>CM062215.1:1402500-1615000 GCA_031216445.1 Lateolabrax maculatus | reverse complement strand
TTTCTATGAATATGAATTAATCTGGGGAGACTTTGTCTCGACGGATGTACCTGTAAGATTTGTAGAATCCACTAACAAGCTTTTAAAATGGTTTTCATCTCATTTTATTTAACTGATCGAGAACCAAACAAGAGTCGTGACTCAGACTGAGTAAAAAGCTGTCTTTGGTTTGTTTGATCTTGATTTAAGAGACTTTTAGCCCTTCAGCCTCCTTCTTTGATCTGGGATTACTGCCTGTTTGAATACACAGGAAATTCAACAGTAGATTAAACTTAAATATTACAAACTATTGGTTAAGTTTAAAGTTTGACTTGACAGGTTTTGTTTTCAGTAGCAGGTCTGTGCTGCTGTGTCTCATTCTCTGTCCTGTAATCTGTAACAGCCGTGATGGAAAAACGATAAACTCTGCACGAGCATATGGCTGCTGGAAATGGTTATTATAGCAACATTCATCCGGGGATTAGGACCGGCCGACTCTCAGCTAATTAAACTTTCGGCTCCCCGACGTCCTCACCGCTCCTCCACTCTGTCAGCTCGACTGAAATGAGTTAATAACGATGTATTTCACCGTCTTGGATATCAATGCAGCCAGTGGGGGAAAAATATTCTTGTTTCCAATTTTTAGGAAGGCTAACCCACAAACCCTCCAGCAGTTTGCTGAGATACTCTGAAAGCATTTTTTTTTAGCGTTTCCTCTTCCCCAACAAAAGGGAAATTATGTCATTTCCCCAGATGCTGTATATACCTTTGATTTGTTGTTCAGTATCTCTAAATTATAAAGTCTGTCTTATTTTTGCAAACAAACAGGGTATCACAGTCTTGTCTAACTTGTTTTCAGAGGTGGAAGGTAACAAAGTAAAAATAATTTTACTGTACTGAGGTAGAGTTTTCAGGTATCTGTATTTTACTTTTACCCTCCTTCATTTTAACTCTAATATCTGCACTTTCTATTCCTTACATGCTCAAAACAGGCTTATTTGGTATCATTGCGCGCCGCCTTCCCACTGTCAAGATCGGTTTCAACCTAAATGGACAAAAACACAAAGAAAGGACGATTCCTTGGTGTATCCATCAGTGCAGATCTTACTTTAATACTTTGAGTACATTTCAGAGCCTGCTCTTTGTTACTTTAACTTGAGTAAAGAAGTTGAATCAGTACTCTGTGTATCTTTTATTCTACTTTTGCAACCTCTGTGTGCTTTTATAATTGCTTGTGTCAGTTTTCCTTTCTCAAATCCTGGAACCAAAGTTTGTCAGCGTGGATCTACAGGGGTCCTTTTTTGGAGAAATCTGGTCTGCTCTGAACTGAACCCCCTGCTGTGTTTCCCGTCGCAGTGAACAGCAGCTTCCAGTCCCTCGTTTTCCTCTTTCCCCCCTGTATCTGTCAGAGCCATCCTCGCCTCCTGCGGCATTCAGCGGAGTTCGCCTCAGCGTTATATCAAAGCCGGTGACAGTGTCTTTGTCTGCCGGCTTGTTATTGATCGCAGCCTCGCTCCGGCTGCCCGCTGAGTGCTCATTTTTAAGCAGGAGGAGGGGTTTTATCGACGGACCAACACTCTCCCTGACGACCAGAGAAGGTGCAGGAAAATGAAATGTCATCCCCGAGGAGTTTGACTGCATGGCTTTCAACATGAGCTCCCAGGTGGACAGATGCAGCCATTAAACAAGCCCTACTTTCTCTTTTTCGAATGCTCTGCATCCCAGAGTGCACCTCTGCCACAGTTTCACTCAACCTCCAGAGAGGAAGTGCTTTGAAATCATCCCAGATTTGATCTTTTTTGTCATTCTGAAACAGGAGAGACAAAAGCATTAATATGAACTTCTGTCGTGCAAAACTGGTGCACTGTTCTTCACAAAACTGAAGCTGACAGTTAATTTCTGGGCTCGGAAACAGCAGTTCACAGTTGACAGAATGATCTCAGCTCAAGGTTTTGCTTACTTGCTTGTTTAGGATCTTTTGAGCGTATCAAATGGTCTTCATAAAGCAGACTGAGTTTGCTCTGTTGTCATGGAAGAGGATTTCTCATCCATGTTGACTGAAGAGAGTTAAGTCGAGGGTTGGAGAGGTCAGCTAACACAAACTCTTTTCACTAAAACACAAAAAAGAAGTAAGACAGTAGTTTATTTTTTACTGCTGTACAAAAATATGAAGTGAAATAAATGAAATGAAAAGTTATCAAGACGATGATAAATGGCAAAATTCTTGTTGAAATCTTGTTGAAAATAGACCCCTAACCCACTTGAATTATCTTCACAATAGGTTCCTTTGACTTTGGGTTGTGGTTGTAGTCATGTGTCTGAAGATGCATGAGTTTGCACATAACAGCCTTGTTTTTGTATACAGTAATGATAGTGAACACAGTCTTATATAGGACATGTTGTTTCCCCAAAAAAAGCAAATCATTTGCCATATTTCGTTTTTTTTTTTTTTGGTTGTTTGCATTAACGTGTGTTGAGAGAGTTAATTTCACACTTTTGTGGATGAAGTTCTGAGCAGCTGTTGTGCTTGTCGTGCCTGACATCAAACCTTGCTAATGATAGATAATTGGATGTGTGTTATTAGTGTTATTAGAGAGCATGGTGAAGTGGTGTTGCAGTGCTATATTTTATGAAAACAAACACCTGCATCTGAATCAAAATCTTCAGCATTTAATGTGAAAGCACTGAACAGAAATTCAGTTCCAAAGATTGAAGCTGTAATGAAGATAATCAGTGAAAGACATTTTCATGGCAGTTCATACAGTCTGTGTTGCTTTAATCAGATTAAAATGGCATCAGAAGTGTGCAAATGCAAATGTTCCCACTGCCGCCACTTGCCTCATCCTGCAGGAATAATAAAGTCTCTTGTGACTGAAGGGAACAACGTTTTGCTGCAAAACAATTTCTTGCTGCCTCTCTAATCAGATTACAGTCCTCTGCTGACAGTGTGTTTTCATACACAAATTGAATCACAGCTCAATTCTGACAAGGAAATTGGTAACTTAGTTGATACAATCAGAGATGTAAATACTCAAAATGTTGCCATTTCAAAAGGTCATGGTCACCTTACCCGACTTTAACATCAACTGCAAGCCAGACTTTATTGCCAAACATCAGTGGTTGACCTCACTAAAGCTCTTGTGGCTGAATAGGAGCAAATCCCTGCAGACACGCTCCAACAACTGGTGGAAAGCCTGAAACGAGAAGAGTGGAGGCTGTTAAAACAACACAGTAATACCTGAATGTTTTGAAATGACATTTACAACAATTACATACTGTGTAAATGTAATGTTCAGGTTCCCACATATTGGCAAAATGTTGTTTCTTGAGAGGTGCTCATGCTACGTTTTTCATGCTTTGCATTACGTTTTTGATCTTCCTCATTGACACTTTGACTCAGAACTTAAATCTCTTTTGGTTTTATTTCTATATTGCTTTTTGATTGTCCCCGTCAATTCACATTTTTCTTTCTCAGTTCAATGCTCATGGTCTTTGCATTGATTTAGAAAAACTCTCCCCATTCAGTCATTCTTTTCCCAGCACATGCTTCATACTGAGTTCATTCAAAAATGCAGTGATATTTGTATGCTTTATTTTCTGCTGCATTGGCTTTGACCATTATAGCTTTTAACTGTGTTAGTGATCTAGAAAATTAAGCTTCCTCTTCCAGTGCCTTGGGAAATCTCTCTAGATTTGAGCATCAGCGAAACACCAGAAAGCAGATGCGTTTAAAATTGGCTGGTCTTTCCAACCCTGAAATCTATTGTTTGTTTACCATCTAGATGAAAAGCTGCAAATGAACAAATGCTACGAGAAGTACCAGCCATGGCTGCCAATCGAATTATCAGAGTGACGAACAACAACCACATCCTCCCTCGCTGTAAGTCTGAGGGGACGCTCATCGACCTCAGTGAAGGGGTCACCGGAGCCAGTCTGAATGATGTCAAAGGTCAGTGTTTCTGTTGCCACACCAGTTTAACATCGTTGTTGTTATTTAGAAAGGATGTGCTCTGTAAGGTACAAGACTCAACTATTTCAGTTATGGTTAAGAACTGATTAATCAAATTCACTCAATATCTGAGGAATTTAAATAATTTGTTGTTTTAATTTTGTGCTTTTCATCTTCTGCAATTACAATTTTCAATCATGTTGTTAAAGACATTATTATTCTTTTTCTGGCTCTTACACTTCAATGATTGCACTTCATTACAGCTTTGCTTACATGCTCCATATACGCTAATGAGGTGAACTAAAAATAGTCGATTATGCAGTAAATTATGCAGTTCATCTGCTCATACATTCTCCTAGTGATCTGAACATTTTGTAGTTGCATTCAGAATGATTAAAAATAAGGTTTTCCAGAATTAAGGAACTTTTTTAAGCTTCCCTGAGGGGTTTGAGGCGTTAAAATGAACCATTGAACCATTTGGACACAAGCATCTATATCTCATATGTAGTACCATCATCTCATTAGTGCAACTGGTCCATTATGTCTGAGTCTGATTATGAGATGAATACAGTTAACTGCAGTATTTGGAGTAATCACCCACTGAGTCATTAAGTATACTTATCTAAAATAGAGCCAATGCCATTACAATAATGCTTTGCAATCAAGACAAATGAAAGACCATCATTAATAGTTTTATGAGATAAAATTGTGATTTGGTGTAGTATTTTTTTCTTTTTCAGTGCCTTCTCCCAGTGCCTTAAGGCTGGACACTTCAGCCTCCTATGGAGCTGCACAGGAAGTGGTTGCCATAAAGGATTATTGCCCCAGCAGCTTCACCACGCTGAAATTCTCCAAAGGTGATCGCCTCTATGTGCTGGACACGTCAGGTGGAGAGTGGTGGTACGCCCACAACAACACGGAAATGGGCTACATCCCGGCTGCTTACGTCCAGCCAGTCGACTTTAGGAACTCTTCACTTAGCGACAGTGGGATGATTGACAGTCTCGGGGAAGGGTACGAGGATGGGTCAAAGGAGTTTGGAGGTTTGGGGGAGTGGACAGGGATGACCATTAAACCCTCCCCAATTTACAACAACAGTTCCATCTCTGTGAACCCCTTCATCTGTCCGTTAGATCAAAACTGCAAGGATATAGGTGTAAGGAGCTCAGACCTTATTCTCTTTGATGGACTGGCATCTCCATCATCTTGCTCCAACTTTGACACTAGTTCAATCATGACCAATGGGTTCAGCAGCTGTCACATTAACAATACCACCCCCACCAGCCCAAACCAAGAGGCTGTACCTAACCTCCAAAGGGATAACCCGTTTTTCAGGAGTAAACGTTCTCACAGTCTCTCAGAACTGTCAGTCCTGCAGGCGCAGTCGAATCCAACCTTACCCTCTTCAGGGTTCTTCACAGGCCTTAAGGCTCCTTCACCGGAGCAGTTTCAGAGCAGGGAGGACTTCAGGACTGCTTGGTTGAACCACAGAAAGCTAGCCAGGTCTTGTCATGACCTTGACTCCCTGGGCCAGAGTCTTGGGTGGGGCCAGACGCAGCCGGTGGAGACCAACATTGTGTGCAGGTTGGACAGTAACGGTGGAGTTGTTCAGCTACCGGACACTTACATCAGCGCACACATCCCTGAAGGCCACATCAGCCATGGAGACCACCAGCAGATCTCCATGAAAGCCTTACTAGACCCTCCTCTGGAGCTCAACAGTGACCGTTGCTCCACCGTCAGCCCCGTGGTGGAGATCAAGCTCAGCAACATGGAGACCAAGTCTTTTATCACGTTGGAGATGAAGGTTTTGGTGACTGTCAAGAAGGATAGTTGTCACACTGCAGAGGTGCTTTGCGTTCGAAGTGACTGCAAAGAAGGACCTTACACGCCCATCCCTAATGCTTACATTTACAAGGATACAGTCCAGGTGCAGTTGGATAGTCTAGAGCCTTGTATGTATGTGGCTGTTGTGGTTCAGTCCCAGTACATCAGCCACAATACTACTGTTTGGGACCATGTGCAGAGGAAAGTAAGTCTGGGCGTCTACGGACCAAAGCACATCCACCCTTCCTTCAAGACGGTTGTGGCCATGTTTGGACATGACTGCGCCCCTAAGACTTTATTGGTAAGCGAAGTGGGCCGACAGGCTTGCTCTACCCCACCAGTGGCCCTCCAGCTGTGGGGGAAGCACCAGTTTGTGCTGAGGTACCCTCAGGACCTCCAGGTGGGATTATACTCAAACATGTCCAACTACCAGGTGAAGGCAAGTGAGGGTGCAGGGGTGATTCGGGGATTTCAGGTTAAACTAGGGAAAGTCAGCCGGCTCCTGTACATGATCACATCGCACAACCCCAACAGCATCTCAGACTTCACTCTCAGGGTCCAAGTCAAGGACGCCCTTGACTGTATCCTCACCCAGTTCTGTGTCCAAACTCCCCAGCCGCCTCCAAAGACAGTGGGGAGGATAACGGGCCAGAGGAGGTTTCTGAAAAAGAATGAGGTAGATAAGATTGTACTCTCGCCGCTGGCTGTCACTTCCAAATACCCAAAGTTTCAGGACCGGTGCATTATCAACCTTAAATTTGGCAAGTTGATCAAAACAGTGATTAGGCAGCACAAGAGCACTTATCTTTTGGAGTACAAAAAGGGGGATGTTATTGCTTTACTCAGTGAGGAGAAAATCAAACTGAGAGGGCAATTGCGGACCAAAGAGTGGTACATCGGATACTATCAGGGGAAGATAGGTCTTGTCCATGCCAAGAATGTTTTAGTTCTGGGTAAGGTCAAGCCCATTTATTGGTGTGGGCCGGACCTAACGACCACAATGCTGCTGGAGCAGATCCTGAAACCTTGCAAATTTCTTACCTACATCTACGCAACTGTCAGGACGGTTTTAATGGAGAATGTGGGCAACTGGAGGGCATTTGCAGATGCCCTGGGGTATGGGAATTTGCCACTGCATTATTTTTGCCGAACAGAGCTGGACAATGAGCCGGAGAAGGTGGCGTCGGTTCTGGAGAAACTGAAAGAGGAGTGTACAAACATGGAGAACAAGGAGAGGAAGTCCTTCCAGAGGGAACTCATGATGGTAAGACCAAGATATTTGTTTTCAATGTTTTCATGGCCTGTTTTCACAAAAGTAGGAGGCCATGATAGACACACTTGTAACTATAATTACATTTCACACTGACCTGGCACTACTAGACTTGATTATTTCTGTAGTCCCTCCTATGTTGTGAAACAAACCAGTCCTGTTTGATTTCTGAGCAGGCATTTGTATGAATCTTGGAGATCCAAGCTTTGTCTTTTGGTTAAAAAATGCTCACATGGAAAGGGATTAAAGACTCTCTCGACAGCTGCTTTAAGGTGTTCTTGAGCCTTGACCTTATTCAGTCAGGAGCTGTGAAGCTGCGTCTGTTTTTCTTAAAGAAAGTACAAAACTGACCTTTTATGTTGTTAATCTGTCACTATCACATAGACAAAAGAATGGGGTACTGTCCTAATGAGGTCTAAATTTAGCCATTAGCCATGTATCTATAAAACCCCCAAAAGAGTGAAATTACTTGTTTTGACTGACAAACTGTCCAAAACCCATATATAAATTTGATGACATAAAACAAAGAAAAGCAATAAATTCTGCCATTTGAGAAGCTGGAAAAAGACAATTTATAAAAATGTTCAAGTCACAGCCCTTTTCACTGTCAATGGTGCTGCTATACAATGTTTTCTCATTGTTTTCTGGGAAAGAGTAGAGCAAGCTCACAATCGCTGAAGTGTCCTTGAACAGAGAAATGCAATACATAAAGCCTTACAATTGGTGCCATTTCCCCATCTTTCCCAACTGTTACATTGCTGATAAAACATTTATGCTCAGCAAAATTATTTACTGCACAGATAAATGCTGAAGAAAATTGCCGGCATTACCATAACACTGCGGCAACAGCTTTTATTCTCAAGTGATGTACATTACAAACTGAGAAATATAAGACTTTTATCAGTTTCCCTCAAATGGTTGCTGCATTTGTTAAAGCTAAAAAGAACAAACATCTAATTTCCTAAACAGTCACTTTCTGTCTGATTGATTTGCTACATCGGCCCTCAACATGATTTCTTTCCACTTCAGCTTGTGTTGCAGTCGGACAATGTGACACGTTCTGGATGCTTGGTGGAGAAAATCCTGTAAAGACAAGCATAGAAATGAAACTCAACATCTGCAGTTTTAGCCAAAACATCTCTGTCAAACAAACCCGAGCTGGCCTCGGAGTGTTTTCCTTTTCCAACAGCGCCGGCACCCTGGGGGAAGCAAAATTGTCCCGAGACATTTCCCTCGCCAGACGCCATTATTCAAAAAGTACTTTAGCAAAGTACATTTTCCAACTGCCGTTTATCCAGGCGGAGCTGATGAAGCATACATTCACTGTTGTCGCGGAAACATGCTCAGTGTGGTTTTGGCTGGTGCCCACCAGAGCGGCTGGGGGTAAAGTGCCTTGCTAAATGGGACTTTGAAAGTAGTTGTTAAGGTAAAGGAGAGCATTACTCATTTGCTGTTCTTGCTTTTTACCTTGCGCTGTTTTCCAGAGCAACTGACCTGCAACTTACTTCTCCCTGTTTTGCTCTCGCTAAGTCTAAAGCAAAGGAGGCATGGTCTTGTGTTTTATAAAAAAAGGCTTTTATTCTGGCGGCTACCTTCAACTCCTGCTGAAGCTTTTAAACTTACAGTGTGCACAAAGAGTGCCTTGGCTTTCTTATCTCTGAACCAGGCGGACTTCATTGAAGTCCAGCAATTTTCTTCTGAAGTCAGAAACATTTTCATCACCAAGGACGATACAGAAATTTATCCCGTTTGCATGGATGGAAAGATTTGTGCACAAGTGTTACAGCACATTCAAGTGTTGTATGGCATTATATGGAATTTACATCTGATATAATGTTTCCTGTTTAAGCACAATTGCAGAGAAAAACAGATTTAAAACCTGACATAATGGTTCACCCTGTTAAAGGGCCAGTTGCCAAACAATGATTTCATTATTCCATGTCTAAGCCAGACTGTCAGTGTCTCACGTTGCTCTGCAAGATGTTCAGATCAAATCAAATTTAAAGTTATTGTCAATTATATTAATATAGCCCAATATCAAAAATCACAAATTTGCCAAAAGGGGCTTCACAATCTGTCCAGGATAGTACAGACAACCTCTATCCTTAGACCCTCAATTCGGATAAATTAAACTCCCCCAAAATAAGCCTTTAACAGGACAAAACTGAGTTTCAGTTTTTACTGAAAAGTAGATTGATTATTTTTTACACAGTTTTAGTCATTTAACCCCAGGTTTTTCTGAAGCTGATTTTCTCCTGGATTTTATGTCAATACACATCTGAAACTTGTAGTTTTCTGCTGCAAAAAGTCACTGCTTAGTTTGCTGCTGTACTTCAGTTGTAAACCACTCAGGGATGTGTGTGAATGTGTGTGTGTGCTGCGACATTTTCCCCAGAGAGCAGTAAATTGTCATCAGGCTGCAGGAACAAGGTCCAGTGAGTCACACAGGCTTGAGTTACTAAATCTTCCACTCAAAAGGAAAAATAGCCCATCTTAGCAATTGTTACTCAATAAAACATTCCTTCGTTGAGAAACTCTGGCTTCAAAATCCTCAATTAACGAATTTCTTTTAATACTAAGGCTTTTATCCAGTCAAGACCTGCTCTTTTTCAAGACAAAAACACCCAAATCCACACTAATCTGTGAAATGTTCCAAATAAAAGGGCCTAATTCATGCATCATAAAGAAACATTGTGATTAAATTACACAATATGTTAGTCCAGTGTTTCCAAGATACAAAATCAGGTTCCTATTTTGAGCTTTCACACGACTAATGTATGCATATTAGTTAACTGGAAAAACATGTTAAGAAAAGATGGGGTGAAACAATCTCATCTCAAGGGGGCGAACAGAGTGGTCGAATGGGAATCGACGAAGAGGTACCCAGGGAGTGAGACTCAAGGTGGGGGCAACGCCTCAGTGAGGTAGCATCATTGTCCCTCCCTTTCTGTAATGAGAGCCGAGGAGGCAAAGAAGCAGAAAAAAGTGAAATGGGTTTGGCGGGAGGGATGTGAAAACTGATACAAGTGGAGAATTAAGAGTTTAGACACACCTAGGCCTATATACTGCAGGTGAGAAAAGGATACTGCGTGAGAACAAGATGTTGCATCTTCGCCTGACCCTGAGTTAGAATATAGAGGATTTATCTCATTGTTTAGTTTGAGACTGAATTTTGAAAAATAGTTACACGTTTTTAGGAAATCTGCCTTCTTGCCAAGAGTTAGATGAGAAGATTGAAACCACTCTCAGCAATGAGGTGATGAGCTGATTATTTGACCATTATAGTGAACTGTAATCAATGGTCTACATTGTTTTCTGTTTAAACCCACACTTCAGCATCTACCACTGTCTTATTTCTTAGTGTCGCTGTGCTCCAGAGCTCCAGAAAATTTGCAAAAAAACACTCAACACAACCGTTTTACAGCAGCAATCAATATAGGCCTGAGCTACAACAGAAAGGGGAAAAGTGAAAGACACTTTTTTAATATACTATCCCTTAGTTACTATTGTAAACAAGCAGGAAACCTCAACCCAATTTATCATTTTATCCATAAAGCTGTTGTCAAAAAAACAGCAAATTTTTCTATTGCATTGTGTTAAAGTAGGTTTTTCATTGATCCAGTTAAGTGGTACACATTGTCTTGGTAAGAAAAGTAGCAGCTTTGAATCTACATGAGTTCATTTTTTAGATGTCAGCAGATTTATTTAATTTGCCTCCTGGATCGGTAGGTCCGGCTGGACATCATTGGACTGCCTTTTCTGTCAATATGACGTGTCTAGTGTATGCAACGAGTGCCAAATGCCAGTATTTGTTGCACTTCGTAGCGTGTCTCAATTACAGGGGGTGTACTTGCACCAAGGCAAGGCTGTTTTTTTCCTTATACAACCTGATACCACAGTAAGAGGCGTTATTTTACCTTGATGATGTGCAATTGATGCTAGAAAGGCAGCATACTACTACTATTTTCTTGCGTAGTTTTTGAAATCTAAGTTCTGGCTGTAAAGTGGAAAAGTGAAGTTAAGTTTCTGGGGAATCTTAAAAGCAGAGAGATTTTTCAGCTGTAACCCTACTGGCGTTAGTTGCCGCTCTGGACAGTTTGAAATGTAAAAAAAACTAAAGTGCTGCAGCAGAACAGGCGCTCATGGTTTGTCTTCTGGATTTAGAGCAGCTCGTCATGTCTCCCCTTCTTTTCCACACTAGCCGACAGGTGTTCTCATGTGAAATGTGAGCAGGCATTGATCAGGACCGAGCTGGAGACCTGAGGGGGCACCTGACACCGATCTGTTAAGGCCGCGACTCGGGTTACGAAAGCGGGGGACAAATGAGAGCGTCCCTTGTGCTAAAGTAAAGGAGAGTGGCTGTAAGGCCAGGAGAGTGTTGTTTAATAATAGATCCATGCGGAGAGGCGGGGCGAATCACTCCTGCAGGGGTCGTAATCAATCCCCAGCTTCTAGACTCCCATCTGAAACCTTCAGTCATAAAACAGTCCCAGAGTCCGCAGCTTGGAAAATTAGACTTTATAAATATGCAGCCGCCTCAAATCCCCTGTGACAGCCAATAAAATCAGCATGTTAACAAAGCGATAAATATTTAACAGCTCACCCGATTATCTTCGTTCATTGGACTACAAACTAGAAAACATCTCAGAGATCCTCTGCGGCCGATCAGACAGAGCAGGAGCTGAAAATAGCTGCAGGAGAAACACCAGCTGAAATCAACACAGCAGAGTCCAAACTGCACACAGACGCTGAAGATTTTTCAAATGTAATCCTCCTGTCAGCTCCTGCTGAGAAACCTGCTCCACAAAGGAAGCGATTGATCTAAACTGAAGAGTCAAACCAAAACTGTTTACTCAACAGCAGCAACCTGCCAAACTTCCTCTAATGGGAAAATTCAACCAAACAGTACCAACTAGGCACTCAGTGTTTCTTTAGAACAGTAACGTTTATGTTTCCATCACATCTGAAGACCCTTGAAGATTTGTGAAATTAGACTGAGCTCTGATGTTTGCAGGCAGCAATAAAATAAACTGTGAATAAGCTGTGGGTGTATTGTCTTTTTGAAAAGAGATGTTTGAAGTGCAAAGGGAGACAAGAGTCTTATCTGCAAAATGTTTTTGAGTTCAGGTTATCTCTCTTTGTCACTCGTTTTGAGACTTTCTATTGCTGTTTAAACATGAAGAACATCAAACTGAACGCCCATCCTAACTTCTAATGTTGGTTCCAGCGACAGAGGCAGTACTGTTCAGTGCTGCAACCTTCCTCCTGGCCCCTGTGTCTTTAGGACATTTTGGGGACAAAACGGTTCTAGTTTTTGGTGGTGGAAATACAGTACAGGTTACGTTCAGGAGCCAGCAAGGTCCAGAAGTAAGAGCATTTAGCCTTTGTCCCAAACCAAAAAAAAAACGTATGATTTGTAAACAGTAAATATGAGAATATGCAGAAATAGGTGCACATTTATGGTGCATTGCTAGCTGATCAATATGGCTCTATGTGAAGTATGTGATGTATATATATCATATTCCTTACTTTTTTTTGGTCACTGTACTCCAATTCATAGATACATATTGTACTTTTTACTCCATTACATTTATTTGATCAATTTAATTACTAGTTTTAGTAATAGTATTTCAAGACTTTTACTTTTAACAGATTTCTTTTCTACACTGTGGTATTACTACTTTTACTCAAGTAAAATTCAGTCTAAAAAATAAAAAAAAACTGAAAGTGTCAATTTTTTTTGAAGAGAATTTATGACATTTTGATGTTTCAATTACTTTTTCCAGAACACTATAACAAGATTTAGCAACTTCCCCTTCCGGCTGCTGTGTTATCTTTCTCTTTTACTTTAGTTTTTACTTTCTGTCTCCTTCTCCACTTGTCCTTTGTGCATTTTTCCCTCTCTGCCTGCATGTATTTCACCTCCTTTCTCTCTCTCTTTCTCTTTTCTACCTGTCAGTACCATCATCTCCCCCTCCTCTCTCCCTCCTGTTGAAGCCTTTGAAAGTGAAGCTCATTTAGTTGACAGCCGCCCAGTCAGCTGTCAGCTCCGTCTGTCCGTCTGCTTCGGGGCTTCCTGCGGGTTGCTGCTATCTCGTATTTTTCAGACTTTTCAGTCTCTCACAGGGGTGACCGTTTTCTATTTTTAGAGAAAAAACATCTAATATGGAAACCAAAAACCAGACTGGAAACAGAGAAATAGATTAAGAAAAGGTGTTGAGATGCAGCTGTAGATTCATTTCTACATTCTGGTGTTTCATGGAGGGAATGACATGATTCTTACATGTAATAGCTCTGATGAGATAAAACCCCCCAAAAAGGAGAAGTCCCTGTGGATTAAACTGAGGGACTGAAATGTACATGTAAATGACTCCAGCTGGAACCAAAACAACAGCTGACAAAGTGTCCTTGAGCAAGACACTGACCTTTGACCTCCATCTGGTGCAGCTTGAGCATGCAATATGTGTCTCAGAGGGAGATGATTTGTCTTTTTTCCAAAAACAAAAGTCAGATTTAGAGTTTTTTTTCACCCTAACAAGTTTAAAACTTCTGAGTAGGAAATAAATGACTCTGCACTCGCCGACCTCCTGACCTTTATTTTGAAGCACAAACTTCTTCCTGTCATGTCTCCTGCGTTAATCCTTTCCGGCTTACACAACACATCTCTCCTGCACGTACAGGAGCTCCCGATTTGCATTTGAACACATCATGCTCGTTTCCAGACAGCAGGCTCAAGTGTTGAACCCTGACGTGTGTGTGTGTGTGTGTGTGTGTGTGTGTGTGTGTGTGTGTGTGTGTGTGTGTGTGTGTGCTTGGACCAGGTCTAAATTTAGACTGGGACCTGTGTGAAGCCTGAATCAGCAGACGGAGGACATCACAGGAGAAGGCCAAAGTGCTTGTCGGCCAGGTGGCAGAAAGAGATAGAGGCAGACAGGGAGAGAGAGGGAGGGGTAGCTACAGATAAACTGGACTGTTGTATGGTGCCTGTTTCAACACCAAATAATTCATCATCTCAGCCTGGTCGTTGTAGGTTATCCAAGTTAATTCGCTTTATTACATAGCTGCAGTATATAATAGAGATAAAAGATAAAGGATGGGAAAGAAAGTAAATTAAGGTGTAAAAATAGATAATTCTAATAAATTAAATAATTAAATCCCCTTGAGTTAAACCTCCAAAGTGATTTTGTCAACAGACTTATTGATATACAGTTAGTATATATGTATTTGTAGCCTGCAAAGGACTACATTAACACAGCAATGAAGATGTTTCAACTTTTGTACTTTAACAGATACGTCTAGTGATGTTCTTTACTTTTGTGTGTGTATCAAAACCTGATATATCTTCTTCCCCTGAGCCATAGAGCTGCATTTTTTACCAAAAACGATTAAAAACACACCAATGACCCTCACTGTTGTGGGTGACATGTCCCTTCGTCACCATGAACACACACACACTGTAGTTTGTTCTGACTTAGTCCCACACACATTGTCCTGCTACCCCAAATACTCACTAGAACACCAAGATGTGGATTCTTCCGCCGCTGAAAATGGTCCCCCCAACAAATGCACAATTTCCTCCTGTTTGTTTGTGTTGACCTTGATCTTTTACTTCAGAAAAAGTACCAATACAATAATGTAAAAATAATCTGTCGCAAGTAAAAGTCCTGCATTCACAAGTACAGAAGTTTATCCTTAGTATTCCAAAATAAAAGTACTCATTTTGCAGAATAGTCTCTCTCATGATGGTGCAATATTATATATACATAAATATAATATTGTATCTGGAAACTTTCTAGCTGGTCAAAACAGAGACAATTATAACTACTTTATATACTACTGAGTAGTTTAATCAAAAAATTAAAAAACAAAATTATATTTTATAAACTGATAAAAAGCTTGTAAAGTATCAGAACCAAAATGTAAAAAAATGCTGCATTGCCCGCAAAACTCCTGCATTTAATAATTTATATTTAATATTTAATATTATACTTAAACATAGTGTATGTGTATCAAAAGGTATGCATGCAAAAGTTGCAGAGTAGAGATAGAAAGCATAAAATGACATTAAATGTACTTTCCATCTTATTTTTAGTCTTATTTTACCATTAATTGGTACCAAATTACACAAAAGATGAAGCATATCGGCAGTCTTGTGCACAGAGATGTTAATAATTAATCACTTACTGGTAAATAAAATAGATTGATGAATAATATATCAGCCTTAGTAGAGCAGACTCCATTAATGCAGTTGTAGATCAGAGTGGTGGTTTTCTATGGAAACGGCTCTGCGGGAGGTACTTTTCTATGATTGGATGTAGGAGGTTTGGTTTCATCTGAATCTAACTCTCTGCGGCTGTTCCCTCTTCTATCAGCTTCTAAAATGTCAGGATACGATTTTCTTAAAGTTTTTTATTAATTTGTTGTAATTTATGACCTCTAGAAAATCCTTTAAGTTGAATAATTATGTTTATTATTTTGATTATTTGGTGCAAGAGCAAATATTTTATTAATAATTATATTATATTATATATTTGCATTTAATTTATGATTCAAAGAATTTACTTGCATTTATGTTTGTAAGTTGTGATTCACATAATTAATTCACTTGCATTTGTCCCACGTCAACTGTTCGTCATCAAAGATTGAAGGAAAACATGCATTTTGCATTTGAGTTATTGTTCATTAAAGTGTCCGGCAATGAATGGTATCCATACGTGTGCATCAAACAAAAAAAGACTTTAGACTTTAAACTCTGTCATTTGATGTTTTTTGTTTATATATTATATATACAAAGTGATGTGTCATTGTTTGAGTGTTACAGCAGTGTGATTGGAAGTCTCTTATTTTGCCAAAATAGTGTCACTTATCGTGAATTTGAATTTGACAGACTAATTACACTTGCTGAAATTTATTCTTCAGAGTGCATCTGGGAAATGTCGTCTTTGATATAATTTACATAAAAGCACTGAAATAAGTTTACATTTCTGTATTCCTGTGGATGTGAGTAATCAGGAGCCAGATGAGATGAATCACATCATGCTGTTGTGTCTGCCTGAAGGCCATTAAAACAAGTCTTTCCCAAAATCCTCGCTGACGAAGACTTATACGTGACACTGAACACAACGCTGAGCTCTGATCTGATCTTAGACAGACGTTAATAAACTGAATTTTCACTGTGTGGAAGCTGTTGTGTTCAGATGGGAGTCGGAGTGACAAAAACAAAGTACATTTGAGGTACTTGTACTTTAGTCTTTTCTTCTAATGCCACTTTTTACTTCTGCTCGGCTACATTTCAGAGGGAAATATTGCATTTTTTACTCTGTTCCAGCTTCTCAAATGTGAAGATTTGCTGATAATTATTTTAATTATTTTAATTTAGATGTAATAAATTTGAGGTTTGGTTATGTTAACAATTCATAGAAATGAGTTTATTGTATCAAAATGTACAATAGTTGTACTGACAAGTTTGTCCACATCAAATACGTCTCCTGCTAAAAGATTGGTGATCTCCTGTATCTCTCAGTTTGGCAACTTTAGGTGGTCAGTTGATGATTCTTCTTATTTTTAGTCCAGATTTAAGATTTAAAACCAAGACACCAACATTTTTCCATTTTACCATATCTTTTTCCAAAATCTGCCTTAAGTGTCAGAAAACCTACCTATGAATGAATGAATGGGCAAAGAAAAACCTCCCCTGCAGAGAACCTGAAAGGTATCACCACAGGACAGTGCAACACTTTGAAGTGTGTGTGTGTGTGAGTGTGTGTGTGTGTGTGTGTGTGTGTGTGTGTTTAAGATGCTGCAGTAGTATCTCCTCTGATTTTCTGAACCAAAATCTTATATCTGGATGGACACACACATATGCACACACTGCATTTTTTGGTCTAAGTGAAAAGGAAAACCCCTCAGTGGCTGTTGTTTCTCTTTTCAAGGAAATGAAAAAAGAAAATCTTGCCTGCAGTGTATTTTCCAGTCAGCTGCTTTTATTAATACTCAGTATTTTCTAAACCTCATTTATCCATGTTAGCTGAGTAAGAATTGTATGCATGTATTTACAGCAGCAGCCTGAGGGACGTGACTACTTACATGAGGGGTTAAGGATTTTATTCATACACTAACCCATAAGGAAGGTCCTTTTTTTTTATCTTCAGGAACAGTGTTTTAAGCTTTTATGTTTGCAATTCAGCCGCTGTGGCCAGTTGAAAGACGAACAGCAAATCTCAATGAGATAAACTAGAAATAGTGTTTTTTTCCCCCTTTAAGTCTCAAAAAAATTATACAAAATGAAACAGTTTGAGAGGAACAAATCACTTTGCACTTTAAATTGCTCACCACTGATATGCCATGTAAAACCTGTGAAGTTTTAAGGGGATTTAGGCCCAAAAGGGTTTGGAACCACTGCACTAGAAAAATGGGATTCTGTGTTACAAAAGCATGTCCAAATTGGGAGTGTTGGAGCTAGATCTGGTCCACGTGTTTCTTGGTAACCAAGATTCCTATTTCTATACAATCACCCACCTCTAGGTTTCAATATTTTGGGTTTATTTACATTGATTTACCTTGTTAAAACTATGCTTTTTTTAGCCATAAGGTACTGAATTTACAAATAGTTAAAGTTTTTGTGTTTTGAGAGCATATAAACTGTTTGTAGAAAAAATAATATGATCCTAGTTAAAACTGGTGCAGTCTGTTTGTTGTTTTCATCCCATTCAACACAGCTTCTTAGGGTTGGCTCTTTGTCTCTTTTTGATATGACCACTCGGTCCGAACTTTTCAAATCCTACACATATACATTAATATTTCTGCTCTATAGCTCATGTATCGAATATTAACAATTATCTACAGAAAAGATTTATAGGCTTTTCTGTATGTAATTAAAACCCCATTCCACTGCTGACGGCTCTCTTTCCCCCATCAGGCGTTGCTGAAGATGGACTGTCAGGGTCTCGTTGCCAGACTGGTCCTGGATTTCGTCTTGCTGACCACGGCGGTAGAGGTAGCGTCCCGGTGGAGGGAGCTGGCCGAGAAACTTGCCCGTGTGTCCAGGCAGCAGATGGAGGCTTACGAGGCTCCGCACCGTGACAAGAACGGTCTATTGGACAATGAGGTGAGAGATCTCAGAAAATATTATGCAGGGGTTTTCAAAGTCCAACGCTTCGGTCCCCACTGAGAAAAAAATCGTTACAACTGCATCCCCGGCTCCATTTTACAGGAAAAATAATGTTACCATGGAGTCAGAACAAGCAAATTGGCACGAGTAAAAGAATGCAGAATTAGCCATAACCAGTTCCTGTTTGCAATGTACCCATGGATGTACAGACAGTTGTCACTGGATTATGTTGATGTCGAAGTAAACTTAAAAACATGATGATTCTCATGCAACTTCAGGAGTTATACGGAGTTGATTTCAAACAAAGGAATGAGGGACGTTCACTCACCCTTCTGTACCTAAAAAAAAACTCTTTCTCTTCTCTCCCTCTCTGACCCTATCCCTACCCCTTCAGTCCATGTGGAAGCCGGCCTACGACTTCCTCCTGACGTGGGCCGCCCACGTGGGGGACAGCTACCGGGATGTGATCCAGGAGCTACACCTCGGCCTGGACAAGATGAGGAACCCCATCACCAAGAAATGGAAACACCTGACCGGCACGATAATCCTTGTCAACTGCCTCGATACCCTCCGCAGTGCCGCCTTCTCTCCTACTGGATATGGAGATTTTGCTGTGTGAACACTTTCATCCACCTGGAGGACATTTTGGAAAAGTCTGTTAGCGTTTTCTTCTTCTGCTCATGGTGGGAGTTACTAAAGCTCATTACTTCGTGGTCCTAAGATTGGAGTTTGGTTGATGCTGGTAAACATTCACTGTCTCTGTCAAGGACGGTTCGACTGGACGGCATTGATGAGACTAGGCTTGGGATAGAACCTTTGAACGTCCAATTCAGGGTGTCTGGTAAACTTCAAGGCTTTCTTAGCCTTAGATCTTCAGCTCAGATCTACACGTCCTGGTCTCTTGTTTGGAGTCTTGGATCGGTATCTTGGCAGCACCGATTGGTTCTAGATAATTGACAGGGGTAGAAACGCATTGGATAAGTCAATGGGAAACTGGAGGATCTGCCTCTTTCTGTTTTTCATGCCTCTTGTTACATTTGTCCTGCTTCTTTTTCCTTTTACTCTTTTCCATCTCTTTTCTACCTCACCCTTTGTCTTTATTACTTCTTGTCTTTGTCTCTTTAGACTATATCTTTATGTCTTTCTCTTTTCGTCCTGCTATCCTACACTATTACGTTTACTCTTGCTGTGTCACACTTTTTTTGCTATTTGCTTTTGTATTTTGCTACAATTAATTACATGTTTTATTATTTGTTCTTTCCATTACCACATCTCCCTCAGGACAACATCAGAGACCTCAACCACTGCAGTACAGAACCACACATACTGTGACCTTTGACCTTTCCCCCATCTATAAAACCTGATTTGACTCCACTTTCTCAACAGTCTGTGCCCACAGACCTTTGTTTGCAAGCCAAATTTTAAATATGAACAACTTCCCTCCATTTCTGACTGGCAGTTTTTATTCCTTGACTGCCTCTCACTGGCATTTTTTTGCAAAGGAAAGCAGAGCAGATGTTTTTAGCTTGCCAAAAAAAAAAAAAAGCTAGCCCAATGCTGACTTTACATGTGACTGAGTGTAGTCCATACAGTAAAGGTACAGTATATCTGTGTGTGCAAGATATACTTCTATTTTTTTAAACTATTCTTGGTCATTTCCATCATATTTCAGCTGGTAACAATGCTGCAGTCTGTCAAAGTGAAGAATTAGACATTTTAACTTAAAGTTACAAGCTTGGTTTGTTCTGTCCAGATAAAAACAAAAACACATCGACACTTTAGCCGGACATCAAATTCTTATGTGATGAAGGTAGAACTAAAATGTACTTCAGAATAATAAAAGTAAAACATAGATTACCATGATGACTACATATCTCTATAATTAAAAATTCCAGCTTCCAGGTGCCGTTACATCGTATTTTTCATGTAAGTGCGGCATAACTATAGTTACTTTTACCAGAGGTATTGGAGGAGGGTTAGTATTTCAATTAAAGACACATCAACTGTTACAGTCAACCACAGTTTACTGCTTAAACAAATGAAACGTGATTTTAAACTTTGAAAACTTAAGTATCAGAAAATATCTAGTTTTTGTTAAAATTATATTAAAAGGAGCCTTTTGTCTCTGATTTGTGTTTTCAAGCATTTTGTCCTTGATTTTGTGATCTCAGCAAGTATAATCAATCAGCTTTGATGCTTTTATTGTTAATTTCATATATGTCTTTAATTCAGTGTTTCTTTTCAGTATGTTTTGTGACTGCTGCAGTGTTCCTGTATCTGTTTGGAATATGAACATGCTCTGAACAGAAAATGTTTGTGGAGTTTATATATTTGTACTGAATGCCGATTGAGTATTGACACACTCTGATCTGATCAGATCTGAAATCTGTTCAGTGTTTCTGTTCAGATGGTTTCAATAAAACTGGAAATTGAAAACAGCATATAATGAAAATCAATGTGTGTGTGTTTGTAAGTATTAGAAAGCACTTGATACACTTTGCCATCAAACTGAGAGTCAAATGAAAGTTATTTCTGTGCAGTAGATCCACTTAGGGTTGGGTGATAATTAAATATTATTGATTACTGACTTTCACTGGAATTGTAACCTGAAGATATGATTATAATATGTTCATCTTTATTCCAAAAACTGACAAAATAAGTTTTTGTTTAACACATTTAAAGTTTTAGTGGTGAAATATATTAGTTTTATCATGTGATTTTGCAGGATTTTCCATATTACTAATATTTTGATATTAATATCAATCAGTCCTACTATGTACTGTATTTATTTTTAAGATAAAGTATGAAAATTAAAACAGCTTTGGAGCTGCTGGTAGGTGGTTCACAGAGAGGGAAATGACTCTGGGTAAAGCAGCAAACACATATAATTTAACATGTTGAACTTCCTTTACGGTGACATATTCCGCAGCTAAGGGGTTGATAAATTCTTTACACCTCCATGAATTTGCAAATCATACCCCGACTGTGTTTTTTCCTGTGTAAGAGAGTTCATTAAATTATGTTTATTGCGTTGAGTGTTGTGTCACGCTGTCATCGTGAATTCCACTCAGACAATACTGCATATTCCTTCATGTAAACACATACACACACATACACACACACACACACGGTAAACACATCAAAGTATCACACATGAATGCACAAACGATCGCATGTGCTAATGCATGCACAATCACCACACATGAATGCACACAAATCCTTCTTTGTATGCCCTCCTTCCCAGCCAAACACAATCCTCCATACACACACACACACACACACACACACACACACACATTTTAATGTGCTTTAATTAAACCAGATAATTATTCTCCCTCAGAGGACAGGCCACCTTGACAGAGCCGTCCTTTGCCTCTCGATGACTAACCCTCAACATTCCTGCTCGTCTCCTGGATACGACTTGAAACTCGAGTAAAACTCAACTCAAAAACTCTGTACATTTATAGAGCACAGCACCATTATAGCAAACAAGGTTTTAACTCAGGTTTTAAAAAGCTGCTTTTTAAAAATGAGTGCATAATTTATCCCACATTGCAACCACCTGTGTTTAAGGATTCCCTTTGCACAGATAAAAACAGGTGTCGTCTCTAAAGTCTCAAAGCTGTCTAACCTGCTGAGGCAAAGTGTTCTTATCAGCTCACACAACTCTTGAATATTTACGGGTAACTGATCAACTAAACACACCTATCACAAAATATAGCCTAGAATTAGAAGAACATGTGCTATTCTGCTAATCTACAAGTCTGTGTCCACTAAGTCAGAGATGTGAGAGGAAAACAGCTCTTTTCCTTCATTGATTCAGGACAAATTGGCCAGCTTCTAGATAATGCAAAACAGGTGGTGAGATGAAAAGCCGTCGGTTTATTTTATCTGCTGTTGTATTGAGTGTGAGAACAGGCCTGGCCGGTTTCACCTGGTGGGTCTGGAAAATGTGAAGAGCCCTTGAAAGGTAAAGAAAGTACAGAAATAAAACTCATTCATCTGCTGTTTATCACATCTCCACTACCACTGACGTTATGGAGCCACGCTGTTATGTGGAAGCCTCATGAAACCTCCAGTCATGGTTATGATTACCAGGACTTCAGCTGAATTATTATTTGTGTCCCTTCTGGACTGGAAACAGCTGTAAAATCTTATCAATCTTATCTTTTTCAGACTGAAGCAGAGTTGCAAATGCTTTACTAGTTACTTATCAGATTATCACATTTACCTCTCCAAATATGGAGATGTTGACTGTTTATGATCAACTGAAGGATGAAGCGTTCCTTTATGTGTTGAGAAAATTATCCTCCTTCTGAAGCTGAACAAACTGTTTCAAACTTTCTCGGAACAGCAGGAAATGTATTTTATGTATTTTGAAATATTTCCTGTGTATCTGGATCTTTCCCATGAATTACTCACTGTATTTAATCTCATTATATTTCAGAGTTCATGCACATTTCAGCGGTTTTAACAAAGTTTTTTGTATCGCATTTTTGTGTCATGTCTTGCACTGCCTCCTAAGTTATGTTTTTGTTTGTTTTACATCATTAATTTATTGTTTTCTGTTTTATTTTGTAGTACTCACCTCTTCTCTCATTTCATACTCTTCACTTCCTGACCTTGTGAGTTTCCCGCCTTTGGGATTCTCTACCCCGCCCTGGTTGGTGTCATCTGTTACTGATCCCTTTCACCTGTCCCTCATAGTCTTCCCTCCATAGTGTATTTAGTCTGTGTGTTCCTCTGCCTCTTTGTTCCTAGTGCCAAGCTTTCCAGCATTTATTCTTGTGTTTGTATTCCTGGCTTTTGATCTTCTATAGTTTCTTCCTGTCTTGGTCTTTTGCCTGCTCCCTAATGGATTAATTAATTTTTTTCTAGACTGACCAACTGTGTACCGAACCTGTTTTCTACAAGTAAAGACTTTTCTGTTCAAGACCCTGCTGTTTCTCAGTCGTGTGTTTGAGTCAGTTTACCTGTGTTCCACAGTTGTTACAATTTGAGCAACAGAGATAATCCTTTACATAAGGAAAATAATCATTACACAACATTTAAATAACCAAGTGAAGAGGAAACAATAAATTAATGTAGGAAAAATGTAATTAAATAATAAAGGAGCACAGGTGCAGTGTAGTTATACATTTCCTCAAATTTAATATAAAGGCACAGTAAACATGAGTTTTTAATTTAGACTTTAAAAGTAAAAAGCTTGAACTAAAACTTTGCTTCTTCATCAGAAGCACAGAAACTGGCTTTTAAGAAAATTTTAAGCGAAGTTCTCTGTACTTAACTTTTTTACAGAGATGCAGAATTACTAATTTAATGCTCTAACTTCCACTCCCCTCTCTACGGACCCTGGCTACTTTATACAACAGCTCTGTTCATTATAGACCAGACTTAATTTTGCTTCAAGTAAAGTGAGACAGCACACAAGGTGAAATCGCCTAAGAGGCATGTTTTGTTTTGAACTTTCTCAACGTCTGGCTGCTTGTCGTCCGTTACCAGAGGAACGGCAAGGAGACGATGGAATAAATCAGAGGTGAATCAGTAAAGGAGGCTCTTGTTTTATGGATGAGTCTGCGTGGGTGGTGGGCGAGAGACATTTCAGGTGACTCAGCCTTGTTAGAAAGAGAGAGAAAGATAGAGATGTGTGCAATTAGAGTGAGTTGTGGTCTTATAAAGTCAGGTTGTGTGTGTGTGTGTGTGTGTGTGCTTGCGCATGTCCATGCTTTGCTTATAATTGGTTTTATTGATCTCTCACACACTCATTAGCTTGGAAATCAATGGAGGAGGAGGTCAGTGAGAACAATTAGGGATATCTTGAAGACTCAGGTTGTGTTTAGAGACTGATTTTCCCTTTACCCTGTCTCTTTACAACTAAAGACTAATATTTCTTAAAGGACCTGCATATCCACAGGTGTTTTCACTTATTCTGGCTAATTAGACCTTGTTACAGGTTTAATTTGTAGGGAGCTGTGCTGGAGGTTTGCTGAGGTCAACAAACTTAATGTACAAATAAAGTGACATAATAAAGTATACTCACGTTTTATCAATGCCATTTCCAATTAAACATTAGTCCTGTTATAGCAAGAGAGGCAGAGAGCTGTCAATCCAGCCTCGATCTGACTGCACCCAACACAACACCTGAGCTGAACTCCCATCAGCCACAAAGTGAAGCCACCTGTGTGTGTGTGTGTGTGTGTGTGTGGGGGGGGGGGGGGGGGGGGGGTGCCTTCAAGGAAAACTGCACCAAAAAGAAACTTCAAAGCAACAGAAGATGCTCAGACATGCAGTAGGTGATGCTGTTAGTGCGTTCCCCAAGTCACCTCAGCTCACTGTTAACGAAACTATAATGCAGATACTGATTAGTCTCCCGTGATTGCAGAGAATCTCATCCTGTTATGAAATATTTTGTTGCCATCTAGTGGCTGTTTCAGGACAAAATTTACAATATTAAAGGACCATGCCACTGTTTTCTTTACTTGAGTATTTTGTGAGAATGAGATCATCAGCATCCTTTCATTGCTGTCAGTTGTTCTATTTTTATTGTATACATAAGGGTAACTTAAAGAAAAATACATATTTTGAATCGCCTACAAATATGCAAAATGTGCAAAACCTGTATGTTGTGATATTTCACCACTAGGTGTCAGAGTTTCAGCAGCTCAGACAGTTCAGTGCGCAGAGGAAACACTAAAGCCACAACACCGACGACCACCTTTCAAAACAACACCGTCTTCGACCTTACTGGTATGTCTCAAGGAGTTGTTTTTAATAAAAGAGGCTTTTACTTTTGAGGCGCCATTGCGTTACCGGATGTCTTACTTTGTATTGTCCTGCCCGAGCTTGACGCATCTTTTCATGGCAGCGTTTAGAGGCTGGTCCCCGCGTCACACACCATCACTCGTGTGTGTGTGTGTGTGTGTGTGTGTGTGTGTGTGTTTTACTACATGGAAGCAGCCGCTACGCACTTGGAGACACACAAGACAGATGCGGAAACATGATGTGACATTCGGCCACGCGTAATTTGCGCATTCGGAGAGCAGTGCGCACGGTGAAAGCACCGCCGTATGTGTGACACTTGGACTGCTTTTGGACGCCAGATGCTGTTGGAGTGAGTCCAGGGATGCTGCGGCTTGTCTGGCTGCCGGAGTGCCTCCGCGCAACGAGGGGCTGCGCCCTCCACATTTTTTGAGCAGGAGAGGCGCGGATCAGACGTTGCTGCGCGTTTTCCGACCTTATGATTTGACTCTCACCGGGTGAATAACCCGCTATGGATCCCTCAGAGGACATTTAAGCGTCTCCTACGGTGATATCCCTCGCTGCTGGGACTGTGCATCCCCTCCTCCGAAGGCTGTAAAATGGGGAATAGTTTCTCCAATTTGGGTGCCTTCCAGTCCTTGCACATAGTCATGCTCGGCTTGGACTCTGCGGGCAAAACCACCGTGCTGTACCGGCTGAAATTTAACGAGTTCGTCAACACGGTGCCCACCATCGGCTTCAACACGGAGAGGATCCGGCTGGGCGGCGCGGGGGCCTCCCGGGGCATCAGTTGCCACTTCTGGGACGTCGGGGGCCAGGAGAAGCTGCGGCCCCTGTGGAAGCCCTACAGCCGCTGCACGGACGGCATCGTGTACGTGGTGGACTCTGTGGACGCCGAGAGGCTGGAGGAGGCCCGGACCGAGCTGCACAAGATCACCCGGTTCTCGGAGAACCAAGGGACCCCGCTGCTGGTCATCGCCAACAAGCAGGACCTGCCCCGGGCGCTGGATGTCGGGGAGATAGAGAGGCAGCTGGCCCTGGCTGAGCTGAGCCCCTCCACCCCGTACCACGTCCAGCCGGCCTGCGCCATCATAGGAGAGGGGCTGGATGAGGGCATGGACAAACTGTATGAGATGATAGTGAAGAGGAGAAAGTCACTGAAGCAGAAGAAGAAGAGGCCGTGAGGATTTTCCTTACTATAGAAATATTACAGGAGGAACTCAAGAGGGATTTAACAGTGATACATAGCATACATATTATTGATGACCATAGAAACACTGCAAGTCTCCATATTTATATTTATAGTGATGCTACATGGGATTTAAAAAAATATATATTGTCACTCTGAACTCATTAGGATCTATAAGACTGTATATGAATGTTATAGAGGGACATAATGAAGGTAAACCTGCCTAAACTCCATTTAATTCACTCAATATGAATGACATCAATTCACAAAACAATCATAATCTCAAATTTGCGGGGAAAAACATTGATGGCTTGCCTCGATCAACTGTTTTAACCATCTTTACAGGCTGATTAAACTCCCTGTGGGTGAATCCCTGATGTAGGAATATTAATAGCACTGTTTCAGTAGCTGGGATGTTTTATAAAGAGTATGGATCTACCGGCAGAGCTCCCTGTTGCTGGTGCGTTGTGCTGTGCACGGATGTGAGATGGTTGTAAATGTGATTAGGGATGCACTGATGCACAGACTGGTGTTAGACCAAAGATGATTCCCCTGAGAAGACAAAACTCTTTCATTCTCCATTGTTTTGGTATGTACAACCATACCGGCCACTTTCAGGTGAAAATGTAAAGCTGAGACTTTGTTTAGGTGCTGGAGTTTAAGTCTAAATAGTCAACTTAAGTTAACTAATAATGTCACTGAAGTCTCAGCATTCTAGGGATATTTTTACAGAATAACTTATGTAGCGTTGTGGCTCAACAAAGAAGATTGTTCATGGGGGATAAAAAGGGCTCAGTGTTTGTTGCTCACAGGTAAAGATAATAATAAGCTACATTTTTAAGTGTGGAATATTGTGTGGAAACAAGCAATTTTGGAGAGAAATTAGCAAAATTGCATTGTAAGATGATAAAATTCACCCATCCTCATTTTGAACTTTGGGACATTTTCGGAGGGGCGCGTCTTTCCCAGAGAAACCATCTTTGATTATACTGTCCCTCCTTCGGGAGCCATATTGGAGGACTGCAGTTATGTAAACAGCTGACTTTGTGTCCACAGAACTCAGTAAATGTCTGTCTGATTTTGACTGTTCACCTTGGATCTACAACAGGATTCGTCTAACTTTACAGGCACACGTAGCTGTTTTTAGCCTGGGTGCAGAATTACCACTTTTCTTCCAAGAAAAGTAACAAGTAGTTGCTAAATGAGTTGCCAGTGGACACTATGTGTTAGTTTACAGCTGCATAAACAGTATTTGCTACAGCCAATTAGAGCTTACAAATCTCCAGCTGCTGGGATTTGCTGCCAAATACTTGGAGCGAGCGCAATAACAGTTTTCTAGTGTCCAGAAAAAATCCTTTGTTGATAGTTTTCTCTTTAAGGTAGCGGAATAGTGAAACACACATAAATGTAGCAATGGCTGTTTGTATTATTTGTGCACCAGATTCCTGATGGTGCCACAAATAGAGGCGTGAGATTAGTGAGGTGGCTGCGCATGACCTGTTTTTCCTGACAACTTACAACAACACAATACATAGTCGTCAGCATAGAGTGATTTTCATGCACAAGACAAAATCAGATCAGCATCCGTATGGCTCTCCAAAATAAATAGTAGTTTTGGTATCAGCTGCACCTCAGAGTAGTTGGGAGTGTGTTATGAGTGCATCCCACACGGTGTCGACCTGCTGGCAGTGACTTCCTGTAATGATGATGTAGTGAAACAAACCAACAGGCTGGAACCTGTTCAGCTGCTCCTACAAATGACGTTTCGTTTTATTGAATGATATTTAATCATGGACTTTTCCTCCAGTTGAATGATAAACCAAAACATGCTGTGTGGGGTAGGATTTTATTTATTTTATTTATTCGTTTTTTTAAATCAAATTAGTACCTGTAAGTACGAATTCGGTCCCCACCCTTGACAACGTTCCACCCACACGATTGCCAACTTGCAATAGCTTATGAAAAGTCACAGAAATAAGCATTTTGTCTTAATTGACAGGACTGTTGAACGTCTCACATGGACTGTTGTCTAATGTCGTGTTCACGTCAAAACAGAAGAAGAAAAGGGATGACATTTTGTTGCTGCAGCTCGACGTCCACAAAATGATAAAACTTAATGGATTTTAAATGATAAACTGCAGCATGTTCCTCACATTTTTTAAGTAGAGTTGATTGTCATTTGAAGGTAAATTGATCATCATTTAATATCTTGGAATGCTACAAGAATTCCCATAAGACATAAATGTTTTATTTTTCTGCAGTCTAAATACTATATTTCCGAGCATAATTCTGACGTGAACGTGGCATCCTTTTTCTTTTTCTCAAGTTTTGTTCAACATTGCATGACAGCCACTACTTCAGACAATGTAAATTATACAGTATAGTGTTACAGCCAAGATACAGCAAGACCAAACAATGTATTAAATGCCAAAATGGGGGAAAAAAGAAAAGTATTTTTGGGATTAAACTCTTTTTAACTGAACTTGTGTGATGGTGTCTGGTTTCTAAAGCTTTAATCAGGGTAGGAAATTCCCAGCAGCTCCCAGCTAAGTGCCAGTTATACAATGTATCTTGTTGTAAGGTACTATTAAAAATGATCTACTTTATCACTCACAATATAAAATAAATTCTTCATGCTGCATGACCCACTTCAGCAACCTGGTGAAACTTGCTACAACTGCAACTTTGGCTTGTTGGCTACCACTAAAATACAGTATAATCTATATATTTACATTTTTACTAACAGTGTGTTATCTGAAAGAAGTTCTGACTTCTTAACGTCATGAAAATTTGATTCCACTTTCTAATTAACTTTTTAAACAGGGTGCATATATGATTTAAGTAAACATTTAATTAAAGGTCAATAAATAATTTACTAATGCTTTAAATAACAGGTATAAACCATAAATTTTGGTTTGCCAGGCTTTTCAGGAAGTGAATATTTTAGTTGTATCTTTATGTAGCAGGAAGAAGTCTCGATTAAGATAATATGACAGAGGGCAACAAGGACTTTTGGACACCCTTAAGAGTTCATAAGTTTTAACTAATGCCTAATTAATGTAATAAATCATTTAATAATGCATTATGGATCAGTTATAAGCCATTTATAAGATAAAAATATGATGCAGGTTGATATGACCACAACTTAATAAACTAAAACACAAATGTTATTCCTCAAATGTCCTTAGCTTTGTGACTGATTATTGGATGCTTTAGTAATATTTAAGCAACTTGTGGATACTTTAATGGGTTAGTAATGTAAAAATACCCATAAAATATATCTAACGTCTAGTAGATGACCTCTTATTAATTATTTTACCTTTTATTTTCTTCTAAATGGCCATTTAGCCTGACCATGAGCCTATAAATAAAAGGTGGATTTGATGTAAGGGGCAGGATGTAAATTTAAGGGGCAAATCCTTGTCTCTCTGAATTTGTAATTATATAAGAAAGTAGTAAATGAAACAAAAAAATTTACAAATCATTATTCACTTCCTTCATTATCTCAGCACTGTTAAAACGTGGTTAGTCAATTAAGATGGCCAAAATACTATTTCCAAGGATGGAAAGTACATACAAAGTACTTTGTTGTTGTTTACTCGCCTTCTCTGCCTCGTGCCAAATTTACCTTTCTGCAGTGATTGTGTTTACAGCTAAACCGTCTCCCATCTTATTATTATGGTTTGTGTAACTCATGTGTAGCTCAAAGCTGCTGTCATGTCAAAGTGTAATCACTGACTTTTCCTACTGTTATTTACTTGTTTGGTGTAATTGTACCATGTACTTTGTGTTCCTGAAATAAGACGTTTTTTTTTCTCTCTCTCTCTCCTCTGGGATTAAACTGCCCTGAAGTAAAAGAATGCACATATATACTGATTTATCTGAATATCAAAAGTGCAACGTTAACGTTTAAAATCAATTTGGAGTGGTTTTTAATATTTTTTTTAAAGCAGGTTGTCTGATTTTCTGACTTTTTTTGGCAGCACAACCCTTTTGGAAGAAAATGTATATATAGTTACTATAGTTATAGCTATAGCTATAATTACTGCAATTTACCAATCTCTGGATTTTGTATCGTATGAAGAATATTAATAGTATGGCCACAACAGTACTGAAGTGCAATACCACAAATGACCACTAAATGCCGCCGGCTGTATTAACATGAATGCAAAACCAACAGACACTTCAACTGCGTAATAAATCAAGGGGACATTTATTTATTAAGACCAAGGTCAGTTACAGATCCAGTGTTTTAAACAAGGTGATGTTCAGTCCTTCTTCACTTGTGCCCAAAGCGCCACAGACAGAATCTGTTGTTGCATAAGCTCAGTTTACTGTTTAATGTTGGAAAGGAGCAGCTAGTGTTGAGTCAACAGAGGCTTTAAAACTAAAAACCACCCTGTCTGATGACAATAAAGCTGACCTAGTTTTGGTCGTTGTAATTTTCTAGTTCCCAATCTATTCTCTGAACTTCTCAGACTCTTTTTTTCTGGTCTTTTCAAAACTTGGCCTCTCTAAACTTATATCTTGGTATTTCTACTCTCTGGTCATATTCAGTTTTGTTCTCAGACAGACAGAAACCTGGTCCTAGTCTGGTCTTTCTGCATTTGAACTTTCTAAGTTCAGGTCTTGGTCTTCCTTAGCTCTGACATCAGCCTTTTCTTGGCATTGATCTAAGCCTTTCTACATTGAGGTCTCTCTAAAGTCTCTCTAAAAGCAAGTGTTGCTCTTTTTAAGATCTGCTTTCTTTATTTTTAATCTCTGATCTGTCTGCTCTCGTCTTGACCTTTCTATGCCCTGGTCTCAGTCTTTATAAGTCTCTAGGGATAATAATATTGGTCGGTCCATGTATTTTTCGGAGCCCTTTAAGGATGTTGGGTCCTTTTGGCAGAAAACTTTGCATTTGCCTTCACCTAACTTCTGTTAAGTGCAGGTCTTTATTGTCCCAAAAGAGGAAATTCTGTTTGCAGAATAAAACAATAACACACAATAAGACAACTGAAAACATTAAAAGTGCCACATTATGTTCCATAACATAACTTTCTATTGACTCTTTATTGATAAGATCTTACAGCAGCGGAAGAGGATACAAGAGGTGGAAAGTAAAGAAAAATAAATCAAAATTAGAAAACAATACAGCATATACGGTGATGTGTGTGTGTAAATCAGATTGTGACAGGCAGGATGAATTGTCCTTTTAAAAGACATTTTTAGAGGAATCCTAATGTTTTATTCAGTGAAATTTGGTCAGTATGAAACCAGTAAAACTTTTTTAAAACAAAGCAAAGATAACAAGCTAAGCAACAATGAGCACACACAAAGTGTTTTAAAACAAAAATACAAGAACAAAACATGTTTAAATTGAAAAAATAAGATTTAAGATAAAGATCTAAAGAGGGCATGGGTGAAAAAGTAAAAAGGAGAATGGAAGAACAAAAAGCAGAACGATTCTGATGCAGAGTGACGTCAGATTTATAACTTTAATGACAGCTGTTTGGTGGAGCATGTTATTAACATGTTAAATTACACAGCTCACCTCTCTAATAGCCATCAGCACACTCCCAGGGAATGCTGGAAGTTGATGTAAATAATCTGAAAACAGGCTGACCCTCTTATCTCTTATTCTACCATGAACCTGATTTCACCATTACTGGATTTTATTTGTTTAGAATGTAACATAAAGCCAGGGTTCATAAACAGCCTCAAGCCTTAAATTTAGTTTCACTTAAGTTTTAATTAACCTACTAATAAGTCTGCTAAGATTTTTGGTATAAAACAGATTACCTTGGTTGAGGCTTTAACAACAAACATCTTGTTGAATAAATCATTCAATTTGTAATTTATCTTACTTAAATGGAGAAATTAAAGACATTTAAGGAATAAACTGATGTGTTTTGGGTGGTATAGAGTGATCTGCTCCTCCCACCAACCTGCATCAGGAGGAAACTGGTTCAGCTACCTGTTTATCAGCCGTTCTGAAGGTGTAGAAACCTTAAATTAACCTGCTAAGAGTCCAGAGAGGAGCTGCAACACAGAGCAGAGGGTAAAAGATTTAAAACTCTTAAATATTCAGATTCCATATTTCGTCTCTGTCCTGTTACGGCACTGAATTCTTTAGAAAGTGTCTAGAGTTTTTAAATAAAGGGTCTATTGTAGCTTTATGACCTTTATTTTGGTAACAATCTTATAAAAACATATATTTCTCTGTTGAGGACTGTTAATCCAAATAATTTAAAGGCCAACACGGAAATAAAGTTGACAAAATGAGGCATGTTTACAGACTACATGCTCCATGTTTTATTATTTATTGGACAATTAAAGCATTAGGAAATTATATTTTCGAAAAGCTTTTACTACCTGTACTTAAAGACTGTTGGTATAACACAGATGACTTTGGTTTAGGCTTTTACAACTAGATCTTCTTGATTCTACTGTTTTTGTTTGTTTTTTTGCAGCCATGGAAATGATCAAACGTTCCTCCTATTAAAAAGTTCCTCCCATGTCTCATTGAAATGGGAAGTAATGAGTCGAGATGCCGCTCTTGGGCCTGTTCGGACAAACAGAAGGAAACTGTCATCGAAAAACAAGAAGACGGTGAAACGAAGGCTTTTCTAAAGGACGTGAAGGAGACAAAATGTTCCGTCAGTTCAGTGGAGACACCAGTTGATGGTTGTTTGTTGGACTTTCATCCAATTGGCAAACCAATACTGGATTTCGCCCAGAAGATGTCGGAGGATATCGTCACTCAGGCTCTGCTGCTCTGCTGGGAGGAGGAGATTCACTACAAGGAGTTGCCTTTCATTGACGTAAAGTGTGAATATGTTATATGAGCGGACGTCAATGACAAAGTCTTCTACTCGAAGGGGAGTTTATGATTGAACCAGGACCAAAACTGGACCAACATGTGTTCTAGCTGCTAATCTGAACTGACCCTTTAATGCTGGAGGAATGTAAAGCCTCTGTCCACAACATGTAATTTGTTGTGCTCATTCCACAACACTGCAACACATGTGAGTCCATGTTGCAACCAAGATTGTAGTGTAGAGTAGAAGTGTGACATTAAAACTGCGCTAAACAGTATTGTTGCAATAAAACTGTAACTTTCTCTATCAAAAAGCAAGAAGTGTGTGCACAGAACAAGTGCAGTAAAGCTATTCTTACAACACTGTGATTGTGATTAAGGCACAGATGGAGCATACAGTATCTTAATCAGAAGTCACGAGACTGATAATTTTCTCTGTCAGCGAGAAAATGACATATGTCAGACACCTGTTCAACAGGACGACCTTGTCATTCGACATGTTTACCATGCAGGTTGCAGAGTTTCTGTGGACATGAAAACATAACCAGAGATTAGAGTTTCCCTGCACAAGTTTTCATGTCTGTTTTGGCAGCAGAAGAGGAAAAAACTAACTTTACTTTAGTCACACAAAGAAAAAACGTACATAATAATATCAAATAAAAAATATAAATAATTTTGTTCACAATCTTAAAAATCTTGGACAGAAATGGAAACAATTCGTGTGAAAGAAATATCAAGTACTGACCTCATCAGTGGACTTGATTAAAAAAGTCAAAGTGTCTCTGATATTAAACTTTGACTAAACTTTGAATGAGACCGCCATCTGCTGGATTCAGTCTATACTGCCTTATTACTTATATTACTTATTATAATATATACACACAGTATACTGTTTACACCATAACAAAGCCAAATCTAATTCATCTCCCAAACTGTAGAGAACAGCCTTTAAGTTTATTTTTTGTAATTTTATATTTTTGTTTCTTTTAATCCATGGTCATTTTTATTTAAGTTCCCAATAAGCACTGAGTAATATACATTCAGGATATAAATATATACAAATATTACATATACACATGTGCATACCATTTGTGTTAGTTTTACTTTATAATTAAGTGAATATGTACATGTATAGTTTTACATAGCAACTAAATGTGGGCCTCCCCATTCTCAAACATAATTAATCTGTATTTATTTAATTCCATTAATGAGTCTCTTACAGTCAGTTTAGGGCATTATTAATGGAGAATTAAAACACATTCATTTTATATTATTTTTTTAGACCACCTGAAACAAAAATCGTCTTTTCTTACTGCTTTAAAAAAGTCAGGAACATAAGAATTTGCTATTAAAACTACATTAATCTCTCAGTTTGTGGTTAGTAAAGGGGCACGCCATCAATTTTACACATAAACTTTCAGTGAAAACAGTTGTAAAGTCTTCTGTGGCTCTGAAGGGTGCTTTCTAAAATTTGAAAAAATAACCGTGATGATGTCAGGGGAAGACATTATCAAGCTGCATTATGGGAAACAAAAGATATAGTGTTTTTGGAGCTTGTATAACTGGATTTCATATAATGTAATTTATACGTGGTATGTTAAATGTTTTCACAAACGACGGCTCACTTGACCACAGTAGATCAAACATGAGAAAATAGTACAATGCATTATGTTCATAAAAGAACATAAAAGAAAACGCCATTAGACAACAAAATTAATTTCACGCCAGGGCACCTTAGATGAAATGACAATGTTACATAACGCAAAACTGTTGCGACAGAACACAAAAAAAATTATTTTTTCACCAGGACACTTGGGGGGCTCCGAAATGCAATGCTATTAAGATGTGGCTTTTTAAATTGAAAAACATGATATTGAAATAATAAGGAGGCTGATGACGTTTAAGGCATAAAAAATACATCTTCTCCAATATCTTATCTGAAATCATGAGAAAAAAGAAATCACACAAAATATAAAAATATTTCCGCTGTCCACTTGAATATCTCCATTTATGTCATCATCAACAGCAGTGTTGTAGGTTATAATAATATAATTACTTTTGCAAGTTTGGCGGACTTTAATTTACCCTGTGGCCTTGAGCGTAGGAGGTGGAGCTACACCTTCCTTAGCTGACACTGCTGCTGCTCCACCCAGAAGTGTTGGCTGGTGGAGGTGTTTGCTTCAATGAGTCCTATTGTAACTCAGCTCATATATTATAAACAAAAACACTTTCTTTATACTTCAAATGGCTGTAATTCTTCTTCTTTCTTTTTTTTTTTTTTTTTAAATGCTAGGGTTAGTAGGCCTATTATTGGCTTTTACATTTTTGGTTTTTATTCATGGGACTTAGAGTATTTCTACACTGTGGTATTACTTTACACCTGAGCACTTCTTCCACCTCTGATTCTGATGAATGCCTAGTCACACAGCAGCTGGACAAACCCCATTCATTCTTCCCCTTTTCCCACTTTGCATAAAAGAAGAAGGACTATGAAACAGAGGAGCTATTAAAACAGAGTCCAGAATATTTTATTTCTTATAAGTGCAGAAATACAGCATTATTTTGTTTTACGCAACCATCTTGTTGGGTAGTTTGGCTGACTTAAAAAGGCTGAAGGCAGGTTCACATGCCAGTTTCCTTCACAATAAAATAAACAAACCTGCTACAGTGGGAAAAGAAAATACAGATAACATACTAACAATGGGTCCAGTATGAGTACATTGCAAAATGCTGTCAAATACTCTTTTAATATTTCTTTAAAAAAGCAGAGTACCATGGCAGGTAGAGTTTCACACGACGTATGGTGGTCCATGTTCTGCTGCCGGGAAGACAAAACAAAGAAAATTAGTATAATACAATTCAGTCAGCAAGCAAACAAGATTTAACAAGACAAACTGACACACAATAAACTCTTCAGAGCCCCTTTACACCAGTAGATACTAAGCATTTCGCTTGTGACCCCTTAGAATGAATCAAAATCTACTTGTGAAGCTTCATCACAGGTTGTGGATATAAGTTTGAGCAGCTAAACCAAAGAGTATTTTTCTTTCTCTGCTTGTTTATCTGAATAAATTTTAGAGGCCCAAAGACAGGACCTTTAATAAACTTTGTATCTCACCTCTGTATACCTTTCTACCAGTTTCCTCGTCCATGTCCACGACCGTGCCCACGACCACGCCCATGACCATGCTTGTGCCCATGCTTGTGCCCATGCTTTCTATGATGGCTACCGTGCCCGTCATCGCTGTCACTGCCACTCCCACTCTCACTGTGGTCACGACCAGGGCTTCCACCACCACTTCCACGACGGTCACGTTCATGTTCACGGCGTCCATGGCGATCAGGGCTGTGTCTGTCCCTGTGGGAATCCTGATCACGACCAGGGCTTCCTCTCCTGTTGCTGTCCCGATCATCTCTATGGCTACCCCCTTCATGGCAACCCTCTTCATGGCGGCCTCCACCATAGTGATCATCTTTATTTTTATCTTTATTGCGATCATCCATACGGGGATTATCTCCTCCATGCTGATCATCTTTATTGCGATGATCCCTATGGGGATGATCTCCTCCATAGTTATCATCTTTATTTTTATCTTTATTGCGATCATCCATACGGGGATTATCTCCTCCATGCTGATCATCTTTATTGCAATCATTCCTATGGGTATTATCCCCTCCTTGGTGACGATCTTTATCTACAGGCCTATGGCCCACGTCAGGACCCCCATGAGTTCCCTGGTCCTCTGGCTTGGGGCCTAGGTCGTAGCCAGAGGGGTGGGTGTCTGTTGAAGCCCAAATCAATAGAAAGAGAAATTTTGCTTAAAGGATAAAGTTGCAACATCAAGATAGATGAAATATTTTGTTCAAGGAACTTTTAGCCTACCTGGGTCTCTGAAATAGAGAATAAACATAAGAAGAGAGTCTTACTTGAACTGCTGCTGAACATATTTTGTCCACTGTGTTTTTCTGGCAGATGATTCCTAAATGCTGCAGAGCTGAAAAAAAGAAAACAGGGAGGTGCCCCTTTACAGTTCAGTTAAACCAGTTTGACTTGAAAATGACAGGCGTGGCAAATGACACTGTATTAAAGAAAAATAAAAGCAGGTATTGTTTCATCAGGTGAAAACTTGATAGCTGCAAAATGTCATCTTCTTTAAAACCAATAAGTCAGCTTGTTTTAAGCATTTTTGAGTTCAACCAGCTAAGTTTTAAAAGGTTTTCAATCACACAAGAATTCAGTCTTTCAGTTTAATATTTAATCCAACACTGGTTTGCGTCTTTTCTCAGTGTTGTGTATGTTTACTCTCTGAGAAAAACTTTGTTCCAGCTGTTCAATGTTAAACCAAAATGAGGTGGAACATATTCCAGATTTTTAAGTATGTCACTTCCTCTACAGGAAATATGCTAATCAATTTAACCTTGTTTTATCTAATTAGATGTCAAACTGATAAATACTTTCAAAAGCTTTTAATGTTCTTTGTTGAATTTTATCTGAAAGCCTCATTCTACATGCAAAATGTGCATTTCTAATGACAGAAGATAAAACCGTGTACTTACATGAGCTGGATGTCAGTCAACAACTGTAGCGTGAGTGAAAAGGAGATGCACTACACTGTAATTAATAAGGACTGTCTGCATTTTTGTCCTATCACGTCAATGTAAGAGGTGGGTGGAGTGAGACGTGTTGTAATCTGAAACCCAGCTCTGTTTTAAAGTGTCGGAAGTTTGTTGATTTGATCCTCAGCCAAACAAAATCCTGTCACTTGCAGTACTATAAACCTGTTCCCTTATTTTAAGGGACGTCTTATTATTGTATTAACTTGTATGTTAGTATTTATACAAACGATCATAGGAAAAAAGTAAACAAACGAGTATAAATAATGATAATTTTCAGACATCTTTCGATTCATAATTTGAAAATTTTGCAGTGATGATGGCATAGAAAACAAAGTGTTTCCTGCCCTTCAGTGGTCATAAGGAGTAACTCCAACAGATAGTCATTGAGAAATGATGAGTCAATAACTACAGCAATGATAAGACTGAACAATAAGAAATTTCAGTCTTGAAGTGTGACGAGATTTTAATTGTATCTACAACTCGACCAGAAGTATTGAGTATATCTGCTTTTATTCCTTGAGTTAAAGGCAATTTACTCATTCAGAGGTTTAAAAAAAAGTTAACCGCCTGTTTAAGATCAAAAAGGCAAACAAATCTGAAAGGCTTGATGTAGTAGGTAACAGACAGGACATCAAACATACAGTAACATGGCAACATTAACAAGCTGCCAAATAGCAGTGTGAACGTGACCAGTATATATAGACTGGGGCTTGATGAGGAATTGAGGGGCAGGTGTGCAGGCAGCAACAGGGTCAGGTGATTGTCAGGAGCAGGAAACTCAAGAGGGCCACCTGGTGGGCAGAGGAGGTAGGACTGGATGGTTCCACCATATCAATATAACAACAGATATAACTACCAGTGTCCCATTTATTGACACGATGAGATAAACTATTGATATGAACAAAGTCTAAAATAATGACACAAACAAATGAAAGGAGAATTGAATTAAATAATTAGCATATAATTCTACATTCTACAATTCTGTAATTATACAAGTCTGTTCTTTATTTGTTTGTTTTTCTCAACAGGGTCAACAGTTGAAATGTTTTCATACTATATTTTATTTTCTATATTTACTATATGCAATACTTTGTGATACTGTGGTATGATTTAAAATATGTATAATCTCTTCTTTAATGTAATGTTTACTGCCTACTATAAATGTACGCAGCCTAAATGCCACCTAATGAATGGAGACAGAGAATTTCTCTGTTTTAGTGACATGAAGTGAAGAAGGCTGAAAGAAGCGCTGCAGCAAGAAGGTTTAGAGATCCAGAGGAAGGAAAATACTAATGTGAAGGCAACTTAAAATGGTGATTATTAGTAGATTGAAGCTACTATAAAGGAAGATTGTCAGTTAAAACTGTGGCTGTAATTACACCGAGACATGCTGTTGTAGAAATATTATGTTTTCATTGTCATGAGCAACCCCCCCAAAAAACTTTTATCTTGAACCTGAGCCAAACTTTTGTCAACGCAGATAATGAAGGATGTCATCATCATAAAGCTACAATATACAGTATACTGAATATATTTTAGTCTGTAATGTCCTCAAAACATCTTAATATGTAATCTGAAGTAAGAAATGTAAGAAAAGAGAGCAGGGAACAATGCTTTGAAAGAGCACTTACTTTAAGTACAGCAATCCTACTCTGTAAAACATAAAAAAGATGGACAGGAAACTTATGTACCTACCCTGATAGAAGAAAGAACACTTTTTTAAGAATTACTCCACTTGCCAAACCTTTAGCACTGACTGAAGTTCGGACATTTACGTGGAGCACCTGAAAGCAACACGCAGCCCGATGACGCTGCACGTCGCCGCCAGGGGGCGCGGTGACATCACCGATGACAGGTGCAGCTCAGGGAAAGTGAAGGTGTGTTGGGGAAGATGGATAACAGACGGGGATGTCAGACGGTACAAGTTGCTTTTAGAGGGGTGAGAAGGGTAAAACTTTTGAAAAACTCTGAAATACTGCTCGGGACGAGAAAGAGCTGAAGTTGGTCAATTAAAATTAAAAAAAACAATTAAGGCAGACAGAGCGCGCGCCATCCAGAAGCTGCCTGTCTTGTCTCTTGCTGGGAGTCTGTCTGGGAGGTTTGTGGAGAGCTTCTGTGCAGAAAACAGCATTTTCAAGTAAGTTAAAGGTAAAAACAATAAAAATCTATCAGATATCGAAGTTACTTATGGGAGTTATGGTTTTGGTACTCGTTGGTACCACTTTGGTATCGTTAATGAAATCATAATTATCTTTATCTGCTGTAAACATATTGATTGATCTGTCAGCTACATTATGTCTTTGTCTTGTATATTTAGTAACTGAATTACAAAAGTAGATATATTACAATAACTTCATTTTTAAGGCATGATGCAAAACATTTTTTCTTTTTCTGCCTAAGAAATATATATATTATTCCGTAAAAGCTAAATTAATCATCTAAATTTAAAAACTAATCAAATGATACCGTTCTTATAACATTTTTTCAAATCGTCTAATATAAAAGGTATTTTTATAAGAACTTTAAGTCTTAATCGATCCAAATCATTCATGACTTTTTTCAAACCCTATACCGCATTTAGATCAGGGCTACAACTACCAGTTATGTTCATTATGGATCAATCTTCCAATTAATTCCTTGATTAATAATGATTTGGTCTATAAAGAGAAAATATCGAAAGTTGACATCATTAAATTGCTTGTTTTGTCCAGCCAACAGTCCAAAACCTGAAGATAATCAGTTTAATATCATAATAAACTAAGAAAACAGGCAAATATTAAATTTGAAGAATGAAACAAAGAAATGTTTGGCATCATCATCATCATCATATGGTGTAAGGAAAAAAAGTCTCAACTTAACTCTGCAACTTAACAGGACAATTTCATGGCATTCAGACCTCCTGCTGTATCACAAATGTTTCTGTGGGGACTGATATATAAGTAAAGTATCCCTCTGAAATAAACTGTTATATAAGTATTGGTGTTTTGGCTACATTCATGCTCATTCTTTCAGAGTGAACTGATGTTGATGGAGCCCACTGAACCTGAGGCATCATGGACGCCGTTGACTACAGAGACGACCTGAGAGTTTCAGCAGGAAGGATGAAGTGGTGGAGGGACACCGGGCAGCAGAGGAAACCGGAGGAGGATGAAGAGCTGGTGCAGGTGCTGCTACGAGGCAAAGCACCCTGGGGCTTCACCCTGAGGGGTGGCACCGAGCACCGAGAGCCTCTGGTCATCACAAAGGTACAGAAAGTCCGGTATTGTTTTGGCACAAGTATGAAAAAATGTCAAACAATACCCAGCCCTTTGTTCGTACATCAAATGTCTTGCATCAAACACTCACATATGAGAAGCTGCAACCAGAGAACATATATATAGTTGCTGATTAATGCTCTGTCGATGAGTCGATTAAAGTGACCGTTTTTACGATTATATGTTTTACATTTATGTCAAAGTGACAGAAAAACTCACAGTGGGATTTGTTCTGTAAAATTCATGTCAGTTAGACTTGTGGTGCATAATCCACAGACTTTCATCAGTGTCTAAAATATTGATCATTAATTGCATAATCGTAAAGCCATGCCAAAAGAATGTCGTCCTTCCACATCTCCTTTTAAAGAATTATATAAGGATTATACAGTAAATTCACTATGTAAAGTGACATACAGCAGATAGCAGGAACCTTTTCCATCTGATGTTAGTGCTGATGTGAGCTGCAGCTTACATGGAGCAGTGCACCACCAGCTACCAGGTTACAGGCGGTGCAGGATTTAATTTTTAATCAGAGCGCTCATGTTGCTGGCCACCACAGGTGCTTCTGGATGATGAGGCTGAAACAGTATCCTACGTCAAACATCCACCTTAAAAGATGGCTGAGTTGTTGTACCTCACCTTTCTGGGAACATTTTATCACTTTGCTGGTTTTAATCTCAGCCCCTGATGCAACATAGTGCATCTCTGGCTACTATGGGCTAAAGAAACTAAAAAGTGCTGGATGGATGAAAGACATCTTTACAACTAGTGAGGCCCCAAATGTCAATTTTGTCCAGAGGATGGCACCAGAGGTACAGCCAGGTTGTCACCTATCAAAAAAGTTTATGCTTTGTATGGTGGCCATTTTTGGAAATATAAGACCCAGCATCTTTGCATTGACTGTATGTGTTATTGTGCCGTCACTAAAATAGCTACTACTACTAATACACTACTGTACCACGGCAAATCACATTTCCCAGGAGCTATCACCTAGTGGCCATTATATCAACTGCAGCTTAAGGCTCTTGGACTGTGTGTTTGGTGATTTGGTTGTGATGCGTGTGTGTGTGTGTATGTGTGTTCAGGTGGAGGAGGGAAGCGTGGCGGCGGCAGTCTGTCTCCAGGCCGGTGATGTAATGGTGAGCGTGAACGGCGTTCCCCTCGACGGGTCCCGTCAGGAGGCCATCTGTCTGGTGAAGAGCTCTCATAAGACCTTGACGCTAGTGGTCCGAAGGTACCATAACAGCAGATATCTAAAGTTTTGGTATCAATACAAAAACGTGTTATAATTTTTTTTTTCATATCATAGTTTGAGAAAAATAAAAAAAATTCTAAAATGTTTTCTACTAAACAGTTTTTTCAGCAAATTTTAGGCCAAAGTTCTAAAATGTTAAATGTTGTCTGAACACTAGCAGCATACAAGAAGGTTACCTAAATAAAATGTTGTCTAAAATAGGCAAAATGATACTTTAAATCAGGAACTGTCTGATCAAAGAACAAGCTAACAGGATTATAAATCTGAGCAGACGTTTGATGCAACCTTTTTAAACCTCAGTTTTGAATACTCAAAACTGTGTTCTGCAGATACATTTGTGCTGGTACCAAAATTCATGGTTCACGTGTAGTTTGTTTATTGGTTTTGCATCAGTAAAAGTAACTGTTTTAGATTAACAAACTCACAGTCATTAAGAGGTCAGAGGTCAAAACCACAGTTCCCTGACAAAAGATGAACTTAACACATTTTGGTGACCTGCATCTGAAGACTGTATATAAAAGCAAGAGAAGAGAAAGAAGGAACACTCATGAGCTCTTTGTTTCCAAAAAATAAAATCCCATCATATTTCTCCACCAACCGTTGATTCCTCTTATTAAGGAGGGTCAGCTGAGGCAGAACCAGAAGACGGCCTCATACATGGGGCCTCTCGCTGCTTGTTTGCCCCTGACGGTAAAACAAAAGTGGGTATTGTGGAGGCAGTGGAGCTCCAGCCAACTCTGTTATTTCAGAGCACAGATAATGACTCCTAGATGAGACAGAAAGGAGTCCCCTCGTTCATCTGGTATGACACTGACCCACCATACCTCACCAGTCTCAAACCAGCACCACTCTACTTGTGGTCCATCAGTCTTAGTGAACACTTGTTAATCTTTAAAAGTTTTTTATGAAGCAAAAATGCTAAAGGTTCCAGCTCCTCTAGTGTGACCATTTTCAGCTTTTTTTCTGTTTTTTTATCATTGTAAACTAAATACCTTTGTGTTTTGTCAGACAAAATATTACAGCTTATAGGGAGCTTGTGTCAGGCTTTTTTCACTATTTTCTGACATTTTCTAGACAAATGATTAATCATTTAATTATAAAAAATGAATCTACAGATAATGACAAGAGTTGCAGCCAAAATTAAAAACGGCTACAAAACTCAGAGAAAAGCCACAGCATGGTGCACTCAGCAGGTGTCAGTTACAGTTATGTTGTGTATTTCTGTGTATGGGAATGTATGTATGTTATATTTTGTGGCTCTGCTGCTCCAGACGCTCCACAGGTTAACCAGATACCCTTTGTAATTGAAATATATATATTTTTTTACATAGTTTCTGATTCATTTTATTATTTACCTTTTTTTGGAATGTTTTCATTCTTTTCCTGTTTTTCCATAATTGATTTTAGTTCATTTCATTTTTTTTTACTTTTAACTCAATCACTAAATAACTGGAACTAAAACAAGTCGCTCTACACCTGCAACTTGTTGTCTTAATGACAGTCAGTTTAAAATCATGTGTCTTCTGTTGCTCTGTTTGGCTCCAGTGCAGGAGATTCAGCTCTGTGTGTTTGATTGGTTGGTTGTCTGGCAATGAGATTATAGGAGTTTTTTTCTTTATCATGGATCCATAACCACCTAGTCTGTTATGGCTTCTAATCTTGTAGTTTGTCTGACAATCCACTGAACACAGCGTTGTGTTGACTGTGAGAACATTGTGCAGCGTTACTATGTGCTGTTAAACCTTTACTTTCAAACAGTTTACCTGATGAGGGTACTAGGACCAACATTTGCAACAGCATGTCTGTTTTGCTAAATTGCTAATCGTGTGAATGCGTAAGTTAGGCTTAATAGTTAGGCTATTTATTTTACCACTCAGAGCCTCCTGATTATATAAAAATATAATCCAAAATGCTCTGTAGTTGCTGTGCTTTCATCATTATTTTTGTGTCTGGATGATAATTTTTATTTGTTATTTATGTATCCTTTATTTAGCCCGGAATGTCCATGCTGTGTAAAATGTAAAGTGTTAATATTACCTGAAGCAAATGGGGAAAAAAATGATTTCCTGCATCAGCAGCTGAATGCATGTTGGTTGAAGAGTTTTAAGAGGTTAACTTAGGTTTACACATACACTCCAAGTCAAACATGGTATAAAATCTTCGACTACAACTCTGACCAGTAAAACAAATCTTTGAACATCCATACTGAAAAGAAAGTTTATTGCTGATCTATTTTGGACCTCTGTAGTTGCTTCTTTAAACCCTTTTTACTACATGTGTTCCTGATGTCCTGTCCTGCCAGAATTATAATGGCAACAAGAGTCTTAAGGCTTGAATCCAATTACTAGTTGCAAAGCCACAGGCGTGGGTTCAGCTTTACAGAGTGGGCCGAGTCAACAGGAGGGATAGGTGGGCCGCTGGGGTGCTTCAACAACCTGCTTCTGCTGAGGAAACCCCTGATCTGAGCTGGTTTAGAGAGCAAACGCCAGGCTCATATTGAGTAGGGGAACTTAAAAACTTGCTCTGAGAGGGCGTTGAGTCACCCTCAGCTGCTTCAGTCCAGGTGCCCCCTGGATTTGCAGGAGGAGTGGTACAGTCCATGTTGCCTAGGTGAGTTGACACTGCTTAGTGGGATAGGCCATATCAGCAGAGCCCATTGTTTTCAGGGGCTTTGGCTACTCCAACAAGCACAGAGTGGGCGCTCGTGTCTGCTTTTCTTTCCTCTTTCTGGACATGTTTTTAGAAGATAAAAGAGAAGATTTTCACTCCCAGGTACTACCTCTTTCCCTCCACCTCTGTTTCTTTTTTTGCTGTATTCCCTTTTATTTCATCTCCTCTGATTCAATCATTTAGTTTCCTGACAAGTGGGATTAGATCAGGAAGTGAATGAGTTTTAGATAACATCTTCGTCTAGATGACATATAAAGGTTGAGAGGCAGTTTTTCCCTAAAGGATCAGCTGTAGATAAAAAAAAAAAAGAACTGGCAAACTGCTCGAAGGGGAACGTTTTATATCTTTGGCATAACATTTAATATCATGTGGATTTATCTGAACGTCAAAAAGGGATGGATGACAACATTAGTGCAGGTAAACTGATGATACAAGTTAAACTAAGTCTTTGTATGTGCCTAACTAATTCTTCAGCTTCAGCAGAGATGCTCAGTGTGAAGCAGAGTGAAGGCTAATTATGTGTGTTAAATTACTGTTACAACCTGTTGTCCCTCTCACACACACGGACAAAGCCTATTTTCTGAAGTTTTTGCATTGATTCACACAATTCCATGAGCAACAAGTGTTTTTTGACCCTGTGCTCAACAATGTAATATCCACCAGCTGCAGTTTACAGGAAATATTTCCAGCATTTTGGCCTAAAACCAACAGGAATCATTTTATTCACAAACTAGAAATCATGAAGATAATTATTTTAAATGTGTTAATAATAGAAGATCTTCAAACATTTACATTTTGCATCTGGATCCAGATTCCCTTTCAGTAATTTAAGCAGTTAATGAGATTATAAGCCATTGTTGAACATGGTCACTCTCTCACTATGCTGAGAAACCCCCTTTTTGAATCTAAAAGTTCATACTTTTTCCTGTCTTACTTACCCCTCACTCCTACATAGTGCAAAAGAAAAGTGAAGGTCAGTTTTCTCTGGAATTTTACTTTAATTTTATTCTTGACAGAGTGGAAAAGCCCAGAGTTTTGGCAGGAAAACTAACCATTAACACCCAGAGTATTTACATTTACAGGTTGTGGTATTATCTCTTTCGTACAGGGTGAACCTCTGCACTTTATATTAAGAGCTGGGGGATGAGCTATGAGTAAACAAATGTATATATTACTAGATCCTAAATTATTCAATCATTTGATTGGTCGATCCACAGATAAGGATTTAATCATTTATTAAGAAAAATGTCAATTCACTTGTTTCAGCTTCTCAAATGTAGATATTTGCAGTTTTTTTGTTTTTTTATGATAGTGAATTAAATATCTTTGGGTTTTGCACTGTGGGCTTTTAGGAAATTGTGATGGGCATTTTTCACTGTTTCCTGACATTTAAATAAATCAGCAGATTAATCGTTAATGTAAATAATTGGTGGTTGTAACCCTTTTCAGCCTGTTGTGGTGAACTGGACGGTTGTATAAAAAGCAGTGTAGATTTGGTTAGAACAGAGCCAGATGTTCCAGCTGTTGGACATCTTCAGGTTTACATTGTGTCCGAGTTCTTACTTTTCTCTCCAGTACATTTTATTCCTCCCCTCTTTTTATTTTTTTGTTGCCAGTGCAGGCAGTGACACACCGATAAGCCCAGTTGTGATGACGCTGGCACTTTCTATTGTGTCATCGTGTTTAGAGCTCAGCGGGGCGAGATCGGCCCCACAGGCTGCTGCTGCTGCTGGCTGTTTGGGCTCCAACAGCAGCAAGCTGGTGATTCAGCAAGATGTGTCACCAGTGAGCTGTCTGATAGGAGCTGGGAATGAAGGGAGTGATAGAGTCATACACGATGGGTAGGAAAGGAAAAAGTGGCGACATAATTGGAGTGGTTGAGAACCATTATTGTTGAAAGGTAAACATCACCAGACATCACTTTTTTTCTACAAGGACGTCTGTTTGCAAATACAAGGAAATGCAGTTGAGGATTCAGCCGTCCTTAGCAAGACATCAACAGATAGATGATGGATGGACAGATAAAGGTATATTATTAGAGTCTTTTCTTTATTGTCAAACATGACCACAGGAACACTAAAATAGAACAGGTGGATACCAGAAGTGACTTAGAAGTGGTTTTGCATCATCAATATATACTGTGGTATATTTATTTAAAAAAAAATGTATAAATTGAAAAAGTGTTAATAGATAAAAACTACACCATGTCTGTTTTTGGCAAATCCAGTAAATTAAAACGGAGAAACCAAAGAACATCCAAAAGTCATACAAAAATCCAAAATTGCCATAAATCAATCCTGCTCATTTATTTGTAACATTTGCCAAACTATCCTAAAACAATAGATATTGGATAGATAGCCACCTGGGTATTAATGACTGTGTCTGAATGTATTTCAACATCTACATACTACAGAAATTATAAATGGCTTTTACCCTTAGTTTTTCAAGATATATCTTTTTTTTCCGCTCACTATTACAGCTCTCCTCATTCATAGCAGCCACTTGTTGTGGTGAAGGGGTCATGTGAATTAGGGCTTGCCCTCTATTCAATCCCTAATTTACCAGCCTTTCTCACCAATTTACAGCTCGAATGTTGTGAAGAAGCTTGGTTGCCTCATTTCCCAAGAGGCTGAACCAAATTCCACTAACATTTTGGGTGACTTCAGGCCCATTGACGGAGATTTGATAAGACCCGATATAACCCCTCACAGGTCCTGTACAGAATGATTGAGTGGATAAGTGAACAGTAACTTCCTTTCAAACACACATGATTTGTACTTTAACCTCCCCAGTGGAGGAGTTTCTTCATGGTGGAGTCGTCTCTCAGTATCTGCCTCCCTCCTCCCCCTCAGCCTGACATTGGCTGGTATCTCTCACAACAGCGATGGGCCCAGGCCAAACATTCCTGTCTGTGCTATGTTTCCTGACAAGGACACTGAAGTAGAGCTTCAACAGAAAAGTCATAATGGAATGTACGGCTGAAAGAAGAATCATATATCAGGCCGATAATAGGTCAAAACCAGTTTTTGTATCAGGAATTAGCCAGTGTCAAAATCTGATAGTGAGAGCCAAGTTTAAAATGTCAAAAATAATAGATAAAAAGATCATAATTAGATATCTAGGTTGAAATTGGGCTACATTTGGTTGAAAAGGTGCTACAACTACCATAACCAAATGAAGTCAGAAACTTAAAAGCCTATATTTATTTTGAGTTTTGTTTTTATCTTATCTTTTTGGTGCACCAGGATGGTCTCTTAAGACCGGGATCCTCTGGATATAGCCATTGCTAGAATGGCAGCACAATTTTCCCAGCTATAAGTAATAGCAGAATAAAAAATACAGTACAAAATAAAATATAGTTATAGTAAGTTATAATAAAATGTGAGAAGACAGTGGGAGGGAACAGGGCATGAAAATCTTGTGTCTTAATATCTAAACAACTATTGGATGGATTGGAATTTAGCACAAATATTGATGGTCCCCAGACAACCAACTTTCGCTGACCGACTTTTAGCTGACTTTTCCGCTACCGCCATCATCAGGTCAACATTTCACCGTTTCCATCTTAGTTTAGCGTGCTAACATGCAACTAGACACCTGTTTGTGTCGAAATTCATCGCAATGGTCTAGCGATTTAAGAATAGTTTATTTGTTTTAATTTAGGTGAAGATTTAAAAGTTTAAATATTGTTTTGGAAAAACCTTGAAAACGCTTGAAACGCAGTTATGGTGTATACGTCCCCCTCTCCCCCCAGCAGCCCCAGCGGCTCTTCAGCCATTTACAGTCTAAACACTAGATTACAGCAAGGACGCGGGACAGGACAATAACTCCTCCCCTTCGTCTCAAATCCCCATTTTAATCCCCAAGGAAATCTCCTGTGCAGCACATGGTGGAGTGTGTTTGTGAGTGTGTTCGTAGTGTGTGGAGGAGGAGGAGGAGGAGGAGGACGGCAGCTCTTCAGTCATGGAGTTCCCAGATTCCTCAGAGTTCTCGTCTGTGTCAGACTGGTGGGAGCTGTGGTGTCAAAGTGCTTCTGTTTTTTCTGTTCCGAAGTGTTTTTGAAGGAGCCGACTGTGGAGTAGTGAAGTGGAAGTGTCCTTTTGGAAGAGACAACTTCCACACAAACAAAACTATTGGCAGTAGTTGGTAAGTTATCATGTTTTATTGTTGCTTTGTTTCACTTAATTTCAGTGAGAGATGCCCAAGCAAGTTGGTTTACACAGCAAACGTCTCCTTATCAAGTTATTGTGATTTTAATGTATTTTTATAATATCAGTGAAACATGTCCAGATTATTTCTGATTATAATAAAAATCATCTTATTTCAGGTATTTATAGTTACAGGCTGATGTATTCGTACTGCTGTGGTAGTGAGGTTTAAGTGCTTAATTATATACAGAAATGACTTGATAGATGGAGCTTTTTGTGTGGTGTTAATTTTCACTATCAATTTATCTATTAATACCTTTTTAATTCTCTGATTTATCATTTTGTTTTAACAGAGGTCAGAAAATAGTGAAAAATGCCCATCGCAAATTTATAAAACCCAAATTGAAGATGTTAAATGTCTTACCAACTGTCCAAAACCCCAAAATATTCAGTTAACAATGATTTAAAACAGTAAAAAACAGCAAATCCTCACATCTGAGAAGCCGGAACCAGAGAATGTCTGGCATTTTTGCCTAATGAATCACTTAATCTTTCATCAGATTTTTTTACAATACATTTCGTATTGATCAACTCATCATTTTAGTACTACCTGGGATATTATAGATACAGATTATACACATATAATGTCAGAATTATCAGTCTTTGCGTGCCATTTTAATATACAACTGGAAGCTTTATTGATGCTAATTTAGCTACTTATTGAACATGTTATTGCTTTAGTATAAAGAGTTTATAAACTCTAACACAACTGATCTGATCTCCTCCACATGCTGCTAATACAGTGCAGGACAGATCACTGTTGTTGAAGTTTACATTTCACTGCACAGATTGTCCAGATCTCTTGGAGTTTTTTGAGGAGTGAAAGATGCTCAATGAGAAGATCATTTTTTAGTATGATGAGATAATAATCTTGTCTCAACTCACAATTTATAATTTTTCATTTTTACTGCCCTTCTTCAGCTTTATCAAATCCTCTTGATGACAGGTGAACTAGTAGAAAACTGGGTCAGCTGTGTTTCTGTTTCACGTTTAGTTCTTTTCCTGAATGAACTCCGCCTTAGTTCAGCTCATATATCCTGGGAGTGAACAGTGGCTTCTCCTCCCCTGTGGAATATCTGTGACGGACCAGCTATATCCCCCGACAAAAGACCTTCAGCGCTTTAAAAAAAGACATTTGCATTTCCTTTGTGCAGTTTTAGTTAAGGCAATGAAACTCTCACTTTGTGTGTCACATTGTGATTGAACAACGATGTCCACTTCATGATTTGATGTTCCATAAATGCGTGGTTGTAGCCTTCCTCTATTTTCACATTTTTGGTTTGTTAGGAATATACAGAAGAAGAGCTGTGTAGATACTCCGCTTTGGTTTATAGGCCGAAACTACCAGAAACTTTAATTTGTACAGTTTTATCCAGCTAACATCACCATAATGGAAAACTTGTGCTAATTTTAAAAAATCAGTCAATTGGAGGTGTTTTTTAAATAAGTAGAAAATAAAGTTCCCACATGTCTCACAGTCTCTTACAATTTCCTTAATGGAACTGTAAATTCATATGCAAGTTACAGAAAAGCAGTATGTAATTTGACACTAACTAAAGAGAAAAATTATGACAGTGTTCATTTGGTACTCCACCAAATAATTGACTAAACTGAGTGTAGTAAGTGAACAGCAAGCCAGCTGAGCATGTAAAAATGTGTATGTTTGCCATGGCAACATGTAAAGTTTACATATAAAGTTTCCATGAAGAAAGAGAAAATTCCTCTGGAAATCATCAATGGTTTATAAACTAGAGCACAGTCTCAGAAATTACTCAAATTAAAAGTTCAAAATGCATCAGCAGGTAACCCAAAAGGAGGAAGGTGTCAGTCTCGCCACTGCTTGATTGACAGGTGATCTCTGAAGTGCATGGTGGAAACAACACAGCAAAGAAATCTGAGTACCAAAGATCAAGATCAAGAAATTTTAACTTAATCAACACTATGGCATCTTATATTGGACCTGTTCAGCTGCTTGTCTTTTCTCATTAGTGACTTAAAAACGTACAACAGTCAAATAAACCTGATCAGCAGTTCAAGCAGCCACAAGTTGTATTTGAAGCCTTTGCTGTGTTTCCCTTTCCTTTTTATGTGTTCCTTTGCTTCTTTTGACTTTTGTGTTTACTGTAATTATGGAAAATGAGAATAAAACTCAAAAACAACAACAAACAAATCAGGAAATAAACACACCAAATACCTCTACTGTCCTCTGACGGATTATATGCAACAAAACAGCATCAGAAATCAGAACCAGGTGAAGTATTGTTAGAAAGTCAGACAGAAGGCGTCACGCTTTGTTTGTCCACTGCAGCAACAAGGAGACTCTTAGACTCCTGGGAGATAGCCAACATAGATGTCCCAGTCGAAGTGAGGGTACAGCCTCCCTGCATTCCTCTGCTGAAAGAATGCAGCGTCTCCATCATGGCCTAGCAAGGTTAAAGTTTCAATAAGGGCGACTGAAGTCTCATTTGGCTGAAATATTTCACTTCTGTTTGACATTTGAACTTGGGAACTTGGAAAACAAAAGGTCAAAACAAAAGGTCACAAAACATTCAATGTATAGAGTAGTTTCTTCTTCTAAGAGCTTTAATTATGTACTCTAATAACTTATTTTTGGTGTTGAAATTTTTTATTTTTTTTTCATTTTGAAATTCAAGCACACGTTGTGGTGGTTGGGGGGCGACCTGTGAATCTGACTCACATCCATCTCATTTTTTTAAAAGCTAAGCAGCTAAGCTCTGTCTGTGCCATATGGCTGTGACAGATCTGTCTCCCTCTTCTGTTGTGAAAGCTCTTCACAATAAGAGAGGGGACACAGGTTCCAGCCAATATACATTTTCCTTGTGCAAGGCACTAAACCTCCTCAAAAATACAGTGACATTTCAGTATCTAAAAACCGCTGATTGTCCTAATGAGGTGACTGCAATGAAATGTTAATCTCAGATGTCATTATTCTAGCTTGGTTACAATTTACAGTCTTACAGTAGAGGCATCGTCCGTCATGCTGCTGGTTGGCCCAGAAAGGGTTCAGAAAGAAGGAAACATTTATTTGTGTCATTGCTTGTCTTGGAATCTCTTTTGTTAACGTTTGATGGCGACGTGTTCTCCTCCTCCTCTTCCTGTTTCTCCTTCCCTCACACACCGCCGATCAGGGCTAAAATGGTTGATGTTGTATCGCCACGCACAATGCCGTCAGAAACCGAGGTTCATGTGGCGAGGAGCTTCCTCACCAAGATTTTGCGAAGCTCTATGAGGTAACATCAGCCAGCCACATCCCGTTATGTTTGCTGGTAGTTTTTGGTGAACCTAAGTGATCTTTGGTCACTGAGTTTGTACTTTGTGCTTTGTGTTCCTTTGTAGTATTGTCTACTGTGTATTACCCTGTGTGGTGCTATTTGTGCATACCAAATACTGTGTAGTTGTAATTTGTACATTTCTGTTTTTGTCCTGAAGTTGTGTTAAGCGTAGTGATATTCAGCCTCCTCAAGTGGTATTAGTCAATTTCATCACATTTACATGTCATGAAGTTCACAAGTGATAATATTTTCTTCTCTGGTTTAATATGTTGTGGGAAATGATTTTGTATGATCTTTTGACAATTTTCTTTTTCAACATGCTCTCCAGGAAAAACCGCTTCAGGCAAGGGTATGTGCAAGTTTGGTGTGAGCAAAGTTCATAGTGCAGTAATCTAATCATTTTATCTTTCTAGGGTTCTTACCAAGGTATGGATGAGAAATTATTTTGATTTCCAGGCCAGAAGACTTTGAAATTTGCAATCACATACCTAGAAAACGTTGAATAGGTCCCAATACATACATGACTGCAACTGAAGTCCAGTTTAGTCCTGCAGCAAAACTTTTGGTGGCACATACTGAACAGCAAACCAAATACAATTATGAGTTTGTAATTGTGTAGAAACCCAACACATCAATGCTCAGAGGCTAGAAGGAGTTTGTCATTCGTGTTGTTAGCGGATTCCTATTGTGTACTGATACTCTAAATAAATAAAAAATAAACAGCCAATATAGACTTTTTTTGGGATCTGACTCTTCATCTGCAAATGTTGCTTTGGTTGTTTGGAGATTTAATCTCCTGGACAAACAGCCCATTCAACTGAATATCTGTGTATGTAACTGCAATAAATAAGAATGTAAGAAAGTTTTTATTGGAGAATCCTTGCACCGTCGAATCTCTGTGGACTTCAAGTAACACTTCATCCCTGAGTGATAGAGCTTTTAGTGGGCTCTTTGTCAAGAATGATGGGGGTGGCAAAACACATGAAACAATGTTAAACTATACAGTATATAGCACTTGTCATGTACTCGCTTGTGATTGTGTAAAGTGTTTTATTGCCTCTTTGCCATGCAGGAAGAATGATCTGGGCTCGCGGCCCCATTCCTGGCACTCCTCCAAGCTGACAGAAGAGGAGTCAGAGCCCACTGTGAGAGAGGCCCCCCCAGCACCAGTCTGGCAGCCAAAACATGAAGCAAGGTGAGCCTTTTAGGTTCTCTTTTAGCTTCTGTGTGCATTAAACAGGGCAGAAAATATATTTTATCCATTCTTTAGCTTGATCAGATGGTGTTGGAGGTGTGTGTGTGTGTGTGAATTATATTCTTATTTAATCAAAAGTAATGGAAATCACTTCTAAAGCATAAAATCACAAAGGTATCATTATAACTTAGCATAACATTAATTCATAAAATCAAGCATTCATTTTTTTTGTGATGTTACACACCAGGCCCAAAGAGTTGTCCACTCACGAGGAACAGAGCACCCAGCGTCAACTAACCAGCCAGTTCAACTCAGTGAACAACATGGAAAGACTGGAGCGTCCCTCTCATCCCTACCCACCAGGTCGCCTTTCCCCAACTAAATACATCAGTAGCGCTGAGACGCTCCGTGAACCAGGAGGCAAAAGAGACTACGGGTTCAGCTGTTTCTCTAGCGGCTCCAGCCCTCCTGGTCATGACCCCAGCACATCTGGTAGGAAGGGTACCAGCACTGAAGACATTTTCTTCAAGGGTCTTCAGAGTGAAGGACCTCAACAGGCCGAGCGGCCTAGGTACCTGCAGCCGACACTGGGTAACGGTGGCTGGGAGGGGTCACGGGCTGAAGAGCAGCCTGTTTCTCAGGTCTCCATTGCAGGGAGACCCAGCACCGGCCCAGTGTGGCAGATACCAGAGAAGAAGAAGTCCCAGTCTCCTTCTGCCCCACCTGCTCCCCTGCGCAGTGACAGTTTTGCTGCCACAAAGGTGTTCCCTTACTCTGAAGGGCCTGGTGGTCCAGCAAAGAGCAAAGGCAGGTCAATTGAAAAAATGACAGAAAATAACAACCCGAATGGCCTCACATCTCACCAGGAGAAAACCTCAGAGGCCAGACGTAGCTTAAACCCCCAGCCCACCAAAGACTTCCTCCATCCAAACATGGCAGCTGATCACAACCACAACCAGCTGCATCCCAACAAACTATTTTCCCTGTCCAGCATTGATGTCAGACAGTCCCATTACACACAACTACCTTCCCACCAGAGGCAATACAGTGACGAGAGTCCCCTCTACCTGCAGACCAGGTCAGCTCCTTCCACCAAGATTCAGAGTGTTGGAAGCTACTATCGCAGCCTCCAGGATCTGCCCACAAACGCCTTCAGCCGCAAACAGGTCCGGCACTCTACAGCATCAATGGCAAGTTCTGCTGCAAATCGAAACCTGGAGAATGGGGGGCACAACCGATACTACGGCCTGGCAAGCAAGCATTTGGTTCAGACTGCTGAGCTCCAAGCCAGGAAGGGCAAAGCAGAGGGCCGGAAGGGGGAAACAGAGAAATCCCACTCGGTAAACAGCAATGAACCAGGCTTTCTAAGTTCCTTGAAGAAAAATGCTAAGGGAAAGAACTCTCTATCTCAGTCCCAAATGCCATACAGTGAAAATAAGGAGCGCAATGGCCATTCCCATCTGGGGAATGGTCTACATTATGACCATCAGACCTCTGAACTTTCTGTTCAAAGCTGTAGTCCAGAGGATGCTGCAAAGAGAGGTGAAGGACACTCTAATGACATGAAAAGGCATTTTCCAACACATCAAAGTAATGATCATAAGGTCAGTCTTTTAAGGCAAGACCCATGGGTCCCTCAAGAGGATCACCGAATATCCCCCCTGAAAACTCCACTTCTCCACTCCCTGGCTCAGGAGAGTAGGAGTCTGACTGAGAGGCAACCAGCAGCTACGACCACGGGTGTCTTGTCAACCCAGGATGCCAGTGATACCATTTCTGCCAGCAGTGGAAAAGTAAATCGGCGCAGTGACCGTTATGCCACCACCCTTCGCAATGAGATCCAGCAGAAGCGAGCCCAGCTGCAAAAAAGCCGCAGTGCTGCGACCCTGACGTGCGATGCTGATGATGAGGAGGCAGAGGAGTGGAGATGCACAGAGACTTCCGCATCTTCTTCTGTGTCTTTCTCCAACACCTACAAGGACCACCTGAAAGAGGCGCAGGCCAGGGTTCTCCAGGCCACCTCCTTCCAGAGACGAGACCTTGAGCCTCTTGGACCAGAGGTGCCGGTAATTAAAACCTCCAATGGACGGATTAAAGGACGTAAGCGCTTCCCCCTTGCGAAGCGGACGCACTCCTTCTCAGAACCTGACAAGATAGACAAAGTGGGAGTGGAGGGAGAACTTCAAACCGGGTCTTTTGGTGAGCGGAGGAAGTTCTTTGAGACCAAACCAGTGTTTTCCAGGCCTGTGCTGAAGTCCAGTCATGGTACGAATTTGAACACAGACCTTGGTGAGACAGGCAAACCCAAAGAGAGAACTCCTGAGGAGGCTCACCAATCAGCAGACCCCAACCACCTCAGCCCTGGACATAAGCAGGTCTTACTAGAGCAGCAGAGGCTTGGGACCTTTGCCGAGTACCAAGCGACGTGGAACAAACAGAAGAAGTCATCGGAGGCCAAGACGCAAGGGAGGTATCACTCAGCGGAGAACATCTTGGATGCAGATGCAGAGGAGAAGACTGTGTGCATCCACGAGAGATCCCGATCTTCACCCTCTGCAGACTTCTATACACAGGTGAGAAGTCCAGAATATATGGATATTTGTATAACTGAATGATATAGAGAAGTCTATTTTTTTAAATATGAATATATCCAAACATATAAAGCGGCAGAAGACCTACTGAGTTCAAGTACCTATTTTACAAGATTTATTCCAACATGAGATGGCATTGAATTAAAACTTGCTGTATTTTTTAAAAGTTTAATCAAAGACTGAATAGTTTCATCCAAATAAACACATAAATGGTTTTGCAGAGTTAAGCAAAGAGGCCCTTAACCTTTCTTTTGCAGAATATTCCATCACAATGGAGAGACCCTCACAGCAAGCACAGCAGTTACACCACCAGGTGAGCTTAACACTTAAACTATTTGTACATATAAAAGATAACCGTTAGATAATACAAAAGAAAGTAGTGACAAAAAAAAATTGGCCAAAAGGTTCAATATAATAAATATCCAACAACCTGAGGGAGAGCAGGATGGCACAGGGTTTGCCAAGTCAAAGAAAGATCAAACAGTTGATTCATCCATCAGTGTCCATCAAAAAGCCTAACTGCTCACTCTGACCTGTCGGTGTCTCTGAAACATCAACCACAAAAAAATGCTGGTTAAGTTTCATGTAAATGTGGAATGTATTTGAGTGGTGAGATTTCAGGACAGAGAGAGATCATGTCTCAGTTTCTCATTTCATGATTCTTGGGCTGAAAGGAAAATATAATGTTCTGTCATACTAGATATCTTCCCAATCTTATCTCGTGTTGTTGGAGCTCATGTTGAGGTGAACAGTATCTTCTAGACTGCTGTAGTAAACTACACCCAGATTTGACACCAGAAGTGTCTGCGCAATTACAGGTGATTTACGGTGGGTGGAGAGTGTATCATTTTATCCTAATGCTGCTGTTGAAAATTAACACTTATCTGTTGCGTACATGATCACTTCCTTGGCTAAATGGTGAAATTAATCCACAGTATTTGCACCTTTTTTGACGTGCTGCCTTGTGTGCAAGGTGGGACAAAAACACCTTTCAGGAAATACAACATTCAATCACAAGTGTCAGCAAACCTTACACCAAGATATCCTAGAAGTGCTAAAGTTTTTCTCAAATTCCTTCTTTCTAGTGTTACTTCATGCACCTTTAATGGGTGGTGTTTGAACAAGATAACATTTCAATTCTGTTGTTGAAATTCACACATCAACAGTCACATTTACATATTTTGCGCAGCCTGATTTTAATCATGCAGACATGTGTGCTCAATGTATTAAATGTTATTTGACTTTTTGCAATTTTGTTTTGATTAATATTTAACATATATCTAAAATTATGTCAAAATGTGCACTAGTTTTTTCCATATTTTTTTTACTGAACTTTTATTTAAAGGACGTCCCTTGAGATTTAATCTCCAGGAGACCTGGCCAAAACTGACTTAATGAAATGTTTCTTTAAGGCAGACCCTGTCCTTATCTCTGCTCAAGTGTAACCCAACCTCTGTGTTTGGTTTTTACACTCGTGGCTCAGGTTTCCTGAACTGTAACACACACACAGAGTATCCACTAATGTGGTTCAAATAAACCAATCAGACAACATGTTTGTGGACTAAATATGTAATAGCAGTGCTTTAGCCAAGTAAACAACTGCTTCTCTTGTGAACTTTATTCTTATTTCTATCAAAAACATACCCACAGAATTGCAGAATAAAATCATAGTTTTAGGTGTACTAAAACCACCAGAGTTACAGACTTGTTTTTCTACACAGAGCTGTGGTTCAACTAGCTAAAAAAACTACTTCTGACTCATGCCGTCTCGATGGAGTTTGAGTTGATGCCCAATTTCTTTCTGATAAAATTGAAAAACACACATTACATATGGACTGTATTCAAGACTACCAATGTTTTCTCCTCAAAACCTGTAATGTATTTTTTATTTATATTTTTAAATGTATTTTCAGATATACATTCTTGAAAGTTCTTCAAAACTCCTTATATATTGGAGAAAAAATTACAGACTTCATAAGGCTTCATAAGGAACATTTCAACCAATTTAAACAGAAATATAGTTAGTTTTAACAACAGAATGAATGTATTGTTTGACATTCTCTGTAAAGAAAGTAAAATTAGATTTTTCCTTGAGGTACTGATGAAGTTTGTCTTTATTTTGACCTCCAGAGGAAAAACGGAGAGCAGACTGCGATACCAGCCTGACCACAGCCCACAGTCGGCTCCGTCAGTCCCCAGAAACGAGGGCCCAGTCCCAGGCCTCACTGACCACAGGACCAAACCAGGCACTGCTGTTCCCTCCCACACCACACACTCCTCAGGCCCTTGCAGCCTCAGCCCCAACCCTGGCTCTCAGCACCCATCCCAGCTTCCCCAATCCAAGGGCCTCCTGCCGCCGCCCAGGCCCCGTTTAGGCCCAGAAACCACATCCTCCTCCCAGGAATTCCTTGCTGGCGCCCAGGCAGACCCAGCAGCGCTGCAGCCTCTGTCCAGCTCCAGCTCTGACACCCAGCACGATGCTAGTGCACAGGGCTCCTCCGCTGGCCCCGCCCCGGCCAGCTCCCCTCAACTCAGCAGGACGTCCAGAGCAGACATGAACAGAGGAGGTGAAGAAAACGAGGAGGAGAAGCAGCAACCGCAGCCACCTTCCCCTTCATCTCAGTTCACCTCCTGGACGGCAGCTTTGCCTCTTCCCGCAGATCGAGCGCGGTCTCCCTCACCACAGTTTGCTCCTCTGAGACTGACCGACAAACCGCCAGCCGTGTTCATGCAGGATGACTCACCGTCCAGGTAAGCAGCTTAGCCAAAGTGCCTCAGGTCTCCTCACCACCCCTTGTTACATAAATCTTTTCTCTCTTGTTTGAGTAGAGGAGGCTTTGAATAACAATTTAAGGTAAACAAGTTCACGAAATAACATGGAAGGAAAGTCAGACAGTGATAAACTATACAAGAAGTGTATAATGAGTGTAGAAAAAATAAAGATTAATGCTGATGATTATCAACTAACATTTGTGGAGGGATAGACCTCAAGAAGTACAAAAAGTGTCAAAGGAATTAACCGAAGAAAAAGCTTATTGTCACTGTGAATATTCTGCTACTTCTGTCAGCTGCTGAAAATGCCTAAAATGTGCCCACAGAGTTGAAGATCAGTGTTTGATTGTGCTTGTAGTCAATTTCCTCTGCCGTCTGAGACAAATCGAAATGGAGGCTGTAATTTTGTTACAGCCACATGGTTTCTGTGACCTCTGGTTTCCACTGAGTTTTACTGTAAGATCTATCCTTTAATTAGAAACGGTCGACGGTGTAGCTCTGATGTTTATTAAAGAATGTGTTTTCATCTGTGCGTCATTCGTATGATGGTTAAGAATTTTAAACTGCTGAACAGTTGAAAAATTCAAAACCTGTCTATGAGCGATCCATATTTTTGTTTATGTTGTAAACAAAAAGGTAAATATCAATGAGCAAGATATAGGATTACAATATCTATAGGAGCCAGATAAGTTAATCTCTTTGCATCTTTGCTATTTTTCAGGTTACAGGTTTGAAATATTATATTATAATCTAATTTGTAGTTGGATACAAGCATCAGACAAGATTCTTAAGTTAATTGTAGTAAACATCATGATGTTGTTATCACATCTCTCCACCTATATCTACTGGTCCTCTACCTCTTCCGTGTTTGGTTTTGGATATTTAATCCAAATATAAAATACATTTCTTTAAAAGACTGTTATGTCATCCAAGTTTTTAGATGTTTGAGATTAACAGTGAATTTCGGAGATGTATAGTAGATGTTGACATCTGTTTCCTGTCCAGGTCAGAAAAAGATTTGAAGCTCCCAGCTGGGATGGATCATGTGAACTGTCCGGTGAGGAAAGTCCCCGTGAGGATCGTCCATGCCGAGAGCAGCTCAGAGCGAGAGGGCAGGGCTTACCTGCCTCGGAGCTCCGAGACCTGCAGCGCTTTTGAGCCGCCACCACCCCACATCCCCTCCCTGAGCACAACAGAGCGCCCCGCCTCATCTCTTTTCAGTGCCTACACCCGCCAGGCCACTCAGGACCTGCCTCAGGATTTAGTGCCGGTCGAGGAGTCAGTCCCTGAGTCAGGTTCAACAGGGGCTCGGCGCTCAGAGGAGGACGCCAAGAGAGAGGAGCTGGCCAGGGACATCATGGGTAAAGACAAGTCCCTGGTGGACATCTTGGACCAGAGCGGCAGGATGACTACCATGGACTTGATGGAGGGACTCTTCCCCATGGAGGAGCAGATTCTGGAGGGGGCCCACCAGCGGCGGAGGGCCTCCGCCGGCTCTAGGCTGCCCACCTCATCCCCCAGGAGCATGGACAGGTGGGAAATGTTATTAGTTCAGCCACCTGTGCAGCGTTGGTTAAGGGCTAAAACTCTTTCAAGTGAATATTGGTTGAAATAATTAATAAAATTTGGGCTTCGGAAACACAGCAGTAAAAACCATTTAAGGCCCATTGCTGGATCAGTGTTTTGTCTTTTCCAGATGCTGTCTGCATTTTGTGACTGGAGTAATTGAATTGTATCCAGAAAGGGCTGAAATTTAAACTTTTAAGTACCAAACCTAATATCTCCCCAGATATCTACCATGCTGGAATTTATGAATTTATTATCAAATTAAACCAATCTTTAGTGATATAGTTATTGACTAATAAAAGTTTTTTAGCGTTTTTCATTTACAGCCCAGAAATGAGTGAGCTGAAGGTTTGATATTTGTTTACCAGTCAGGCCTGTTAAACCTCCACTCAGCCTGCCCTCTGGTGGACAAATATCTCATTACAGCTATCTCCTCCACTCAAAACTTCAAGAATGTCAAATGCTGTATAGTTGCTCGTTTTTTAAAGTTTACATTTCAGTAATATTCCCAAAATTCTTCCTTATCTTAATGATTATGATAACAAATGCCATTACATATATAAACACGTGTTTGTGTTGGTGTCAGAAGTGAGAGAAGGACTTATTCAGGGTGTCTACGCGAGAACATAAATAAAAATAGAAACAGCATCATGTTACAGGTAAGGATTTGAAAGATTTTGAGAACAACGATGCAGAAAATCATCTAAATCTGACCCGATTTCACGGTTTCTGGAAAACGCCTGAAACAGAAAGATGCCTCAGAACCTTTACTCAGCTGTGTTGGTGTTTACATGTATGTGCGTGTGTGTGTCAGAAGGGAGGAGGAGGATGCATCTGTATCAGCAGCAGCCTCCCTGGTCCCCAGCTCCTCCTACTACAACACATCGGCTCCCAAAGCCGAGCTCCTCATCAAGATGAAGGACATGCAAGAGCAGCTAGAGGAGCAGGACTCTGAGGACGAGCTGGACGTCGACCTCGCCAGTAAAAAGGTAAAACTAACCCACTGAGAGATAGACAGCCTGTAAGTGGAGACTTGCTTTGAGGAAGAGTACGGAATTGTTCTCCCTCCTTGTTTTAATGCTCTATATGTGTTTTACTCCACTTGTCTTCTTCATGCCCTCCAGCAAGAGCTGATCTCCAGCTTGGCAGGGAAGCTTGAAGTGCTGCGGGAGGCACGGCAAAGCCTGCAGGAGGACGTTGAGGACAATGAGGCTTTGGGCCACGAGGTGGAGGCCACCGTGCAGCGCCTCTGTCAGCCCAACCAGCTCGACAAGTTCCGCATGTTTGTGGGCGACCTGGACAAGGTGGTGAATCTGCTGCTGTCACTGTCAGGGCGGCTCGCCCGGGTGGAAAACGCCCTCAACAGTCTGGAGGACGAAGCCCCACTGGAGGAGAAGGTAAAAACACGGAAAAATATATATTTTCTTTAGTCTGTTTAGATCATGCATAGATGACGTGCATGCTGTCCACCTGATCTACTGAATAACTCCTGATATCCATTCTTCATTAGCGAACCCTGACAGAGAAGCGCAAGCTGCTCATGCAGCAGCACGAAGACGCCAAGGAGCTGAAGGAGAACCTGGACCGTCGGGAGCGACTTGTTTCCAGCATCATGGAGGCTCACCTGGATGCAGAGAACCTGGACGACTACCGCCACTTTGTGAAGATGAAGTCAGCCCTCATCATTGAGCAGCGTAAACTAGAGGACAAGATCAAGCTGGGCGAGGAGCAGCTGAAGTGCCTGGTGGACAGTCTGCCACTGGAGCAGAGGCCGCTGCTCTGATACACTTCAACAACATGAGCATTTGGTTTTGCAGGAAAAGTCCTGGACCAAGATTGAGGCACCCGGAATGCCAGTGGTATTGTTATTGTTTCTCAAAATGAATACTACATTTTCATTGTGGCCAATTTTAATATGCCCAAATAAGAACTAAATTAGGAACTAAGATTAGTCAATCGGACTGATAATTGGGCAAAAAAACGACAGCTTCTTTGAGGCCTAATTATTGCACGATGACTAGACAACAACACAGACATTACGTTGTCGTATGTAATTAACTGATTCATGACTGGTTTTTGAATGGATATTGTACAGAAAATATAGATATGAAAATGAAAAGGGAGACTGAGAGACGCATGTGTTTTCTGACTTATTTTTCTGCTTTTGTTTGCATATGAATGAATAATTCAATAAATCTTAATGGCCTAGACTTGCAGGTAAAGCTCCTGAGTTCCTAAAAAAGTTCCTGAAAAAGTTACTGTGGTCAAAACTGGCTAGTAGTTAGAGGATGAATGTCTTGTCTTGTGACTCCAAGTTGGACCTACATTCTGCAGAAGCTCAAAAGCCCCCAGAGATGAAAGATGGGAAAGGAAGCAAAGTGTTTTATTTATATATATATATATATATATATATATATATATATATATATATATATATAAACCAAATTAGGTTTTCAACCATTATGTAAACACATAACTTTGGTTTTCTCTTCCTCTAACAGTGTTTCAAGTCTCTCTTTATTATTTGTGTTTCTTAATTGTTGTATTTAAGTTGAATCATGAGCTCACTCTTCTTCTGTATGCGGCCGGGTTTGTAATGAATTTTCATCACGTGTTTTAAGTTTTAAAGTAATATTTTCTATTAATTTATTGTAGCATTTTTGAAGACTTATAGGGAGAAAGGGGAAATGTTTCCCCAGTAATTTATCTTCACTCATGACATATTTTTTGTTTTCTAATGAAACTAAATGAAGAGTTTGATTCCAAAATGCTATCAATCTGTTTTAGGTTACAATCCAGTTTTTAAAAGTGTTATCATCTTGTCAGCTATGATATTAAGTTATCTTTCCTGCTTGTACAACAAACTATCTCTTCCGTTGTGTAGTGTATTATCCTATAAAGGTAGATGTCACCTTTAAATATGATGAATATCTCATTTTGGAGTGAAACTCTTTAATTTATGCTAGAATAAGAAGTGAATCTGATAACTGGACTTTATTTTCATAAAGACAATGCTGACGTGTTCCAGCAGTACTTGTTTTCTATACGATACACTGCTAATATTCCCTGGATGGTTTTGTTGCCCGTAACTTCACGGGTTTTCATTCACACTTGGTGCTTTTAGCTTAAGCTCCTATCCAAAAACTACAGCACGGTCTCATTACCACCAGGCTCCTGACTTTTCCACTTTCTCAGGGTAAAATGACTGAGACACAACTGTTACTGTGGAGGTTATTCTAAAAGTTAGCACCTTACTACATATATATTTATTTGAAGATGTGCCTACTGTAGCCCCCCACCACTGTGAACTCCGTGGACTGATGTGTGCGTGCCCCTGGGTGCTGTGTACAGCCCACACATATGTATGTGGTGCACTCTTTCACCAACTTTCAAAGCAATAAAATGATAAAGCTGCGAGATCTGGTGATGATGTCTTGTTTTTTTTTTTATTATATCTAATGACGTAGGTCAGTTTTATGGAATCGAGAATCAAGAAAATGAAACATTTGAAACAAGTTGATGTGCATTTTCACCTGTTTAGAAAAAAATCTAACTTAAAGAACTCAATTATAGATAACAATTACCTGATAAGAAGGAGATTTTTACAGTACAAAATTGCTTAAACCTCTGTGTCTTGTTGTACATTTCTACACCAGTTAAAAAGGTTTAATACAAAGTGTACATAAGACAGCTTTTCCCTTGTCTTTAGTGCGAAGTTAGGCTAAGAAAGCGAATGAGCATATTTTCCAAGATGTTGTTCCAGTTTCTGTTCATGACAGTGATGTGAATTGAAGAACAGAAACTGCCTGCACGTTTTAGCTCCTTTGTGATCCAATGTAAACAAAATGTCGCTCCATCACCAACAATTTTTTCTGAATTTTCTGCACTGGCTTAATGAATTGCTAGTAATTATTGACATGAAAATAGTCATATTTAAAGAACAAAAAAACAATCAGGGCCTTCAGTTTACAGTCTCAGTACCAGACTGATCCCATGTTGCAACCTCTAAAAGAGCCAAAAGAAATTACTCTTTATACTGTTTGCTTTGGTTGGGCAGGGTTGGATCAGAAAGAGACAGAAGAGGGATGATTATTGTCAAATCTGAAAACAGAAGTTTTTTTCTAACAAAACAATATAGAGGTGATCATAAGCAAATAAATCTATGTCACTTTCATTTCTTATTAAAGACAGACACATACTCATGAATTAAACAGACGCCTGTTTTTATCAGGATTTATTTAAAAGTGAAAATGATGCAAATGTGCAGCTGTATGCACTTTTCATTTTAAACAAACTTTTTTATTCCAGTTTTTAATCTGCCTACACACCATACACTCTTCAAATTTGTGTCTGATGCTTTGTCGATTTCAGCTATTTTTTCCAGTTAGAATGACAAACAACATTAAACTTGAAAAACAAATGCAAGTTTTGGAATCTATCCACATCAAATTGTCAAATTACAAGCCTGATTACAAGCTTTTACTTGGTTAAACTTGGTAATAATGAAATTAAACTTTCAGAAACAAACTACTTTGTTCAGCTTTTAACACTCTTCTGCCCTGATCCGAGCTTGTAAGGCAGCACTTCAAGGCTGCCCTGGTTAATTTATTACAAAGCAACTATGATGATCATCTTAAATCAACATACATTTTACTCTTTTTGTCACATTATTTATAAACTTGGTCAGCAAGTCCATCCTTGAATAGGAAGGCCACAAAAAAAAGGAAAAGCACATTTATTTTAGTTTCCTAGAAGACGTATAAATACACCAGTTTTACTTTGAAATGCGGTGATGATGATTAACACGTGATCAAAAAAGAAAGTAAAGTGAATTGAAAGTACACATCATAACTGAATTACAGTAACAGTAACACCCTGCCTCTCCATTAGAGCCAATACTGTCAATCATTTACAGATTCATGACATGAGGAAACTGTATCTAGGTTATAGGTGGCGAGATGAGGAAGAGATTGTCTGTAAGTTTAAAAAACACCTTCCCATTCAAGGTGTTCAGTCTGTTTTCTGGTGTCAGACTTTAAAGACAACTCACTCAACAAAACAGCACGTAGTTACATGACAAAATGAATAGTTTGACTTGAGAATCTGTACTTAATAATGGATTTAAATTACTGGAAATCTTTTAAACCTACTTTAATCTTTGATTGATCATTTAGTAATTAAGTAAATTCATTTGCAGAAGCCTTATTTGTGAAATCAAAATTTTGAACCACAAAAAGATGCTATATTTTTCATTTTGATTTACATTTTTATATGTTAAGTGACAAAACTAATAAGAAAACTAATCTTTGATGTTTTATCAGATTACTTTTGTAATTTTCTATGTTTCCATGTGAATCGTCCATTTTTGGGGGAGGTTTGTGTGAAATTTAAACTAAGAGATTTGCTTTTCAGACATAACTAACTGCACAGAGTGTTTGTGGGAGGTGTGTTAGATAGAACTGTTGGTCAGTCAAAAGTCAAAAAGTGAAGTAAACAATGAAGCTTTAAAGTTTTATTAAGCTGCTTTATTGATACTAACATGTTCCCCGTGCAAAGAATAAGATTTAAATACCACAGCGTGAGGAACATGTCAGCATAACTGACTGTGGATCAGTCTGTAAACATGGTGTAGAATGTAATGTAGCTACCTACCATGCCAACAGGAGCATGTTTAAATGAACTTTTGTCAGCATGTTTCACAAGTACTGCGGTGTAAATGCAGATTGTTTACCAGCTCCTTTCTTCTCAGTCAGCACCTGTGGAGCCACTCTAATTGGGGAAATGGTACAAACACGCTCATATTATCTGGAGGTCTTAACGTCATGTGACACTTTTCATATGGGTTTCTAGCTCAGTGTCATTCTTCTGCGCAAATTGCAGTCCAATTTCTTAAGACTAGTGTCTGTTGGATTTCGACTTCAGTAGGGAAAGTACTCAAGAAAATATTCAAAGCACTGCAGTTTTTTCTTAAATATTTTATTCAAAAAAAAGCAAAAAGCTCATCTCCAGAATTTCAAACCATCTGTATCAATGTTCCTCTAATGATGAACAGTCCCTTCACCTCACTGAGATCAGTGTTATGGCTCAAATCACAGCCCTTCCTGTCTGGGGGTTTGAGGATGGAGTTCACCTGAGCCGTTCACTGATCTTGGAAATATTTTACTGTTAAGGACAGTTTTTATACAATTTATAGCACACACTTTTGGGAAATAAGGACCATTTAATAGATGATAACCGAATCGCTGCTTCACTTCGTTTAGAAATTGATAATTATTTCCTTTAAAAGTAGCTTTTCTTGCTTTTGCAACTACTATTTTTAAAGATGCTGGGATAAATAAACATCATGGCAGTAGAGACAGCTGACATGCTTCTGAATTCGTATTGCCTGCACTGAAACCAAAAGTGTACCAGAGGTGTTGTTCACCCACCATCTACTGCAGCTTTAACATGACATTTTGAATGTTTGTGAAGAGTGAAATAACCAGACTGTCAACAGACATGAATATCTTTGTTTTGTTAGTTATTTCATCCTTCAGGAGTTGAGCATATCCATCATGCAAATACCTTTGTTTCACATTCACCTCCTCACACTAATCACAAAAAGACACAGTTGGGGGCTGCTGATGATCTTAACCTTCTTGAGGGAACTTCATACAGTACAGATTTAGAGTTTCATTCAAAAAACAAAAAAGAAAACTTTAAAAACAAGAGCTGACACCCCAGTGAGTGTAACACGTCACTGTTCGTAGATGACTATTTGCAAGATTTTTCCTTGAACAAACTGCAAAAGCACAGAATCATCTGAGTTTAAAATACTTTGCAACTGTCAGCGAGCAAGTGTTTCCATAATGGGTATATATTTAGATATATCATTACAGAACAAATCGCTCAAATATAAATAAAAGACGACACTAGAGATACATATGGCATATCATTCAAACACACTCATTACTGAATACAACATATACAAGTAAAGCACAATCATTTAAAAATGTGTTTAAAATATCAAATATTACCGTATCAGGTCAATTATTGTCAGAATTTTTACATTTCATGAGGGTGCAGTCCTTCAAACATGGCACACAGAGGCTGTAAATGCAAACTATTCAAATCCAAAGAAACAGACAAACCCCTTTACATTATATGTGGTATTGAGGAGGCGTTTCCAGCTGTTTATGAGCACATACTGTGTAAAAGTGAACCCCCTCTCTGATAAAAACATCTGCTAAATGCCCTGAATGTTATGTAGAAGATATGTGGAATGACCTGCCTTTTGTGCAAATAACTCCATCTTTGCTGTCTAACTTGATGTGTCAATTTCTTGTTAACAAAATTAACAGGAATGCAAGCAAACTTGTTGTTTTCAATGTCCTGTACAAGGGAAATAGAAGATGTTGTCAGTTTTTTTAAATCACTGCTTGTCAAACACAGATTTAAAGGAATAGTGCATCCAAAAATCTATTTCTGGTATTATCTGCTCAGCTGACATAGATTTGGTTCAGCCTCCTCAAACATAAAACACATTAGGACTTTAGTCCATGGCTGCAGTCAAATAAATTAAGTCCTTTCCCTAAACACATTGTTTAGAAAGATGTTAGGAAAAGACAATCGCAGTGCTAAGAGAATCCGAGTGAACTTACACAAGGCCGCCCCGTGAATTTTGGGACGGCATGACCTCCTTCCTTTCATAAAGGTTTCAGTGTACCCTATGCTAAAGAGGTAAGAAAGGAAGCACTAAAGCACTTTTCCTTAGCATTTAAGAGAAGTCGACCAGCTCTGATCATAGCTGCCACTTAGATACTTCGGGGTCATTTCCCTCAGTTAGTAACCTTCCATAGCAACAGAAGACTATTCGACGGCAGGTCATGAGTTCCAACATTCAAATATTTGGGTCATAATAACCTGGCTTTACATCCATAGCATTTTCGAGCACTCTGAGGTCAAAAATCCCAAAATGCACCTGACGTTCTGCTTGTAAGGTTCATAGCCTTTTTATTATTACAATATTTTACCAAAACAGGGTGCAGAGTAATTGCTAAAAATTAGGTGAAAAACATGTAAATATTGAGCTTTTTGGACCCTAAGTCAAAACTATTCCGCTTCAGAACACTTTTTGCTTTTTGGGTGAACTATTCCTTTAATGCACATTGTTCCTTGGCAGCTATATTCGCTTCTGCTGACACCCAGAAAAGACAAAATACAAACAAAAACAAGATGTTTGTCTATGTAAATTTGGGTTTAACACTCACGTTGAATGAAATTGCTCGGGTCAACAACATGAGCATCCCTGCACTTCAGAGAATCAGAAACCCGCTGTCCTTATCCTCGTCCTTACCACAGTCTGTTCACTTTTACTGTCCTCACACATGGAAGCCCTGATAGAGTCGATTTTGATCCAGATGGTTTGAAACTGAACAAAAATACGTACATACATACAAAATAAAATACAAAAAAAAAAAAAAAAGATTTAGAAATGCAGGAAGTTTAATCATTCCAATGTCCGCCAGTCTGTTCTTGATAAACCTCGATGACGTCCTCGTCCTCCATCCCCAGCTGACATGAACAAACAGCAGAGGAGAGACATGTTTTAGTAACCACAAGAAATTTTGTTTCTTACTATATTCAATCCTTACAAATTCATTTTCAGAACTATTACAAACCCTTTATTGGTAATTTCCCTCTGTATGTGTGTAACACTTGTTTTACTTACATCAAATTACATCTGCAGGATCAAACGTGTCTCGTCAAAATAAGAACATTCACATTTATTCATTTAGGTTTATATTCAAGAGCAATTATGTGCTGATAAATTGTACAGGAGCTGGAGAAGCCCTTTGACTGTTCTAAAAGTTTTAAAGTCCCTGAGCTCTTGCAAAGTTTCTGAGCTTCTGGAAAAAACAAAACAACTTTCAGCTATAACTTCAACAGCCAACTAGAAATGTATTTTATCAGCCATTATTATGTTGTTTCATGTAACTGTTTTATGTTCAAATGAAGCAGCAGTCAGCGGTGTGTTGCTACTGAATATATGTTATTTTTCTATTTTTAGTTCAGAATATTCCAAATGTTAACCTAAACTGACAAAATTGCAGTAGTATAAATACTCCCCAAATTCTCAGAACTCCTTATCATGATCATAACATACAGCAGAGTAACTTGGATAATCACATTAATCATAATTGCAGTTTTTAGGAATGTTGGTTTGATTAAAAAAGTAGGTAAATGTATAAAATAACACACTTTAAACAAACAGATGACACTCTATAAAAAAAATTCAGCAAAAAGACAAAGGGATGCTCAAATCAAGAGAGACAACTTTACCTCTTTTGGAGTTTGGTTGTCTGCGATTCTCTGTCCTTCAAACAGAAACCTTAGCGTGCTCGCTGGGACGCCCTGTAAGAGAAACACCGACAAATGCCAATGTGAAATAATGGCCTCTGGTGCTGTTGGAGTTGAACATCTAAAAAAAAAGCAAGCCTGTAAATCCCCAGACTCAAAATCTAGTATTAAAACAGTGAGGTATTCTCTGTGGTAATCATACATGTATAATTCGGTAACAAAGAGTGGCTCATGGTAATTCCCCTCTATCCTCGTACCTGTCTCTGACTGTAAGACTCCTTCAGCTTCTTCAGATGTGTCGTCATTTTGACCTTAAAGTGGATTTCACTGCTGTCCTGTGGGCAGAAAGAGAAAGTCATGATGAGAAGCAGTAGAAATGCCAGCATGGTTCAACAAGACTGCTGCTTTAATATTGATCATGAAATAACAATTACAGTAAAAAGTTAATAGAAAACCAACAATGAGGAGATCGCATCTGATTAAACCCAAATCCCTTAATAATATAACATAATACAATTTGCCATTTCCCTGTATGACCAGTCCCCTCTGAGTCGGGGGGGGGGAGAGACTTACACTTTTTATATACTTGCACTATACTTGCATACTTGTTCTCACTTATCTCATTTGTCTTTTTTGTGTGTGTTTTATTGTGTATGTATGTTTGGTGTTGGTAGGTGCTGTAACACTGTAATTTCCCTTGTTATCTACCTATCTGTCTGTCTATGTATTTATTTATTTATTAAGCACAGTGAGTCTACAGTCCATCATCTGCATTCATACACACCTGACCAATCACTTTTAATTTGATGTACTCTCCATCCTTCTTGTCTCCCCCGTCTTGGCTGGATGGTTTTGTCTCCTAAAATACATTAAAAAAAAAACTTCAGCAGCAAAAAAAACATTTAAACGCCACACACATTTCAAATAGGCCCGAGTGCTATTTTCTCTGATTATACCAACGCTGGTTCTCACATATCTGAATGATTCAGTTTCTAATAGCAGGTATCACTTATTGTTTCGTTGCTGAACTTTGAAAATGAACTGAAAACCAAAGTTACCTGCAAAGCTAAACAGCTAAAGAGCAGAGAGCTCTGGGCCTGAAGCTACATGGGCTAACAGTTAGCATATTAAATAACCACATACGAGGTAACAGCCACAAAAAAACACGACTTTGTGTCTTATTCTATTTCCTGCAGACTACAAACAATAAAGAGGTCTTTAAAGCGTATATCTTACCGTATCTGACATGTTTTCCCTCTGTGTTTGTTGTGAAAAGTGTATTGACAAAAGATACAGCGTTAGCTCCCAGGCGCTGCTCTAGCTTGATGTTGTGAGACTCGCCATCAACCAGAAGTGACGCAATTAATAGTTCCTTTCAAAATAAGAGTCTCTCTAGAGCGAGGCATTATTGACATGGAAGGGTGTTTACTACACAACTTCAGCCCTCATGAAAATGAAAATGGTATCAATTTTATAAATAATTTATTTAATCATAAGGCACATGTGTACACTTTTAATGAATTCAAGGCGATTCATAACTTACCTGTCGCCTACAATTACATTTGTATCTGTTGTGTAAAGTTATTCCAGGACCATACTGGGAATAAAAATGCCAAGAAAATTCAAACCTGACTAAACCTGACCTCACTAATTCAAAATGCAATAATAAGTACAATAGTACAAGCATATGGCACAAAGAAAAAAGATCAATCAAAGAGGAACATTCTTTGGAAATCAGTTAATTGAAGATATTTATTGGAATATGACAAATTCAAAGTTTGCTAATATTGATGTCAATTGTAGCTATTAAAAATTAGCCAAATAGATTTACTCATCTCTTTTACTATTGTAATTCTATGGCAAAATTAATATGTTTTAGGTTGTATGTACTTTTCGACTATTTAAAGCTGTTTGGTAAAGACGTCATGATGTATTTTGAATGTAAGTACCAAAATAATCAATATTCCATTGTAAATGTTATCATCATAATGGGTAATTTAATCACAAATTGCTTCTGGCTAATAAACATTTACAGTAAGGGTTTAATACATTTTAATTATTAATTAATTAATTCCTTCAAACATACGAAGCTTCCTTATTCAATCTTCAATTAAATGTGACTTGAATCACTTTTTGTAACTTTTTGATTTTTGATTTGCACATGCATTTGAACATATAGGTCTATTTTATTCCAGTTTACAAATTATTTGACGAAATGTTTAATTACTGTTATACTAAATTACAGTTGGCCTTTATATAAAATCAATGTCAATCAATTTATGAGTGACACCAGATTGGAGATCTTTTGAATTTTGATGAAATTGATACATGCATACAGTTTCTTAGCCGTAAAAACGGCAACAACATAAATTATGTCTTCTGACAAGAAAGTTTTTGTGGCAAAGCCCCTGATGGTGAATGCACCGATTGGCCATACATGTGGTCAGTAATAGCAAAGAATATAAATCCTATCTAAAGTATTTATTTGACAGGAAACCAATACTTTCTCTGACATCACAGGTTGTGTTTTTGTTGGACCGTTCCAACGAGGTTTGGGGGGGATCTGTCAAGTACACCAAAATGAAAACAACATTTCCGTTAAATAACCGTCAACATAAAAATACAAACCATATAACAACACGCTTTGTGATTTTATTTTGTCAAAAAAATTCTCCTCTTCCGGTAGCCATTTAATGATTACCGTGAGCTTAACGCAACTGGGAAACAGCGAGCGAAGCTACCGTCAACCGGGTTGTAGTGCCACAAAATGAAAGCAGTAGACTAACTTCGCCTTTTTATTATCGCACAGACAGAGAGATACTCTGTTGGACGAGCCATTACCTTGTCATTGTTCTGCCTGTAAAGACGCAGCGGGCTAAACTGGCTGCCGCCGGGCCTCGTCGTCGAGGCCCAGCAGGACTCGAGTGAAGTTGGGAGCGGACTGCCAAACTTCTGCTTCCTCCAGCGGCTCTCCGCGGGGCCCGGGGCTCCTGTCGCCGGCCCTGTGGATGAGGGAGTGGATACAAATCCAAACAACCACCAGGTATAGATAAAAAAGATGTCCCCCGTCTCTTCGACCCTGTCATTTGCTCGTTTAATGGTTGCTTTTCCGCAGAGCTTTGAATATCTTAACTTTAGCATTAGCTTAGCTCGACAACTTCCCTGGCCTGACAGCTAGCATTAGCCACTTAGCTTCTCTTATCAGCCAGAAATGCGCAGCTTATTCTGTGTTTTGGTTTTATTTCGAGGTGCCAGGTCATTCCCTAAGCCCATGTCGGTGTAGCTCGTGATGCCACACTGGCTGGCAACAGTTGTTTGTCGAGTGTAGCCTGCGGTGCTCCTCGGCTAACGCTCGCCGGTCCATTTAAAGCCAGTTATCGCCCGCAGGAGGCCACAACAGTGCCAGTGTTGTTGGTGTCAACTTTGCTGTGATCGGTGACATTGGATCCGGCTTGTAAGCTCGCCACAGTGGTTTGCAAAGGATGGTGTTCGTTAGAAAAACGTTGAGTGCCATGCTAATTTTAATGCCCACAGCCCATTCTCATCAACGTGATGGTATTGTCAGAATTCACGTCACTTGCAGACAGTGATCAATTAGTGGTGATCAATCAGTGGTGATCATAGACTCTCGTCAGCGATAGTCAATCAGCTCCTCATCAGCAGAGGCCATCTTGACCGTCCAGACTCACTGTGTCAGCCTCTGTAGTGTTGCACGGTAACATCTTGAATTCACACTAGTAACTAACATTTAATACAAATATTATGACAGCTAGTCATAATTGTGCAGAAGAAACAATGGGGAATACATTAATTGCAAACTGATAGTGTTTCCCATACAATGTCATGGGGATAGCAGCAAGTAATGATTATTTTGTTATCAATTAATACTTATAGCTTTAGGTTTTACATACAAAACATGATCAGTTTATGTAATTAGATACATATCTGTGCATTTAACTGTACAATTTATAAAGTACTTTACCAGCTACAATATTACGCTGCTTGCATATTACTACATCTCTAATAATAACTCAATAATAGAATATAGTAACTATATAATAATAGTCTGCAGGCTACTTTTACTTTTTTTGCTAATATATTTCTGTCCTGATTCACGCAAGACTTTTATTTTTACAGTGTTTACTTACAACTTTGCTTTTTAAAAGTACAACTTTTACATTATAATTAAGAAAAATGACTTTTTCCATCACATATGGGAATGAAATCCTCTATGACAAGAGATGTAATTTAATGTCACAATACTGGTATAAACACTGAGCTTGCCAGTTTATTAGGCGCTCCAAAATAAAACTAATAGTGTAACCATAATAATATAAATGGGTTGGACAAAATACTATGAACTTTAGCCTCCAAAATGACCATAACTTTGAATCAGCACCTCTCTAAAACAGTTTCAACAAAAACTGAACATTGTAACCTTTATGAAGATAGGATTTATTGCAGGGCTGCTTATCAGACTTACTTGTAGCCACATGGAACTCATAAACTGAAGTGTTGAAAAAAAAGAACCATTGTCTGTCTGTTTTTTGGCTATAGTAGTAGATTATATACCTGACAAATCATTACAATGATGCAAAAGTCATATAAAAACCCAATATTGACATTAAGCAGTCCTGCTCACTGATTTGGGACACATAAAGGAAGAGGTACTGCGGTTTAAATGGTATGGCATTGTGATTGGTGATGAGAAGTTTTACTTTGTAAGTCAACATTGTAAAGAAATTACTAAATCAGATTTCACCTGAGGATGCCAGCTGGACAGTTACAGTTTGATGCCCCTTTACAAGTTAGTCTAATAAACACCAACTAGACAGCTTTCATCTAAATTATTTCCCCCCTACTTAAACAGATACTGCGATCATATCCATATTATCCAGCCCTGTGTAGGAGAGAGTCGCTGTTTACAGATCTGCTGATCCATCAGCAGCTTCAGGCTCTAACTTGTGTCCTCATCAGCTGCATGTCAGGATTTATGTTGTCCTTTTGCTGTTGCAGGAGAAAGGAATCCCTTTGATGGGAGAATCCTCTTTCCTGGCCTCCTGGGTCAATCGCCGTGCCATGATGATGGGTATGTGTGTGTGTTTTAAGATAGTGTTACGGTTTGGCAGTAAGCCAGCTTCATCTTTTGTCAAAACTACAATCTGAGGAATGTTCACCTTTCCCTGAATAATGTTTCGCTGACATCTTTCCCTCACAATAATCCCTTGTGTTATGTACTTCAATGTAAGTGGCATATAATATGTTACTACTGCACATCTGGAAAGATAATAAAATTAATTTTTTCTTATTTTTTTTAAGTCTTCAAATTTCAAATTTGCAGTAAATATTGTGCAGGTGAAGGCAATGATATTTGTTATTGTGAATAATAGTTTTTTGATACTCTTGAATCAAATCCACCCAAGAAATTAGACTCACAAATCATATTTCTGTAGAAATAAAAAGTGTATAGTTATGCTCCTGTAATTCCCTTTCCATATTGTATATTGTCCTTTTTAGATTTTAGTATGTGTTTTGCATTTTTCAGTAAGATGTTTTTGTGACCACCTGGATTTTATTAATTGACAGTAATGTTTGTCCAGTTTTTATGAAGTAAAATGAAGTCCTTTTTCACCCTTAGTATTATCAGTTTTTATAAATAAAAAAACTTCTTGTCACTCAGATGAGCAGGAGGCGTTGAACTCGATCATGCAGGACTTGGCCGAACTGCACCGCTCTAGCCGTCCTGCCATGTTCCTGTCGGACCTGGTCAAACCCAAAGCCTCCTCGCCCAAGAACCTGGTAACCACTCCATTAGAAATAAACAAAATGCTGGGCAAAAATGTTAGTCTAAGAACATAAAGTACCAGTAGAGGGAAAAGGCAGGGGTGCAAGACGACTCATACAAAATTACTCTTCTGACTCATTAATTAAATAAGATTGATTATACTTGCAGTATATTATTATTCTGTCAGGATGTTAAGCTGCTGCACATGTGTCACAGTAAAGGCCTTCTAGGCAAGTAGGGGCTTTTAATGTGAAACTGATAAAATAACAGCAAGTTAATACATAAAAAGTTTAGAAAACAGGGATACTTCTTAGAAAAATATGAGACATTTAAAATGCCCTTCTTTAGTTCATGGACACTATTTTGTGGTTGGTGTTGGATTTGAATGACTTTTGATCTAATTTTGTGTATTATGGTTTTTGTTTTAAAATATGAACAAATCTTAATATAATTTCCTCCTAAATGCCCCAAATTAATGTAAAAATCCAATCAAGGGGGATTGGAAACGCTCAGTGTAACAAGTCCTTTCTCACATTTGTCATTAATGTGACTTTTCTTTCCAATAGAACGATGTCAGAGTTAAGTTCGAGTTCAAAGGGGAGAAGAGGTGAGGCTTCGACCAGGCTCATCACTTTGATGTTGTCAGTTCAGATATGTATCTGTGCCCTCCTGACTTCTGACCTCTCTTCTTCTCTGTAGGATCTTGCAGTTCCCTCGACCTGTCAAGCTGGACGACCTGAGGGCCAAAGCTAAAGTGGCTTTTGGTCAGACGATGGACCTTCACTACACCAACAATGAGGTATGAAGTAAAAGACTTTACAGGCCTGCACATTTTTAATACTGATATTGCATAAAATATATACTTAAAAAAAAGATATTTACACCAAAATTGTTTTTTCTCCTTGCAGTTGGTGATTCCACTGACCACTCAGGACGACCTAGACAAGGCCGTGGAGCTGCTGGATCGCAGCGTTCACATGAAGAGCCTGAAGATCCTCCTGGTGCTCCAGATCTCCTCTCAGGTCAGCAGTGAAACATCAGGGGAAAAACAGCATATGTTTTGGGGTTTTTTCTATTAAATGTTAAGCTTGTTTTGTTTCTCTGTTTCTCCAGAACTCTTCCTCCAATATGGACCTCTTGCCGTCCCACGAGGAGCTGGACAACACGGGATTCAGGGCAGCTGAGAAGAAGAATATGCTGGCTTTGATAGGTGAATAATGTCACATGGTCAGACTACTGCAAAATAGTTGTAAATAGACATGAAGCAAACTAATTATAACACACAACAAAAAATAACATTTAGCTCTTGTCACTCATCCATTAGACTTTAATCTTATATAAACATATTTCTCTTCAATGTCGTTGCTAATCAACCTCAGGCTCGCATTCGACGGACCGCAGTTCCCCTCCTCCAGGATACATTCCCGATGCGCTCCAGCAGGTGGCGAGGAACGGCTCCTTCACCAGCATCAACAGCGAGGGAGAGTTCATTCCTGAGAGCATGGACCAGGTACCGTCATTCAGGAGGATTGTCGACTTTACTGTTTATTAGAACGGGAAACAGCCATGATTTATTGGATGCTCTGGCGTAAACAACTTGTATTTGTTATTATGCCTGAAATGTGCTGAAATCTCTTATTTTTGATCAGTTTTTGGTCTTATTTCTAGTCTTATTTCTAAATTATTGTTATGGCTGGTAGGTTTGACTTTCCACCAGCTTCTTTATCTGAAGCTTTAATTTAGAGATAATGTTGTGCTGGAGATATTTGGCTGTTAAAGCACCTGTGGGCTGGTGAGTTCTGTGAATGCTCTTTACTTCAGTCCTTAAAAGCTGAACATTATAGGTTTTAGTGTTTTATTAAAGTTAATTCTTTCTTCCTCTCTCCCTGTTGTGACCACTCAATGTTGTGGTGTATCTGCCACTGTGGAGGAAATGTTAAATCCCCGATATATTCCAAAATGGACCCGGGCGCAAACAGCAGGGCAGGCGTTGGACATGCATGTGGTTCCGTACATATTATATCAGGTGTCTGGGTACATGGACGTGTTTCACACACGTGCAGTCAGCAGACGTCGATGTGGATACGGAAGGTAAAATTTGGGCTTTGAGAGTCCTGGATGTGATGATTGATAGCTTGTGAGTTTCTTTTTCTGAGTTTCCTTCCTCTTTTCAGATGCTGGACCCGCTGTCCATGAGCAGTCCAGAAAACTCAGCGTCTGGAAGTTGTCCCTCTTTAGACAGCCCACTGGACAGGTAAGGACCTCAATATATTATTCATGCAACAGTATACTTAAGGGAACATCGGATACTAGGCCCACTTCTGTGTTTATGATTGATCGTTGTGAATTAATGGGGATAAGAGTCATTTAATATTACATATTGGCATATACTCGGATTACTTATATTTTCCCACATAATAAAGCTCTTGAATGAACACGTTTTAAAGTAAACTTCATACTTAAACTACTCAACCCTTTATGATAAAAACATTACTTCTGTATGTTTCTTATTTGACAATGTGCTTCACTATTTGAACAATGAAAACAGAAAGGGACATTAGACATACATGAGGATGCATCAAAGGTTATGCATCAAATATGGACAGATGACATCCGTGTAATTTGACACAAAACTGCAAAGCGATACTCAGTGTGGTTTCCTGCTTTTGCTTTTATGTTGTGCAGTGACTACCCGAAGTCAAGGATGCCCCGAGCACAGAGCTACCCAGACAACCACCAGGACTTTCCAGGTAAATGTTTTAAAACATGTAAAACATTCTAATAGCTGATAAATAAAAAATCAAATTCAAAAATACACTCTGCTGGACTTCAACGGACAGGCCCAATAAAAACACTAAACCCAAAATACTGTTACGCTGAAGCTTCCATCCGCCCACCTGCAGCTGCTGGATGTAATTTCTCTTTCTTGCCTCATTAATTTTATTCTTCATCTGCCTCCTCTTCCTCTGTAGAGTACGACATCCCAGTGTTTGAGAAGTCAGGGAAAGGTGGAACTTACCCTCGACGATATGGCATTCCCTTCGGCCCTCAAGACTACAGTGATGGTGGGTTATTTTTCTTAATGACACCCAAACAATATGACTGTATAAGTAAGATAAAATGTCATAGTTTCTTTGAACTTCAGCTGTGTGATTCAGACTGTATTCCTGATTGTCTCTCCTCCTCTTCCTTTGCTCGGCAGGGAGGAAGACTTTCCCTCGGGCTCGGCGTACGCAGGTTCACGGCTTCCGCTCACCGGTTAGCTTCAGCCCGACCGAGCAATCGCCCAGCACCAGCAGCGGCAGCAGCGTCTTCACCCCCGACCTAGAGGAGGCCCCAGGGCCTGCCAGGAGGCCACGGAGGGGCAGCGACATCGAACCCAATCCCAACCCCACCGCTGCGCCAACGCTGTCTGTCATGGACATCAGTCCACCCAGTCGCTGTGAGTTGGATGTCAAATTTATTTGCCAGCACAAAGCATCTCAGCAGTTTTATACCCCGGTGATTTGATTGTGTCTGATTTCTTTTTTTTTTTTATGGTGCGTTCAGCTCCACGCGCCCCAACCAACTGGCGGCTGGGAAAGCTCCTGGGTCAGGGGGCCTTCGGACGGGTTTTTCTCTGCTATGATGCAGATACTGGGCGGGAACTGGCGGTCAAACAGGTCCAGTTTGACCCGGAGAGTCCGGAGACCAGCAAGGTGAGAGTCTGTCCTGTAGTTTGAAAGATGTGAAGAAATGTTTGCTATGAGTGTGCATGTATGTTAAAGACACACCAAGAAAATAAAGTTTTTGATGTTTTGTCATTTAGGAGGTGAGTGCGTTAGAGTGTGAAATCCAGCTCCTGAAGAATTTGTGCCACGAGCGGATTGTGCAGTACTACGGTTGTTTGCGAGACACAATGGAGCGAACACTCTCCATCTTCATGGAATACATGCCTGGCGTGAGTACTTTTAAAGTTAAATTAATGTAAATTAATTAATATAGCAATAAATCATTAAACGAAATTGAATATATCACCTGTGCATTGTTGCACGCTTTTTGTCCCAAAGCAGAAATGTAAAAAGTCATGTTTAGTGTAGCTCCCTGGGTAGAGCAGACACATTTCAACATTGTTTTTATTGTGTGTTAAAACCAGAGCGGGAAACAATTTTCTTTAAAATTATATTAATATTTGAGAGTAAAAAACTTAAATCAGATGATGATGTAGCTGCCAATTTATTTTTTAAACAAAAACAATAAAAAGAAAGATTTGACATATTTGTTATTTTTGGCCCTAAGGGCTCCATTAAAGACCAGCTGAAGTCGTACGGAGCGCTGACGGAAAACGTGACACGCCGCTACACCCGGCAGATCCTGGAGGGGGTTTCATACCTGCACAGCAACATGATCGTCCACAGAGACATTAAAGGTGAGGTGGACTATTTTATTTTATTTAGTTTTTAGGTAGGTTTTAGTGCATCTCAAAATTCTTATTTTATTACAGCTGACAGTTTAAGAACAAAAAACAAGTAATGGTCAAGACATAATATAAAATGTGAAGGTGGATAGAATACAGGACGATGCAGCTGGGTGATTCTTTCTCTTCTTTGTTCAGGGGCCAACATCCTTCGTGACTCGGTGGGTAACGTGAAGCTGGGGGACTTCGGGGCCAGCAGGCGGCTGCAGACCATCTGTCTGTCAGGAACAGGCATCATGTCCGTGACCGGCACCCCCTACTGGATGAGCCCAGAAGTGATCAGCGGAGAGGGCTACGGCAGGAAGGCTGACATCTGGTGAGGCCACACACAAGTCCTGGCCTCTGATATTACACGTTACATTTATCTCCAGGTTTCCCCAAAACTGTCCTGATCCATTCAGTTGTATATGACAGACTTAAATTTTACTTAAAGGCCTTGTAATGCCATTTAAGATAAAACTACTTTCATTCTTTTAAAAAAAATAAAGGAACTGAGTATTTGACAAAAGCACATTTTATCCACTTATCCTGATTTGATATTTTTCCCTCAGGAGTGTTGGCTGCACCGTAGTGGAGATGCTGACACAGCGACCCCCTTGGGCAGAGTTTGAGGCCATGGCAGCCATCTTTAAGATTGCCACCCAGCCCACCAACCCTGTGCTGCCTGCCCATGTGTCGGACCACTGCCGAGAGTTCCTCAAACGGATCTTTGTGGAGACAAAGCAGCGGCCGTCTGCTGATGAGCTACTGAGGCACATCTTTGTACATTAACCCCTGAACCTTTAATCCCCCCGCCTGCCTGCCGAACTGCCAGATACGGCCTTACCTGATGGGGCATCCCTGCCTCTGGCCCCTGCCCCCTCCACCTCCACACTGAAACCATATTGGACCAGTAGGAACTGGCTGGAAAAAGGTGGGGCGTGTTGGCAGGGGGGGCGTGTACCTGCTCCTCCTGTCTCTGTTTGTATGAGACTGCCATAGAGGAAATTAATTTTTATTTTATTTTTCTCCGCAAGTTGCACCTTAATTTCTCAAAAAGGAGTGGTGGAGCTCTTCCTCCTGAAGAGATGAAAAACAACTCTTTGAAAACGTCTCCTTTTTTATGTTTGTACTGTTTCTCTCTTCAAATGCTTGGAATGGGATAGTGTCGGTGTTGTGGACCTGCAGGAGGTGATGCCTGACCCTCGAGTGGCCCTGCCCCCACCTCCCCGCTGACCTGACCCCAGAATGTAGTCTCCTGCCAAAACCCAGAGCGATGGTGATGAGCTGGGCCCGCTGCTATAGATGAAACTAAATCCCAGATGCAGAGAACAGACCCCCAAAACGGTTTCCACTCACCGCCCTCAACCCTCGTCCTCTTCCTCTCCGTCTTTCTGCTCTCTCAGACAAATTCTTTTGTCTGTCTGCTTTACTGTCTGCAAGCTACCTTCCCTCCTCTTCCTCCTTCATCTTCGTTCTTCGCCGTGTGCCTTTTTCTGTTTTTTAAACGCAGTGTAGGAGTGAGTCTTGATTTCATGGATCTCCGTTGTTCTTAGCAGCAAGTGTTGTTTTGCCTACCGGATTAACTGCCTTTGCACCATTAGTTCAAATCCAGCTGATCTCAGTCCAGCCGCAACGTGTCCGTTTCTGCCTTTCCTTTAACAGAGACTCCTAGTGTTGAGCAGGGAGCATCCTGATCCCACCTCAGCTCATTTGGTTTGTTTACCTGCTCTACTGGCTGGTAACCAAATATCCTTCAGACTTTCTGTTTGAAAAACTTGTGCTGGTTTGATAGTGAAATGTGGTAACTGGTACTCAGACAGTGATTGGTACTCCTGCTTCAGAAATGGCGACCGTGTCCTGAATACTTTTGTATTCTGCTTTTCTTCAAAAGCACCCTTTTGTCCTCTGCTTCTCAAAGTATTCAGTGGTCCGATTGGTCGAACTCTTGTCATGGCAGATCAGAGGTGGATTAGCTCTGAGGAAGTTTACTGTTGATTATTGTTGGTACTGATGTCGTTTTAGCAGCTCATATCCTGGAAATTATGTACAAATTAATGACTGATGAGCAGAATATTTCATTTCAATCACTGGATGCAAAGTTTGTAATGAGCTAGTCGAGCTAGCTTTTCGAACACAGTAATATAGACAAGAACTTTACCTCAATAAAATACAGCACTAAATCAACGAGACCTACAACAATTAGTAGATTAATCCATTAGTTGATTGACAGAAAAATTCCAGCTTTTCAAATGTGAGCATTTCCTGTTTCATTCATCATCTATGAAGTTATATTGAATATGTTTGGTTGGTTAGGTCAAAAGAAAGCAAACGACACAAAGAATCTGACCTCCTGATCCAGGTTTGATACAAAAACGTTCTGCCATGACACTTGATTACTTTAGGCAGTTAAGCAGGAGAGGCTTGTTTGAAGAGTGTCGACCTGCTGCAAGGCAAGAAGCTCACAGCTGATTGGCCAGAGGTCTGGCTGCATGACGCTGTCCCACTGTTGTCAGTTTCATTTCAAACTAAACAAGGGAAGGCCTTGAAGAGCTTTTAGCCCGGACGTTTCTAGCTGCTCATCATTGAACCAGCCGGTACATTTACAGATAACATGTCTCTTCTTTTGCAATCGGTACGTTTTTTTATGTTTTCAAGCCAAGGCATCGCTGTGCCACACCGGAGCACTCCAGTTGCCTCACATGCATCCTACAGATTATTCTCACACTTGAAGACGTTTACATGTCTCACAGCTTCGTTCCTTTTACAACGATCAGCGCTGCAGTCGCTGCTGTTGCCGAATTAAATGCATCGAAGTTAACTCGTCACTTTAGCCAAACCGTTGAGTCAACATGTGTTGTGGTTTCCTCCTGGGCTGAGCTTCCGTAGCCTCTATCTATTGAATACGATACATCAAGGTTGTTCGTAGCATCCGGCTCCATGTGCACCAGTGAGCTTTAAACTATAGAGTACATTTCTACAACCAGTGACGCCTCAGCTGACCTTTTAGGCTGCTGTCAGAAGCCAATCATGTGCTAGTTTGACCGCATGTCCAACCAGAACAGAACACTTGCATGCTCACCAATGACTCTGTTTAACCTCATTTGAACGTGATTGATCACACCTTCAAAAACGCACATAATTCTGCTCAGATGTTTGATCATTTTGAGGTTGTAAAATGCCTTTAATATTAGTTTAAGCTGGTACGAGCTGTAGAAATCCATGTAATAACTTTGCAGAGAGGTAATGAGTTGATGGGTGATATTAAACAAATCCACGTAGAAAAATGTCTCAACTTTAAACCACGTTATGACGTATAATCCGAGCCTTGGTGTGTATGTAAGCCTCTGTTGGATTGTACATCACACAGCAGATAGGTAATAACATGATTTAAACAGACAGGAAGCTGGAGTGTGTCTGCAGAGCCGTTTCTTATTATTAAAGGTGTGTTGGATAGAAAGGTGTATTGGTACATAAAATGTACGGTGCGATACATAATGCAGTTTTTGGCTTTCAGAGTTTGGTAGGTTTTTGGTACTCGATAATCAAATGACAACTTCCACAAAGTGGTGCACGCAAATGTTTAAAAAAATAATAAAATAGTTCAGGAGATGAAGAAATTCTTTTGTGCGCCTGTGATGTTTGCAGTTGTTGTAGTTCCCCACAGTGGCCACTAGATGCTAATCCTTCACTGATCCGTGAAGGTCAGTTTGAGAGTGACCGAACCTTTATCACACTTCATGACTTTCCCTAAAGGCACTTAATTAATAACCTTGTCTGAAAGATTCAGACTTTTCCGCCGCTCTGTGGTAAGTTTTCCGCCTCAGTGGTGCGTCTGTGATCAGTCGATGGATCCACACAAGTTGTGGAAACTTCTCTTTGTCCCGAGTAACTGAAACCAATTCCTCCTTCACTCAGTTCATGCATTTTCAAAACGGTTTCCAAACGAAGCTGCAGAAAAGAAAAATTGTTGGCCTCGTGTCCTTAAAACATTAGTGGTTGTATTGAGTTTGAGGCGGCTTGCAGTAAACTGTTCAGTTGTAAACGCCGCCAGCACTGGTAAACCTTGGTACGCACTACCATTATGCACTATCTAGGATTCACTGAGGCTTTTTCACGATTCCCTCGTCAGCTGTCGCTCGGACAGCTCGGTTCAGCAACCTTTTCTTTGCACATTTTTATTTTTTATTTTTACACAAGTGTGATTGTGAGCAGGTGTGTGTGTGTGTGTGTGTGTGTGTGTGTGTGTGTGTGTGTTAGTGATGACACAATACATGAATGTAATGTCTCATTTTGGGTTTTTTAACCGTCAGATGGCCTCGTTCACCACCGTGGATTAACTCTTCGGTACCAGTATTTGTCACCTGCAAACGCCAAGATACACCTGTAGTTCTCTCTTTAGTGTCTAAAGCCACTGCTGCCACTCCTGTGTGTGTGTGTGTGTGTGTGTGTGTGTGTGTGTGTGTGTGTGTGTGTGTGTGTGTGTGTGTGTGTGTGTGTGTGAGAGAGTGATTGTAAACGTGCATTTACTGCAATTTGTGCTCTTTGGACATTGCGCCCGAAATGCCTTGAGCATTCTGACTGTAGGGGGTGAGAACATTAAAATAATGATGATAATAAAAAATTAAATTTAAAAAAATCATGTACAAATGTATAAAATAAAAATGTACCGTTTTTAAAAAGAAAAAAGAAATGTCCACTTATATCCGACATGTTTGGTCTCTGTGTATTGTTAAAGAAGCCATGTTTATAATTCTAATTGGTTTGTGACCAATACGCCTGTTTATATCAGATCTGTATATCAGTGGTACGCATAATTTTTTAATATATATTTTTTATTTTACTTTTTTTTTTAAATGGGAGATTTTATGCATGGTTGGGTCCTGAGAGACGCAGCGGTGCCGTTGAATGGTTGCTGTTTTTGGCAAAATTCTGGAGTATTGCGACAGCTCTGTGTTCATAATTACAAAAATTATGACTATGATGATGAAACCAATAAAAGATATTTATTTCACATTTGAGGGTTATTTGCTCTTTTTTTGGGAGTGTTTTTGTTTCATGCAAAGATTTCTGCTCAGACATGAAGTAAAACTGTGTTACAAACTTGTATAATAGCTTATAATAATCACCCTAATTATACAAAGTAGAAGTGAACCCATCATTCACATAATCAAGATAGATTTTCGTTTTTAAATTGAGAAAACATAGAGCAGAAGTCATTTTTTTAAAAATCTTATCTTAAAATCTATATTTTACATCCATAAATGTATAACGCAAAAAAAAAAAAAAAACGAAAAAAGGTGAGGCAATACATTTAAAGAACTACATGAATACTTTTCCTTCCTTAGAACAAAGAAAATTAACAAAAATATACTCGTTATTCTAGTTTAAAGCTTTTATTTTGAATGTCTTCACCGGAAGTGTGAGTGTGGCAGGTTGCGTCGATCTTTATATTTCGTTGCGTCACGTGTCTGCTCTGCCCTCATAATGTGTAACTACATCCATGTTTCATATCTACAGAATATTCATGTGGAAATAACAACTGTGTATAAATACGGACAAAGCATCTCCTATTCCATCGATGAGTAAATACTGGATATTTATTTATTTATGTCTTGTTCGCCAAGTTAACTTCTAACGTGGGCAATGACTTTCTTACACTGACGTTAATTTAAATAACGCTACTAAGGCATTGGCGCCCTCCTGTGGTCACAGTCGGTAACTACAACTACTCATCATCATTTATTATTAATTGCAGTAATAATGTTTAAATGAAAGAAGAGACGGCAGATAGCTAATGTCATTAATATCCTGTTCAGAGCGTTTGCCATGGCGCCCTCCTGTGGCCACAGTCGGTAACTACAACTACACGAGTATAAAGTTACACGCAGTTACATATAAGCTGCACTTCCGGGTAAAGCCTAAAAAATAAATGTTGTACTTAATAAAATAAAAACGGGGGTTGACGTTTTCAGTTTTAACTTTAAATATCTTTATCAGTTTGCGATTGTGTCTGACTTGAAGGCAGTCGAAACAAGTTATTTGTACAAAGATGGACGAAACGTATTAAACTTTTCCTTCCTCTAAACTACAATGGTGTGACCAACAGGGTGAGATGAACTACAGTTAGCGCGAGCCTGCTTCTCCACTGGCTCTGATCTTTATTATGATCATCATCATTTATTATTAATTGCAGTAATAATGTTTAAATAAAAAACGAGACGGCCGATAGCTTATATCATTAACATCCTATTCAGAGTGTTCGCCATGGCGCCCTCCTGTGGCCACAGTCGGTAACTACAAGTACACGAGTATAAAGTTACACGCAGTTACATATAAGCAGCACTTCCTGGTAAAATTTAAAAAATGTAAAACTTTAATTTAAAATAAAAAACGAGGGTTGAATTTTACTTTGAATATCTTCATAATTTTGCCATTTTATCTTACTTGATGGTAGTGGAGTCAACTTATTTGTACAAAGATGGACGAAACGTATTAAACTTTTCCTTCCTCTAAACTACAATGGTGTGACCAACTATTCAGAGAGTCGGCTCTGGCGCCCTCCTGTGGCCACAGTCGGTAACTACTACACAAGTATAAAGTTAGACGCAGTTAAATATAAACAGCACTTCCGGGTAAAACCTTCACAACAAAACTTGTATTTCAAAATAAAAGCGGGGGTTGACGTTTTCAGTTTTAACTTTAAATATCTTTATCAGTTTGTGATTGTGTCTGACTTGAAGGCAGTCGAAACAAGTTATTTGTACAAAGATGGATGAAACGCATTAAACCTTTTCCTTCCTATAAGCATAAGTGGGAGACTTGTATTTCGTTAGCTTCGGCTAACATTGTAGGCCAACCGGGAGACTCGAAGGACTACAACGGTGGGACCGACGGTCGTTCGCCATGGCGCCCTCCTGTGGCCACAGTCGGTAACTACAACTACACGAGTATAAAGTTAGACGCAGTTACATATAAGCAGCACTTCCTGGTAAAATTTAAAAAATATAAAACTTTAATTTAAAAGAAAAAACGAGGGTTGAATTTTACTTTTCAATATCTTCATAATTTTGCCATTTTATCTTACTTGATGGTAGTGGAGTCAACTTATTTGTACAAAGATGGACGAAACGCATTAAACCTTTTCATTCCTCTAAACTACAATGGTGTGACCAACTATTCAGAGAGTCGGCTCTGGCGCCCTCCTGTGGCCACAGTCGGTAACTACTACACAAGTATAAAGTTAGACGCAGTTAAATATAAACAGCACTTCCGGGTAAAACCGTCACAACAAAACTTGTATTTCAAAATAAAAGCGGGGGTTGACGTTTTCAGTTTTAACTTTAAATATCTTTATCAGTTTGTGATTCTGTCTGACTTGAAGGCAGTCGAAGCAAGTTATTTGTACAAAGATAGACGAAACGTATTAAACTTTTCCTTCCTCTAAACTACAATGGTGTGACCAACAGGGTGAGATGAACTACAGTTAGAGCGAGCCTGCTTCTCCACTGGCTCTGATCTTTACTTTGATCATCATCATTTATTATTAATTGCATTAATAATATTCAAATGAAAGAAGAGACGGCAGATAGCTAATGTCATTAACATCCTATTCAGAGAGTCGGCTTTGGCGCCCTCCTGTGGCCACACTCGGTAACTACAAGTACACGACTATAAAGTTAGACGCAGTTACATATACGCAGCACTTCCGGGTAAAATCGGTAACTACAACTACTCATCATCATTTATTATTAATTGCAGTAATAATGTTTAAATAAAAAACGAGACGGCCGATAGCTAATGTCATTAACATCCTATTCAGAGCGTTTGCCATGGCGCCCTCCTGTGGCCACAGTCGGTAACTACTACACAAGTATAAAGTTAGACGCAGTTAAATATAAACAGCACTTTCGGGTAAAACCTTCACAACAAAACTTGTATTTCAAAATAAAAGCGGGGGTTGACGTTTTCAGTTTTAACTTTAAATATCTTTATCAGTTTGTGATTGTGTCTGACTTGAAGGCAGTCGAAACAAGTTATTTGTACAAAGATGGATGAAACGCATTAAACCTTTTCCTTCCTATAAGCATAAGTGGGAGACTTGTATTTCGTTAGCTTCGGCTAACATTGTAGGCCAACCGGGAGACTCGAAGGACTACAACGGTGGGACCGACGGTCGTTCGCCATGGCGCCCTCCTGTGGCCACAGTCGGTAACTACAACTACACGAGTATAAAGTTAGACGCAGTTACATATAAGCAGCACTTCCTGGTAAAATTTAAAAAATATAAAACTTTAATTTAAAAGAAAAAACGAGGGTTGAATTTTACTTTTCAATATCTTCATAATTTTGCCATTTTATCTTACTTGATGGTAGTGGAGTCAACTTATTTGTACAAAGATGGACGAAACGCATTAAACCTTTTCCTTCCTCTAAACTACAATGGTGTGACCAACTATTCAGAGAGTCGGCTCTGGCGCCCTCCTGTGGCCACAGTCGGTAACTACTACACAAGTATAAAGTTAGACGCAGTTAAATATAAACAGCACTTCCGGGTAAAACCGTCACAACAAAACTTGTATTTCAAAATAAAAGCGGGGGTTGACGTTTTCAGTTTTAACTTTAAATATCTTTATCAGTTTGTGATTCTGTCTGACTTGAAGGCAGTCGAAGCAAGTTATTTGTACAAAGATAGACGAAACGTATTAAACTTTTCCTTCCTCTAAACTACAATGGTGTGACCAACAGGGTGAGATGAACTACAGTTAGCGCGAGCCTGCTTCTCCACTGGCTCTGATCTTTATTATGATCATCATCATTTATTATTAATTGCATTAATAATGTTTAAATGAAAGAAGAGACGGCAGATAGCTAATGTCATATTCAGAGCGTTAGCGTTGGCGCCCTCCTGTGGCCACAGTCGGTAACTACAACTACACGACTATGAAGTTAGACGCAGTTACATATAAGCAGCACTTCCGGTTAAATTATTCAAAATAAAATAGACGTGGTTGTAGTTACGCACCGTGACCACCAGAGGGAGGTGTATACTCTTAGATAATTGATGCTGGAGATAAAACTGTCCCGTCTGCTGTATCACGAAAGAAAGAAAATAAACTACAACTACATAATAAATTATGCATAATAATTAAAGATAGATAAAGAGAAAGAAAATAAATAAATCACAATGCAAGAAATAGAGTTGTGAAAGAGCACTTTGTGCTCACTTCTAACAGCAATTCGTGTCAATTTATGATTTTTTCTTCTTTTTTTTTTCTTTTACTGGAATAATAAAGCTATTTCCAAAATGTTTTCGAAAATGGTTTTGTTATTACCCCACAAATATGTATGATCAATAATTAAATAAAGGGATCTTGAAAGACAAATCAAAAAGTATAGCCCTCAAACCTTATTACATTTGTTTAAACTATATCGACTTGTTAATGACTCTGCTTTTGGTAATTCTGTATATTTGTTTGTTTAATATATTAATATATTTAGGTTTTATTTAATCATTAGAGTTGTAGTTACGCACCGGGACCACTGGAGGGCACCAAACACTCATTACAAACTCGTCACTCTTTGAAGTGTAAAGCATAGACTGAATAAAAGAAGACGGACATTTAGTACTTCCTGTAAACACTTTCAAAATAAAACCTTAAACATCGAGATGATGATCAACATACAACTTGATCAAATTGGAGCTAACAAAAATAACAGAAGCAAATAAAAGCTCTTTATTTTAGTTAAAGCAGAACAGCAGCAAATCAGGTCCATGGTTCGATATAAAATATGTCAGATAGGATGAAAGGAAAAGAAAAATAAAGCAGAATAATAATGTACAACTCTGCACAGTACACAAATATACATGTTTATGCACATATATACAATAATATAAAAAAAGGCAATTTCCAATACAAATCAACTTATTGTTCCTCTTATCATCTGTGAGTTATTGCAGGATCTTCTGTGACGCGTTTTTATCCTTTTACTTCTTTTCAGGTGGTTTCAGGATGTTTATTATTTTTTTCACATATTCCTCAAAGCTCTGTTGTACCTTCGGTGGTTCAAAAATGACCAGTTTTATCATCAGCCCTGATGCAATCAATCCTGTACTATACAGTGATCCCTACACTGCAGTAACAGTAAATCATGTAGTAGCATGATTTGGATGAGAAAAGTGTTCACATCTGTTTTATTAGGATCCTTTTATGTGCAGATTTGATGTTTTATGCATTATTTTGATATGATTCTACATCTGAAAATGAAGCATAATATTTGCTTTCTGTTAGTCACTGTCGGAATCTCAAAGGACAATTCTCAACATGTATAAAATGAAATCGTGTATTAATCATTCACCTTCAGTCCGATGATTGATAAAAGTTCATGCAGTGCCGTAGATTCCCTACAGGGGGCGTAAACAATAAACGTCTGTTGCAAAAGTTATTAACACTCACACTCAAACCATCTCCCGTTTCAGGCGCACCGCTCCCAGCATGGGCTCCCCGGCGGCAGCAGCCCGGCCTCTCCGCCTCTCTGCGCACCGCGCCCGGACACTGGCGGCAGCCCGGGCCGGTCCGGAGCTCCGCCGCGGAGCTTCTGCTGCTGCACCGGCCGGAAGGAACCTGAACGTCCAGGCGACGAGTGAGGCGGCGAAGCTGAAGAGCATCGATGACCTGCCGGGGCCCAGTTTATCCACCACTCTGTACTGGTTATTCGTCAAAGGATATGCGGACAGGGGCCACTTACTGCAGGTAACTTGTTTTCCAGGTACTACGCTGAAAAGCAGCAGTCAGGTTTAATCTGAGCCGCTTCATGAGCCAGGAAGAACAACGGCAGCCGTTCATGGCGTTTCAGAGGAAATGTATTCAGAGTTTCTGGTGTTTTAAAGAGGCCGAAAATTTCCAATGGATTAATTATTATATTAAGATCATATATTTATTTTTTAGTGGAAGAATAATAGTAGGTTAATGTGTTTGTGCAGTGTACATTTTAGGTACATTAACTCTGTTCACAATAACCTACAAGTGTCCAGAAATGTAGAAATCACCTAAGTTTCCTTTTTTTAAAGCCTGGACAAACATGTTACTTATGACATGTTAATAATGTAACTTCTAATTGGTCAGAAACCTTGATTAAAGAATAGATTTACAAGTCTACAGGTGGATATTGTGATTTAAAGATCCATTTAAATGTTCGTTGTGGATGATAAATAAGAAGTATTCTGAAGAATACTAAATTTATATAAATGTATTTTATACTCCAATGTAATCTTTTGATTTGACATTATGTTCTAGGATGTACAGAAGAGTCTTTACGGGCCCATCTGGCGCTCCAGGTTCGGTCCGTTTGACATTGTCAACGTGGCGAGTCCGGAGCTCATAGCCCAGGTGATCCAACAGGAGGGCCGCTACCCAGTCCGAGCCGAGCTGCCTCACTGGAAGGAGTACCGGGACCTGAGAGGACAGGCCTACGGTCTGCATGTGGAGTGAGTGGCGACTGACAATGTTGTAGTGTCGACAAAAAACTCATTTTTATTTATTGTAAATTGGGTTTAAGCCTCTATAGCTTAGTGCCCATGAGCAAGGCACCAGATAAAATACCCTTAAAAGACCCCTGAAAGAATTCCTTTAAACTAAGAGAGTTAAGTGTCATGTGGAAGGTTTTCTGAACACATTGTGACAGGGTTCCTCAGGGCTCCTTCACATTGCCCCTCAAGTTTGTAATCTGAAGAATCACTTACGCTTTTTTACTTTCCAGCACAGGACCAGCGTGGTACAAAATCCGCAGCGCCCTGAACCCCAAGATGCTGAAGCTGCGGGAAGTGTCGGCCTACGCCCCAATCCTGCACCGGGTGGTCGGGGATCTCCTGCGGCGCGTCGAGCTCCTCCGAAGTCTCAGCCAGGACCAGGCCACTGTTTCAGATATGGCCGCTGAGCTTTACAAGTTCGGCTTTGAAGGTGGGAATTACTTAACCAATACCACAGATTAGCGAGGCAGTTTTTGATTCCTTTGAAACTTTTCCCACATTTCACCTCCTGCAGGTACCTCCTCCATCTTGTTTGAGACCCGGTTGGGCTGCCTGCAGGAGGACATTCCCCAAGACACACTGCGCTTCATCAGCGCTGTCAATGACATGCTGACGCTGTCTGAGACTGTGGTCCTCTTCCCTCGCTGGAGCCGAGCCATCCTTCCTTTCTGGCAGCGCTTCGTTCAGGCCTGGGACGACCTGTATGACGTAGGTATGAAAAAAAGAAAGAAAAAATCAGGGACAATTCATGCAATCTGGGTTTTGGATTCACTTACAAGTTAGTAAATTGTTTGTTTTTTGTGTTTTCGTGCGGCAGCCCGGACGCTCATCGACAGGAGAATTGCTGAAATTGAAGCTCAGATGTGCAGCGGCGAGCCGGCAGAGGGCATGTACCTGACCTACCTGCTGTCCTCTGACAAGCTGACCAGAGCCGAGGTCTACACCAGCATCACTGAGCTGCTCCTGGGAGGAGTCGACACGGTGAGAAGGGGCATGATGGTAGCCGTCCGGGCCATCCTGGTGGTCTGGTTTTTTCTTTCTGTGCAGTGCAAGTTCAAGCAAAGGATTTATCCATATGTAGATGAAATGATGTGGAACAGAAGTGGATCATGCTGCAGGACTGGTTTGAGTTTTAATAGGTGTTTGGTACTTTGTGACTGTGGAAACTGGTCTGTCTCACTCATACAGAAAAGATTCATCACGGTTTGTGTGATCAGTTCACATTTGGTGCTCTAGAGTGTTCCTCTTTTTGGTCTTCCAGCTTGGTGCACACTGTAGGAGTTTCCTGTTTTTCCCAGGGGAGGGAGGAGTTCTGGTGGAAAATTTGAGACTCAGTACCGAAACTGTAGTTTGCTTCAACTTTTCAGTTGTTCTTGCAACACATGTCCTGCATGAATGCAGAACTTGTGGCTTTATTGCATGTAAACTGGCATCATAAATGCAAACAGTGAAATCAGTGCACTTGGGCCCGAGGGAATCAAAACAGACACAGACACAGTACAGGGACGATCACAGCTGGTTTTTGCAGTTGCAGAGCTCGTCTGGCTTCATTCCCAGGGGAGGTTCAGGCTTGTTGTTGGCGTTGTCTTAGCTGCGAGCTGGATGTTTGTGAAATCTTTTTTATCTTGGCTGTAACGTGAGCCAAGGCTTTAGTCGTCATGGTGTGTTTAGAAATCACACACTGCCAAGAACGTGGACAAAACACAAAAGGTTAACCCTCCCTGATGAAGAGATTACAGATACAAAAAAAAAAACCCTTGATAAGATCAAGTGGAAGTTTAACTCCCTGTTTGCTGGACTTATCGGACTGAAATGTATTTTTGTCAGCACAGTGACTGTTTGTAGAGAAGACTTTCATCCTTAGGGAAGATATTTTAGCAGCTGTTTAGAAATCATTCATTGAGTTGGATCTGTTAAAAGGAAATTAAAACTTTCTCGAAAACATCAAATATGCAAGTAAAATTAGACCCCATGCTGTCCCCACTACCGGATCTCTGCACCCAGTCAGTTAGACATACATCCACCCTCACACCTCCTTCATAACTCTCTTTTCTGTGGATAAAACACAGATATTTATTTTTCATGAATGGACTGACTTTGTATCTGACTGGATGTTGAAACCCACTCTGGCCATTTTATTTCTCTGTAGTTCTGTCTCAGTCGAGCAGCAGATGTGTTTTTGTTATCTGGGTGCCTTCTTTATCACATACGCTTTATATAATTGCCATGAACATGACAATTAAGCAGTGAAGGACTTGTGACATCCTGCACTTTGGAACGTGCTGTACTGCCATACTGGTCGTAGCTCTTTTCATGCGAACATACTGAATTAAGATGGCAAACATACCTGTCAATCATCAGCATCTTAGCTTTGCAACTGTGAGCATGTGTTCTGATTCCTGCTTCTTTTTTTATTCCTATTTTATATTTATATATATATATATATATATATATATATATATTTATAATTCTTTGTATGTGAAAACATACATGGCATAAACCTGTTTAATTCTGATTGTGATTCCCTTTCCTTCTGCCGGATCTCAGACCTCCAACACGCTGACGTGGGCATTGTACCGTTTAGCGAGGGACCGCAGGGCTCAGGATCGCCTGTACAGCGAGGTGAACTCTGTGTGTCCGGACAGACGGGAGCCGACCACAGACGACCTGAGCAGGATGCCCTACCTGAAGGCCGTCATCAAGGAGACGTTACGGTGAGCTGATGGATGTTTGGATTTGTCTCTCGAAGCATCGGTTCCTGACCTGTTTGGCTTGTGATCCATTAAAACAAGTCTACTTTTACAAAGGCCTGGGACCACGGTTTTAAAGGATAAGGCATTATTTTATCTTTTGTAATATTATTTCCATTTAATTATTTTCATTTTTAAATTTATTTTTGTTTTTTTATTATTTGATCAAATTTTATTATTTGACTATTTTTATTTTATTTTGTATTTTATTTTATTATTTCAAATTATTTGATCACACGCTGGACTACTCCACTGACATCTCATGTCTCGTATTTTTAAATACTCTTGGTTTTGACCTCTTCATGGGATTCTCTCCAGAAATGAACAGTTATTTTATAAAACGTAGACATATCCAACATGCTCCAACTTTGTACAAATGTAGCTGTTAACTCAAAACAACATTCACATGTGGTTAAAAACTGAGGGTGAAATTATTTGCTGTGCCTGTAGATATAAAACATTTTCCACATGACATGAATTATTTCCTTCTTTGAGATTCTGCAGCTCAAATTAAGCAACAGTTAGTGAAGTAATAAAACACATGTTGCCTCTTGTGTAGCGTTCTGGTACATTTCCTGTCTCTGCTACAAAATCCACACTTGCAGTGTTTCCAAATACTCAAGTGCCTACTTGTGTAGTACGCTGAAAGCCTGTACACGTGATGAGGATTTTCAGATCTATGGATCTATGATCTTACTGGCTCTGGCATATAAAGGTGAAGTCTCCATTCTTAATCCTGCACACACAGCTGTGACTTGCTCCTTTTTTTCCAGCCAGATATCAATCAAAAGGTGGTGGCTCTTGAATAAACTTAAAGCTTTCACAACATTATTTACTTAAGTAAAAATTTGCATGCAGAACTTGTACATTTCCACCACTGCCGTGACCTGTCCATCCGTCAGCGTGCCAAGTCTGTTTTGTGTTTTTTGCCATCAGCTTCGGTCCAACTGCTGTGAAACAAAGCATGAAACACCAGTCGTAATATCGAAGAGGAAACTGAGATAAACAACATGAGCTTGATTGTTGTCTTTCTCCTCCAGCCTCTATCCTGTGGTACCTGGAAACGGACGCTTTATTTCAGAGAACGAGGTGATTGTGGACAACTTCTGGTTCCCACAGAAGGTAGGATGCGACGCACTGTTGCCTTCAAGTCTTCCTTTAAGTTTAAGATTGTGACTCTAAATAAACTTTATTATTTTTGTTTATTTTTCAGACTCAGTTCCATTTGTGTCATTATGCAGTCTGTCATGATGAGGCCGAGTTTGTGGACGCAGAGTGCTTCATCCCGGAGCGGTGGCTCCGTGCGGAGGCGCCTGGCAGGGCGGCACCCGGCGTGTACCAGCATCACCCGTACAGCTTCATCCCCTTCGGTGTGGGGGTGCGAGCCTGTGTGGGGAAGAGGGTGGCGGAGATGGAGATGTACTTTGCTCTGTCCAGGGTGAGAGACAACGTCATCCTTTCGCTTATGTGAACAACTTTACAATGCAGTTTTTTTTATGCCTTATCTCACAATGCTAAGAAATCTTTAAAAAGGTCAATGTGTTGCATTGAATTTCAATTAAATCTGTCAAGTGTTTGAGAAATCCTGCAAAAATAACCTGTGTGAACATATGTGAACTAAAAGTGAAGGTGAAGAATCATCAGATATCTGACAGACTTAAGTTCCTGTAATAATTTGAAGGCTGATGTTTACAGTTCTAGTTTGAGCAGCACAGTGATCAGTTTGTTTCGTCTCGCAGCTAATGCAGCACTACGAGGTCCGGCCTGAGGATGGTGCACCGATCGTGGAGCCTAAAACACGAACCCTACTCATCCCTGCTAAGCCCGTCAACCTGCGCTTCCTGCCCAGAGCCTGATGAAGGCGCCGCTGAGGGTGAATGTGTTTATGAGTCCGTCAAAATTAAACATGTCCCAAAAGCCTTCATTCTGTGACTAAAGCATGGTGCACAGGAGCTGGGACAAGTTTAATTTAGCTTAACTTTAATCAGAGTTACAAAGACCTTTCTTCCACTTATGCTGCTTTTTAGAAAATAGAAACATGTTTTTAATATTCATTGACTTGTGGTTTGCAAAGTATTTTAGGTTACAGGGTGCAAATCACTGATTCGAGGCATAAATTACTTATTAAGGGACCAAATTAAAGGAAAATTTTGGTATTTGTCAGCTTGGAATTTTCCACATCTCTACAACAGAGCGGGGGATTAAAATGTTGTCATTGCCAATGACATTGGGATAATACCAAGGTATGTGAACAACAAATAATCATTCATTTGAATGAATGAAATACTGATTTATCAAAACATTGCACTTCTGAAGCCAACAGTGGTACTTTTAGAGAGCTAATCCCTCAAAAGTGACAAATTAACATGTGAAGCTTCGGATGCTCACTGTGATTTCGATATTCAACACAGCCCTTCTCCCATTAGGGCACACACACACACACACACACACACACTGTTACTGGAGTGTTTAACTTTGAGCTCAGACTTTGCCTTCATGATAACAAATTGAATCACTGCATAATTTTTTACAGTGACAAGCCTAATACCGGGCTCCTGTATTTGTATATGTATGTGTGTGTGTGTGTGTAGGTCACTGCACATCTGCAACACAGCTTACTGACTTGATGTACTTTGCACAGGCATGTTTATTGCTGGACTGTGATTTCATTAAACCAATGTGTTTGTGTCATATCGGTGCACACTGCCCCCCTCTGACAGTGAGGTGGAAAAACATGACTCTCCTCAGTCGGAGGGCATTTTTGTGGTTCTATTTACTGTTTTACTGTTTTAAAAAATAGCACTTAACATAAAATCAACTTTAAAGAGGTGGGAGGCAACAGGGAAGGTTGGAAGAGAAAGACAGATGTAGTAAAGAACTAAAGGAAATAGGGAAGAAAACAAAAAAAGGCAGTGAAAAGCAAGAAGGAAAGGAGGTTTTCAGGCTGAAATTGTGAAATCAGTTAAGGAGTTGAAGCATATTCGACAGATCAGACTGTACTTACAGTTAAAGCTTTAAACATTTGGCTTTTACACAAGATAGTGGTATAACAAACTATGAAAGAGCTTCCACAGGTTTTGTTTCTACGAGTGATGAAAGGTAACTCGTGCATAGAAATATAAGCAGAGGGTAATGGTTAAAACCGGAGGTAACTGATCACAGTGGGTTTCTAGTGTTGTTCACCAAAATGCCTTGTGTTAAACTATAACCTCTGTAACACTCCTGTAGTACTCATATTGTTTTTTAAATAGTTCGAAATGATGTTGCACAGATGTAAATGTATATTTTCAATGTATTTTTGTATGGCCTCATCTCTCATGCACAAGCTAACATCCTAACAATGAAAAATGTACTGGGATAAAATTGTATCCTCAATGAGTTCCTCAATTAATCTAATCTTGCCTCACAAAAGTAGAATAAAACAAGTAATAAAACCTGTCTCCATGTTGCTGTGAAATCTTTTTAAAAAAACTTTAAACTATCCCCTTTACAGGAACTATTACAGGAACTATTACAACTATTACCCTTTACTCCTTAGGTGATAATTCGTGTCATTATCACTTCAGCTGCCATTGTGCATGAGTGAAACACATTTGTAATCAAGTACATTTGCTGAAGTACTGCACTGTACAGTACAATATTGTACTTTTTACTGCACTACATTTATAGTACTTCTTTCAGCGCTGCCTGCAGCACCAGGTTTGTCTCACATTTGTCCTCTTTATTTTGAAGGCTGAATAACTCCACTTCCTGTGGTCTTAATTTTGAAAAGCTTGACTCGCCTTCCATCTGCGCGAGGACGTCGTGCGGCTGCCACGTGCACTGCAAAAGATTTCAAATGCCTGTGACTTTATTTTCCATTTGGCACATTTAGTCCTCAGTCATTTAAAGAAGGAGAAAACACCAATAAAGAGGGGAAACAAATCCTATGACCACACACTGAGTAAAAATACAGTAAAAAGTACAGTACTTATACACAATATACAAGTCCAATATAACATTACACTGTATATGGGAAAATATATCACATGTGCTTTTTGTAAAGGTAATACATAAAAAACAGACCTTCCAATATTATAAACCTGATAACTGTTGATATTTTGGGCTGTGCTTGAAGTGTCAGCCTCTAGGAGCCGCTGCGGAATCTCCTGACTTTTATTTCCTAAACATAGTAATTAAATGTGATTCAGGCTTTGACGAGGTTGAACTCGTCACTTTTTGCAGCGGAGGCCACCTTCCTCACCCGACGCACCGATCCTCCATCCTCCATCCATCCTCCATCCATCCAGAGCACAGCCTGCATGACCACACACCTCATTTCCAAATTTGCACGCACAGTTCTGCTTTTTATCCGGCATGTAACCCGGGTTATTGTTCATCCTGCCCGGGTTATGTGTGTTTTTTCCCCCATGGAGGACTAGTCGGATGCCGGGATCCACCGCCCTGCAGGCTGCCGGGGAGAGACGGAGCTCCACACCGACGGGAATACACCATCGGTCGGTGTTTCTGGCTCGGGAGGCTCCTTTCGCCGTCATGTGAACGCGGACGAGGCGCGTCAACCTGTCGGGGATGATGGTGAGTGGCCGATTAACGCGCACGGTGCGTCTCTTTTGTCTCAGACACACACACACACACACACACACACACACACACACCTGCTGTCAAACGGAGTGAAACCGGGAGTTTGGTGTGAACTGAACAGAAGAGGAGGCCAGGCTTCCTGTGGCCACAGCGGCGAGGTGAATGGAGAATATTGCGGCTTTCATTGAGGTCAGCTGGCTGCGTGTGATGGATGCTGTGATGTCTGACCCGGATGGCCGCATCAGGGTCGATCATCCACTCAGTCAATTGCTTCTCATTATAGCAGATGGATGGATGGATGAATAGGTGGTGTGTTTACCACGGAGAGAGAGTTGAGTTTACGGTCTGAGCTCTCCCAGGGGTCCCTGAAGGGGTCTCAATCAAACTGAGGACCAGTTTGAAGCTCAGTTTAGGTTTAATCTCCTCATCATACAGTGTTGGAGGAATAATTCATGTTCAAAGATGTGTTTCCAATAGTTTTACTCACTTCTGGGATTTTCTGGAGTTATCTGGATTAAACCCCCTCAAATCTGGATTTAGGACGTGGTAGAGTGTTGGTCAGACAGAACATTTAAAGAAATCTATTACAGACAATTGAAGCAATAGTCAACATGACCTGTTCTGGGTTTAACCTCAGTTAACAAGATAACTTGAAGGAGGCCTGGATGAACTTGGAGTCTGAGGCTTTTAATGTGTTTCTATTTTTGGTTGATGGAAATATGTGAGAAGCTTTGGTTGGAGGCCAGAGACACCCAGGGGTCCTCCCTGCATGATGAGTCTGATTTCATCTTCATTTTATTACTCTGAGGTGAGGTCAGTGAGAGAATGATGAAGGTCTGTAATGTGGTCTTCCTGCAGAGTTATGACCCAGAGGGTGCTTTGTAATCTCTCATCATTAGTCGAACAAATCCAACTGTCTGTGGCAAACAGTTTGCTGCATTTCTGGGTTCATTTGGTTTTCACATTTATCTTAATTAGTCTGGATAAAGGTAAAGGACATAGCGTCACTTGCAGATGTCCTCCAGTGGAGTTTGTGCTTTTACAATTTAGTGCAGTGCTATCAGTGCTAGAGACAGATTACAGAAAGAAGCGGCACAGACCGGGTTATCCTGACTTTTAGTCCCTAGTATGAGTCAAACGGCAAAAATGCCAGATCACACATTTCCCATAATGCAACTCAGTTGTGTCTTTTCATTTGAGCCCATATGCTGCATTCACGTGGTCCTCGGATGGAGTTGGGAAGTCGTTCTTCCGACTTCTGTGTTTTTCATGGACGCCACAAAGATGTGTTGCTCAGAGCGTTCAAACAACACGTTGATAGCTGTTTCTAGTATTTGCGTGACAACGATTTACATGCGAGCAAAAAATGTATATGTAATACGTGAATCACGTACCAAAATTTTCGCAGACTTTCCGAGTTCACGTGAATCATTCAGTAGGGACTAGTTTTTATGATTATTTCGACACCACATGAATGCAGCATTACACCCCCAGCTGGTACAGTAGCACAGGCTTTCTGTTAATAAAGTCTCCAGACCAATCAGCGATAACCCTGATAACATCACTGTGACGTCATCAGGGTTATGTTCTCAGACTTGACTAAGCTACAGGAGACATTAGACCACAGGGGCAGGAAACAGCCCAGAATGCATTGCTGCTACAAGCCAGGTAGATGTCTGATGACATTTCCGTGACTGAAGAACTCTTACTGTTGTCCCTCCATCTATAATCCAGTGCAAGTTAACTGGATTCATGCTCCCTGGATGTCATTGAAAGGCATTGTGGGAAATGTAGGGCATTAAAACTGAAGCAGAGGCAGGGTTAAAGGACAGTGAAAGACAGCATTTCTTCTCAAAAATAACTCCTGCCGTGTTTTGCACTTTACAGACTGAAGTTATAAAACAGTGAGAGGATGTGAAGGTGGATTTCTGCTCAGGCACTCAGAGCTGCTGCCTGATAAAAACCCTGCAGACCTTCAACTGGCTCCTCACGGTCTTTGTGTATTCGCCGTGTGTCAGGCCGCCGTCTTATCAGCGCAGTCAGGCGGCACGGCTCGAGCTCTGCAGCCCCGCGGGGGGAATGAAAATGCCAAAACACGTCGCTTCGGATCTGCTAGTGGTCAACATTTCCGGCATGGTGATGCTGGCATCCTCCCTCACCCTGCCTCCCCTGTTCTCCACCCTCTCCTGTCTGCCTGATGCAGGGAAGGCAGTTTATTCTCCGGCTGCTGCAGCTTCACTATGATCTGATTAACACTTAGACACAGTTTTGTGCCTCGACTTTTTGCATTGATGGTTACATTCAAATCATGATATTACCTAAAATACATTATCATTAATGAGCAGATTTAACCTCTTTGATAACGATAAATGTAACAATAATTACTTTATTATCTTTATCTTTTCATATCTTATTTGTTGCATGCTGATTGGTTACCTGAACTTTGGTGGTCGTCACTGTTGTCTGTTGCAAATTTGTTGTAAATTTAGGTTGGTAAAAGATTTATAATATTCCTCCATTCCATCCATTTGATTAAACAAGAAGAATATGAATTGCATTGAGTGTGTTTGAGACATTTGGTTGTTTAATATGAGTCATCTTTTTAACACCTTTTTAATGACATTTTACTGAATAGGTGACGTTCTATCTGCTGTGACATTACCTCAACAGTTTATTACAGTTGTCCCATTTAAAAGGGTTTTATTTAGTTGCATTTATGTCCAGCAGCATCAGTGACACACCCCCGCATTCCTCCACCTTCACACAGACTGAAGACATTAATGAAGAGTTTTTAGCTGTTGACGAAAACACACACAGGTCACATTTCTGTGTTTCCTGCCAGCATCAGCAGCAGTCTGAGGATCTGCAGGAAGCCTGGCGTTCATGTCAGGGTTTGCCACGAGGCGTTCAGGGTCCAGCGGAGATGATAGGTGCACCGACGTGAGCTAATTAGTGTACAGTTTCAAACAGTGAGCCGGGACCTGCAGGCGGCTGAGGGCCAGATGTTTGTTCAAAGTATCAGAGCTTGTTGTTGAAGCTGACAGGTGCAGAGCAGCAGACTGGGCAGCTTGAGGAGAGTCTGGACTCTTCTGAAAACTGTTGCTCATTCCTGCTTCAGGATTATTGAAAACAAGCAACTTGTTTTTCTTTTTAAATCCTGGACCAGTTTGTCCGGAAAGAATTCGACACCACGGAAGTGCTTTGGTTTCTTCACACATCTGGATTTTAATCCGTTTGTGTTGAACGTATCATGGTGTGAAGGCTAGTGCCGCAAAGATTCGATTAATTGGTTGGTCAATCGACAGAAAATATCCTGCATACAAATTATTATATTTATTTAGTTTCATAATGTAATTAGCTTTCAACAAGTATAACGTGTAACATATCTTTTTATTATTGATGAGTCTTTGGCATCTTTTGCCTCATAAAATATTAAGTAATTGATTAACTGACTAATCATTTTCTGCACTTGAGTTAAATGTATCATACAGAGCTGAAAAGGTGCTCCCCGTATGCACGTTGAACAGACGTTTCATTCCTCTGCTGTTCTTGACTCTCATTCATCTGCAAAGGAACATTTCAACATGCTTTTTCATTTAATCAGATGTGGAACTTTTTTATCTTCAGCTACAAATAAGAGCACCAGCTGAGTTGAAATTATAAAAAGCAGCGTCTTTTTATCATGTTTAAGTCACCTCTTTGACATCTGGGAGCACAGAGGTCAAATCAGATTCTTTCAAGTGGAAAAATGAAAGTTTGTTATTCTCTGTGCTCTGAAGCAACGAGGATGGAAATAATTGGGTTGATGGCAGCTGATGATCGCAACTCCTCACGGTGGAAACCCTCCGAGTGGCATCGACCCTCCCGTTGTGTGATCACACGTGCCGCACTGTCATTGGAGGTGGCACGTAAGGGCGAGCAGAGAGGATCATGGGTTAGTCCTGCACGTGCGTCTAAGTGTAATTAATTATTGCAGAAATTGATCAGCTTCATTTGTTTTTGTTTTTTTTATGAGCCAGAAACCTGGAAAAAGTGTTGTTTGTTTCTGACACATAATGTGAATAAAATAAATAATTCAAACATATTATTACAGAGGTCTTTATAATAATGGAGTCCTGGTGATAATTGATGGTTTTGAGGTTGCTGTTATGATGATAGATTGGTTGTTGTTTCACTGTGTTGGTGTGTTTTCGTACGTTTTTGCTGGTTCTCTGGGTTTGGAAGTTTTGGTTTCCTCTTGGTGTGATACGACTCAGCGTTTTCATGTCCTTTCACAGGACGTTTAACCCAAATTGAGGGAGCTGAGTGCCTGAATGTCATTTTTGACAAAAGAGTTTATCTCATGGATCTTGAAGGTTACAGGTGGTGTTTCAGAGTATGATAGGGAGATTCACCTGTCGGTCAAACATACTGTGAGACTTACCTGTTGAAAAAAATCAAAGAAATTAAAAGAGCTCTTTGAGGACTTCTTGTGAAGGAGTCTCTTCTTTAAACTGAACCTTTTATCTTTTTCTATTTGGATTTCCCCCCAATCTTTTATTTTAGACTTATCATTTAATTTCCTAGAAAGACTGATCATTTGGAACATTAGTTAATTGATTAATCAGTACAGTGAAAATGCCCATCACAATATCTTAAAATGTCTTGTTTTGTCTGACCGACAGTCCAAAACAAAGATATATTCAGTTTATTATAATATAAGAGATAATAAAACCTTGAACCAAAAAATGTTTTGCTAAAAAAATTATTTAAACGATTCTTCAACACCAACAGCAGTTGGATTTACTACACCAAATGTCTCTTTCCAAACTAAAAAAAAGAAAGATTGATGTTTTAATGTGACTTCTGGTGAAAGCTCCATATCCTGCATACATAGTTGAATTGTTTTTGTTTTCAGACAAATGTTCAGTTGGGGGGAAAAAAGCTATTTTGTTCACTTTAAATTTAAAGTGATTAATTAAAATTTAAATGAATTTCTAAGGTTGTGTCTGCTCATGGGAAGGGAAGAATTGGGATGTCCTGTCTGTTAAGGGACGACAACTACAGTTTTAAAGACAAATGAATTCCCATTCTAATGCAAGAACTTGTTCACAAACATCGCCTTTCTTCTTTCTGAACCTTTTGGTGTTAAACTTCACAGTTTTCCTGACATCACACCTCAGAGATACCGAGGTAATATGTTTTTTTCCAGCAGCTGTTTCTTCGTATGTTGTGTGGATCTGCCAACATTCGAGCTGTAACCCTGCATTTGGTTTCTCCTCCACGGGAACAAACATCATTGATATTCCTGAGCAGCTCCCTCAGAGCGATGGCAGACGGGGAAAACAGTGAGCTGGTTGGGGGCTGTTCAGTCATACTGAGCAGCAAGGTTAAGATGGTGTTAGAAAGAGAAGCCTTTATTGTGAGAGGGTGGCAGTTATATAAGAATGTATTTAATTCCTGGAAGTCTTCAAACATGCTGCTGCAGGTCTGATGACACCTGCGAGGAACCTGCAGGTAAAGATTGATGGTCAAAGAGGACAAAAGACTTGACATCTTGATTGATTGTGCAGCCTCAGAGTTGATGCTGACAGAAAGAGTTAGTAACAGTCACGAGTCCTCATTGTAAAAGGCCTGCTGTTAATTCACAGCTTGCCAGGCCTCGCCTTTGGCCGCACAACATTCATCGAGTCTCATTATCTTTTTCTCTGCGGTGAACAGACCACAGATATGAGGATTATCAGCGCTGCTCGGATGTTGCAGAGACTGATGTCAAGTGATCAGCGTGAAGACGAACTAACTGCTGTCTAACCTCGATCCTGGTTAAGTCAAACAAACAATTTGGCACATGAGTAAAAAGATGAAAAAATATTATGTGTGGACTGATTTTGAACTCTGTGTATCTGAGATGTTGGAACTTGTGTTTATTACTTTTAAGAAGTTTAAAATCAAACTCAATCACTTAGATGGACAGGGCTGTTTTAAAGGGGCACTCCACTGATTTTGCACACAAAGACCAGCTTCATTGTCACAAGACGCTTTGTTGAATGTCTTCTTTGGCTCTTGAGGGAGGTTTCTAAATATTTACCCTGATATGATGCTTTAATGAAACGTCCTGTTCTGTTGCATTATGAGAAATGTAGGATACAGTGGTTTTGAAGCTTGACCCCTTCTAGAGACAAAAATTCAGGATTTCTCAGCTTTAACTGTTTCAGTACTGTATGGAGCGATTCTGAAATTTGAGTCCATGAGTTTGTCAGATGCCAAAACGATGCACAGTAGTTTATAAAACTGTGAGGAAAGCCACCATGGAGAGGTCTATCTCAATGATTGCCATGTAAACAGCAGAAGTGCGCTGCTCACCTTGCAGAGTAATGTACCAGGACTTTGCTCTTAAACATTGGCATTGCATTGTTGGATAAAAGTTGAGCCACACTCAAGCTTTTTGAGCAGCCTTTTTGCTGGGCGGACCTGCGCTGATGTTGGTGTGAGGATGGCCATAGTGCAAGTTCAAGTCTCAGCTTTTCATTACAAAACTGCAAGTTTTGCAGGACCATTAAACCTTTGATTTTGTTTGAACATTTTCAAGTCTCAAGTCCTATTTTTTGTGACTTAGGTCTGACTTTGACTCTCAAGTTTTAAGCCTCAAGCTTACAGTCACTGAGATGCTGTTTAAACTATAGCTATATATAAGCTACACGTGTAAAGAAATTACACTTTTCAACAGAATCTTCCAAATTTGTTTTTTATCATTGTTAACTGATTATTTTTTAATTTTGGACTGTTGGTTGTTAAAAAAAATGAGGCACATGTTCGATGCTGCCCTCTCTGTAGTCTGTCGGGGTGAAAACAGAGTCTGACATGGACAAAGACCTCAGTGTCTTCCTCCTCCTCCTACTCCTCCTCCTCCTCTTCCCACCGATTCCCCTATCAGCAGATTCTCCACATTCTGTCCAATCAGAGGAAATGACAGCAGCTACACTTGGTTTTATAACAGGAGCTGCCCATTCACCCTCTGCCTTATGTAACCTGCTCAGTGAGTGTCTGAGGAGGTGTGAGAACGCCTCGGCCTCTCGGTGCCGGCGGTCGTGCCTAATCTCCCAGAGTCGTGCGGGTGTTTGTGGGTGAGAGCCGTCGACCGCTGCACATAATATTCATCTGCACAAGTAGCTGTAATGTTGTTCTTGTTCTGTTAAAACTCATGTGATGTGTGAGTCACCTGTGAGTCACATTCTTTCAGTAATGATGATGATCTTTTTCCGAAGGTTTTGATTTCATTTTGAGCCGACTGTCATTCAGATTTGGATAGAAATTGAGATTATTTGTCAGGTTTTTTTTTTTTTTTTTGTATTTTGACAACAGAGTCTTTGTTCTGTTCTTGGTGCTGAAAATCCCTTTTGCTGCTCTCCAAAGGTGCTGAGCTATTTAGAAATTCGGATTTGCTTCTTTAACAATTTCTGATTCTGATCCTCAGAAATCAAAGTAGGAAAATTTGATTATGTCTATGAGTATTAAAGTTGCAGTTTACTGTTGCAACAAGAACGTTGTGATGAAACTGTGCATTTGCAGTTGACAGCATGACTTCACAAATGTTTTTGTTATTTATCATTCCATAATAAATTCCTGCAAAGTGGCTGAAAACAATAGTTCGACATTTTGGAAAATAAGCTTACACAGGTTAGCCTAATTGAGCATAAATATTGGAAACAGCTCTGAATGTAATAAGTCGTTTTTTACATTTCAGTTTTTGTATGGTTGTTAAATGTTAAACCAACAAGATATGACAAGGGTGTTCCCCTTGTTTCTTGTCTTTATGCTAAGCTAAGTTAACCAGCTGCTGGCTCCAGTTTACCGTTCAGACCAAAGTTATTATAGTGAACTAAAATACTTTCATATTCTAATAAAATTAACACAAAAACTAATAAGAAAACTAATAAAAAACATTTTTAAACAATACAAACTAAACTGAAACAAGCTAACCCACTCTGGAAACTAACTGAAACTATACTGAATTGAAAACAAATATTAAAAATGAAGTAGTATCAATCTGCTCATCTGTCTGCAAGAAAGCACTAAGCATTTCTCCCAAGATGTTAGACTATTCCTTTAACAAATACTTTAGCTATATATAGTCCTACATTAAAATGTCTAAAAATGCCCCTTTCCTGGTTTGATCCTTTTTTTTTGGATAAGGAAAATGAGCTGCAACAAAGCAAAATGGGTTTAAATCTTTTTTTATAATCCAGCAAACAGAATATTGTTTTGATCCAGATGGACAGACGCACGTGTTTGAGGATTCTGTAAAAACAGTGGGGAATTTTGTTAAAGATCATGTCCAGATTCTCAGTTTTTGAGGTGGGCTTTACAAAACTTAGTTTACATATATACTGTACTGTGTATATTGTACATAATTCCCCACATTGATAAACTTAAACCACAAACCTAAAAACTGTACAAACTGGTGTTAACGTAAATCCAAAAACTGGGTATTAACTCCAAACTTCCATTTGAGAATTTTACAGCATTCCCTGGAAAGCAGAATTCCTCTCATGTCTTCAGCATTGCCACGCTGCTGTTGTTGGAGCTGTTCTGTCATGTCATGTCATGTCTGAACCCATCTGGCCTGCCAGTGTTTCGCTCTGACTGACGGAGACACGTGATGACATACACATGACTTCCCCTGCACACAGTCACGTTTCCACTGCCACCCTGGCCTCTATTGATTGGCATGTGCAGAGGGATGGTGGTATTGGCAGGGCGATTGACGACAACAACCTCTCTCCTTCCCTCTCTCTCTCTCTGTCTCTCTCTCCCGGAAGCTGACATGTAAACCGGTGACTCGCTCGGTCTTCCGCTGCGAGCGACGGGATGCTGGCAGCTCGCTCTGAGCTCATCATGAACAGGCCCGTTTTTTGGCAGCTCACCCACCAGCCTGTTACCTTGGAAGGCTTGTGAACAATACTGAGAGGCAGAGAGAGGTCTGTCTGCATCATGGGCTCCAGCTCATTTTCTCATTGAACTGCCGGCATTCAGACAACGGGAAGAGGGAAGAGAAGTTTTTGAATGAGAACATGTTGCAGCCTCGGTCAGACCCGCAGATTTCTCAGGTCAGTGACGGAGAGACGAGCAGATTTAACTCAAAGTCTGTTGGACTTCAGATCAGATTGTACTTTTGTGACTGAATCTTTAAGAAACAGCGGTGATGTGGACTGTTTTGGATGTAATTCAATATTAACGATGATCAGCTTTCAGTGTAATTGCAGCGAGATCTTGTTATCATCAAAATTAATGATTCCAGGGAAGTTTTTGTTTTACACATTCAAACAGTTTTGTTTGTTGTAAAGCATCATTGATGACTGTAAACACCTTTTTTATTTGATGTATTAATATAATTTTATGTAGTTTTGCATAACAATGCACAAACTATGTTTCTGTGCTCAAAAGTGTGAGAGACTAAACGAGATGTTTACGTTCAGGACTTAAGGTAAATCTTTTCCCAAACACGTAACTTGTTTCTTCAATCGGGAATTAGGTTTCTCGATTAATTGTTCGGTCTATAAAATACCACAAAGTGGTGATAAATGCCTTTCACAATTTCCTAAAGTGAAAGATGAAGACTTAAAATGTCTTGTTCTGTCAAACGAGAGGTTTGTCAGCACCAGTGATGTTATCAGCAGTCTGTATATATCAGACTTATCAATAGCTTCTCAAACAAGTAACTTGAAGGAAATTATTGTGTTTCTAACCTTTTTGTACACTAAACAATCAATAGAGAAAATAATTGGGAGATGAATCGATAATGAAAATAGTTTAAAAAACACATCAGTCTTGCAGCCAGAGATGTCAGAAGACTTTAAAGGAATAATCCTGAAAAAAAAGTTTCTGAATGTGAACTGATTTTTTCACGTCATTGTGCACCTGTACAGAGATGTTTTTGAACACGGGCAGGTTTGTATTTTTCCTTGTTTTGAATTGTGGGAATTGTTGCCAATGCAAAGTGGTTTGGAAAGCAGCTGAGGTGCAGTGAGTAATGCATTATGAGGCAGTTATGTAACCCAACATGGTGGGAAAGCCACTGGCATTTTTTTCTTCCTCTTCTTTCTCTTCCTTCTCTTTTACTTTACCTCTCCCTTTGCAGTTTTTCCATCCTCTTAACACTTTTGCCACTTCTGCTCGTGCTCAGAGAGAGTCAGAGCATTGGGAAGAACTTGAGTTTTTCCATTTTGGGAGACTTTCTGCTTTTCCTCCACTACAGTTCAGACATATATTCACTTCATTACATTCACCTAATGACTGGAGTTACTGGAGTCAGATTTTTATATTTAACATGTCTTTCCTGTCCTTCCTTTCTGCCGCCCTTCCCTATTTCCATCCATCTTTGCTTCCTCCTTTCATTATTCGTCTCCATCTTTAGCTGAAAATCACGAGAATGCAATGAATGGCCTTCAGCTGACAGCCAAACTAAATTCTTCTCTTCTTCAGTGAGTTGCACTTAAGTAAACGTGCACAGGCGTCATTCAGAGTCAGTTTTCTTTCAATATTTGTTCTAAATTTGGGGAATGATGTGTCCAGGTCAGTTTCAGTGTTCTGTTCTGAACAGGAAGTTGGATTGACATATTTCTGGCCCATATGATCGTCACACAGCGGCAGGTCCAGGTACAGTCATGCTGGCGGTTGGTTGTGTCTTATCACTCCTCGTTCTGCTGTTACTCACCATCACTGCGGATTTGGCGTCAGTCACGACTGTGACACACACGGTCACGCTGTTTGTCGTTTTCATGTTGGAGAAATCTGTTGCGTGACACATTAACAGTTGAGACACTTGTTACATTATGCAGATGGTCTTATTTGAAGTTACTTAAGTTTGCAGAATTGTATTTCATATATATATATATTCATAGTTATGGCAGCTGACTTCAGGTGAAGTGTATATAGCTCCAGTTGACATCTTCAAATATCTGGTGTTGTCCGACCAACAGTCCAAAACACAAAGATATTCAGTTTACAATTCTATAAACAGAGAAATCCTCACAGTAGCTGGAACCAGATAACATTATTAAGTTTACTAATTGATTAATTGGCTCTTCATTTCAGCACAACTAACAACTGTACTGGAAAGGAAGGTACTACATGAGTGGAAGTACTTTGGATAATTTGGAGTCCTCACGGCTTTGATGGGACCCTACTGGGAGCATTGGAACAAATCAGATCAGACATCGGACAAACATAGCTGAACATAGTAAACATACGACTGGCCAGGCGCCGGTTGATGAGGTCAAAGGACTATCTGCCTTCCTATTGGCTGAAGCTGAGCGACACACGGGTCCAGTCAGAGTTTGTTAAATAGTGTCAAACCGTCTGAGCCTCCGACTGCAAGATTCACACAGCTGGGTGTCAGTCAATGCACACAAATGATTTATGCATCTTAATAATTTGTGTAGTCTTAAAGTGTTACTTAGCTTTGTAAACAAATGGGACTTGTTTGTGAGCAGAATTAATGAAACTAAAAGGAGTTAATGACAGGAGAGTGTTTGGGTTGCAGTGCAGCTGAACCTGCTCTTTCAGTAATGGAGGAAATGCAGCATGTGTTGTTTTATAGGTGAATATGTACATCTGTTGTTTTCTTTGTCAGGCACTGTGGCCTTTGCCACCAAACAGAAGAGAGGAGGAGAATTTGGAAAATTTTAAAATGAGTGCATCATGAGTCACAGGGTTATGAAACCTACACAGCCCTCTGTGCACCGAGCAGAAACAGAAAGAAAACACTGAGCGTGTTATATGAAATGATCAAGACACAGAAACTGGTGCGTGATGCTCAGAAGTCCTTAAGGTGACAAAGAAGACAGAAAATGACAGAAAATGACATCAAACACACACTGTGAATTTAAATAAAGTTTGATTCTCCTAACAGACGATAGAGTAAAGTACTGAATGTGTAGCTAAAAGGCTTCTTTCATCACAGTTTACCTCTGCACACATTTCTTTGCCTGTCTCCCTCTTCTGCTTGTGTTATTCAGTAGAATTAAAACATTTGTTAATTTGTAAGACTCCACAAAAGCAGAAAGTACATTTATTTAAGCACAGAAATGAAGTTCTGGTATTTTACTGGGCTGTTTCCATCACGGGACTTGTCTCTGCTCATGTGGCGTTTCGGACAGTTAATGTTGGAACATAATGGACATGTGGGAGAAACAGTCAAGGTACAAGATTGTCGGGGGGGGGGGTCATGCTGCTTTTCAGGAGCATCGACAGGCATCAGCACTGAGATGTAGGACAGTGATGTAACCTGATGGGGCATCTCGGGGCATAGAACACAATAGAAGTGGGTGTTTTTGATGTGTGGTCTATGCTGTGGGTGTGTGTTACCCTTTAGTCTTATGTTCTCAAAGTTATGTTTCATTGCAGTTAACAGCATCACTTTGGTGGGAGACTCAGCAACATTTTAAATGCAAAGAAATTCACATAATCCTTTTCACAGAACTCTAACTGGCTGAAATTGAACACAACCTTAAAGACATTTCAGAACAATCATCTCAAGACAATGTAATGACATGGCCTAAAAGATCTAACCTTTTTTTACAGATATTTGTGTTGTGTAAAATATGCACATTAAGAAGTAAATGGACTACAATGATTAATCGTGAAGTCCTTTTAAAATTATATTAATAATTTATTTTATAAGGTGCTTCACAATGCAAATGCAAATAGAAAATTAGAGGCAGAGTAACAGATTTTAAAAATAGACATCCAGCTAAAAACACAACAAATTAAAGAGCAGGTCCACACAGATGGGCCTAGAGCTGCTTTTTAAAGGACTTCAGTGTCCACAGATCTTAAGTACAATGGGAGAGCATTGTAAAAACTGCATTATTTGCTTTAATCACTCAGTCATAATTGTTTAAAACAAGGAGCTGAGCTGTAATGTGGACTTTAACATGTAGGTCAGACCTGATGCAACATGTGGCTTGGAGCCAGTCTGTGTACTCTGTGTATTAATAGACACCGTTTTCTTTATTCGTAAAAAGGCTTTGACTCTTTTTCAGTTCCAGCTGATGTTGTCAGCACCGGAATTGGCTGCACATCTGTGTCAGTGTGTCTGCATCTTATTGACTCATCCACAAACAGATTGAACAATGTTAAACTGCACTTTCTTTTTTTTCCTTTCTTTAAACCAGAGTTTGATTGCTGTATGCTCACTGTGCAATGAAAAGATCCCAAAAAGCATTTTATTATATGGAGACCAAATTCAGATTATCAGATGCATACTAAATTTGGCTCTTTATTTTAGGCTGACAAACAGACACTGCAGAGGAGGAGAGTGCGGTATGTTTTGGATTCAGCCTCTGAAATCAGACTGAATTGTCATTTTGTTTTGTCAGTTACTCAGTCTAGCATCGTGTTCATGTTTTGTGTTTGCCGGGGGCGTTATTTCACCCGGACCAGTAGCGTGGTAGCGTTTGCTGGAAGCAGTTAATGTAACCTTTTTGTAAAAGTTTGTCAGTTGTGTTGATCTCACCTGTGCTTGTCATGAAGATGGTGGCAATGATTCAGAGGTCTGGGACCAGGATCTTTTTCAAAAGCTTTCTCTCTCTTTTATTGATTTATTGGGGGCATTTTATGCCTTTTTATTATGCCGATAGTAGATGGGATCAAAATGCAAAAAGGTCCCCAGGACTTGAACTGGAGATGTTGCATTTACACCCATGTTTACTAGGTAGCAGTCTTCTTCTTCCCTGGCTTTGTTGGCGCATTGCTGCATATCTAAGGACTACATAAGCGCGTATGATCTGTTAACTGGCAGTTAATCAATGAGAGTTATGATAATTGACTTAAGTTCTTAAGTTCCAATTTAGACAAAATAAGTTATTAGAAGACACCATCATTCTGGTAACTTATTGGCGTTTGTCATAATAATTCACAGCTTTGAAAGAAAGAGAATAATATATTAATAAAAAATTGACTCAAATCTTACTGATGTGACATATAGATGAGGATTGTGTGTGTTTGTGTGTGTGTGTGTGTGTGTGTGTGTGTGTGTGTGTGTGCATTAACACTGGAATATTTATAATTAAAAGAAGGGTTTCTATAGGAGCAGAACCTGCTTTTATAACATTGACACACACACACACTGTCTGACGTATATATAAACACATTCAGAGAGAACCGACGGGGTCACTGATTGGCTCTTATGCTGTTGCTATGGGAGTTTAAGCTGCTCTTCCATTGGTCAGGCGTCAGACCAGGGCCTACTGCTGGCTGTCTGTCAGCATCCCTCCGTCGTCATGGCAACAGACAGGAAGCAGGGCAGGAGGAGGAGAACCGTGTTGTTGTTGTTGCTGTTGATTTGGGACTGCAGAAGAAGAAAGAAGAAAACTCCTGTCGTTTAATTTCTGTGTGTGTGTGTGTGTGTTTTGCAGAGGATGATCCGTCTGCAAACATAAAAATTGGACGTTTTGATCTTCAGTACAAAACGGCTTAATGCTTCCACGCGTGCACATACACACACAGAGGGTCACTCGGCAGTGACCAGCTAATCCTCCACCAAAAGATGATTATTAATATGACATGAAAATGGGGATGAAAATGTAGAAGGAATATTTATGTGTGTGTGTGTGTGTGTGTGTGTCTGAGTTTATTCCAAAGACTTTTTCTTTTGGCTTTATTGCACTTTTCGTCATCCTCTTCCTACTGAGTGTTTCTATTATGGCTCTATTCAAATGCAAATGCTTCTTTCTCAAACACACAGAGTGCAGTTTACTCAGTGCTCCACAGACAGCAACAAATATAAAACACATAAATTTGTCTTCAGCAAGGTTTCTATCCTCTGCGTAACTAAAACAATTAATAACTTTACTTTTAATGCCATGCATCATAATACAATACAGTTTGATTTCTTGCTTTACACCATTGAAATGACATGTAGTTTCCACTGTGTGTTATTATATGAACTAATGATGACAGAAGTAGCTCACACTCAAGACTCACTTTTCAGCCATCATGGAGGCTGGCGACCCTCTCCTGTTATTACATCATAATGTGTATATATATGTTTTATATCACTGTAAATAGTAATTACACACGTTCAAAAAGAAAATTAGGCTTAAATATAAAAAAAAAATCTCTTCTTTGTGTGTTTTAGGTAGAAAAGTTGGTGAGTTGAGAAACTGAAGAGGCACTAAAACTAAATAATCAATGATAATGTGGGAGCTGCTTCGAAGAATAAAAATGGCAACGCCATATAGAATTTATGGACAGAGGAAACAAATTAATTTATTACAGTAACATCAATGATGAATTAACACATTTTCTTGGAAGTACAATGACACATTTAAACAGTAGTTGATGTACAATTGACTGCTGCTTGAATCAAGTTAGAGAACTTAGAAATGCCATCAATTTGCATACGAGTGATATTGTAGGACAGTTTTTATGAAAGTTTATCCATCGGCTCAGCACATGTGACTGTCTGCTGTTGTTGGCCAATAAATTGTTGCACCACATAAATCCCCCTAAAACCACAAATTGTCCTTTATACTTTCTGTTTGTGTGCTGATCAAACAAACAAGATAGAACATGTTGATTAGTAAGTTTAGAGGTGTTGGTAGGTGTGTCTTTAACAGAGCCTGACTAGCTGGTTCCCCCTGCTTGCTTATGGAGTCCACCTCCATAGTTAACACACAGAACTCTTGGAGAGAAAGCAGTTTTTTTCCAAAATGTTGAAGAACTCCTTTAAGCTTTATTAAGTAGAAAAATGTTGACGCTCTTTGAGATTATTTGGCCCTGAGAGAAACGTGTGCTGTAATGAACAAATTACAACACAGAGAGGTCAAAGGTTAAAGGTGAACACAGAGCAGCAGCAGCAGGTAGATGTAACAAGGATTGTTTGAGTACTTTCTCTGCTTTCCTCATACAAACAAGTCAGACTAGTTTCAACCTCCATACATGACACAAACAAATGATTGTAATAACCCTCAGGGAGGTAATTAACTAGAGGCCGAGGGAGGAAAGTGATGAGAAAATAAAGGGAAAAAAGAGGAAGAGAAGGAGTGGCATCTGAGTCAGGTAAGCAGATGATTAAGAGATGGAAGGAGACGGTATGGAGGAAAAAGTATGGCAAGGGTGGATAGTTTTTGAAGGAAGAGTAAGGGAGAAGGAAACAAAAGAGGAGAGAGGAAAGTAGAGAAGGGCGGGAGGGAGCGAGGGATGGAGGAGCTGATGAATATCAAAGCAGACTTCCCCAGACAAGAGTTACATAAGCACCTCTGACCCAGAAACCTTCCACAGTCGGACTGAACTCACCCCGAGATGGAGAGAACTCAAACAGCCGGAGGGGGAGGAAGGAGGAAGAGAAGGAAGGAGAGATGGTTAGCATCCTCCTCCAATTCTGTAATTCTACTGTTTTCTCTCATGAGTTTTATTTAACTTTATGTGCACCTTTCTAATGTAACAATTCTACCATTTTTACAAAAAAACATGACCACACTGTGCTTTGCACGCTCAGTCCAGTGTGTTTGTTTCAATGTCTTCCTCTTGAAAATCCTTGAAAAGTTGTGGAATTTGACAACTTGTTATTAATGAGAAAAGCAAACCAAGATTTCAGTCTCAAAGCATTTGTAAAGGTTTAAATTTACAGTCATGAATATTTGTTAAGAATTTTGGAAAAGGTTGGAAATTGAAATAGGTGACAGAGAGGTGAGATGAAGCAGGGATGTCAGGAGTCGCTGTGGCCTCGTACAGCGCCGGACGTTCAAGAACACAGGAACACAACGAACAAGGTTGGGCGCAAAGAAGGAGAAAGTCCAGGCAAATTTCTTCCCCAAGTGCTGTTAACAAAGTACATTAGTGGAGTATAGGTGAATTTGCAGGAAAAGAATCAAAACAAAAGGAATCGCTCATGTGTTTAGAGTCGAGGTAGCTTGAAAACTGCCCAGGAAGGAAGCATGAAGAACCCCACTTTAGGGCATCTATTAGATATTTATCTTATATTTTAGATTAGATAGGGACTGGACGACAGAATGATTGATGAATGACTCCCTTGCTGAGAAAGGAGCCATTAGAGAAAGGTGTTTGCTTTGTGCTGAAGTGGTGGAGGTCACGTCTTGTTCTCCTTAAATGCCTCCTAATCAAACAAAGAGAGCGAGAGGCTGTGATTGCCCTCGTCCGCCCAGCTCGAACACCCGCTGTTATCTGAGCTATTATTATCCGCTGTTTCCGCCATCGGGGGATGCCAAACTCTGTGTGTGTGTGTGTGGACACAAAACAAAATCTGTTTTACGCTGCTGCAGATTTGAAAGCCACTTTATTAACAGGGTAACAGGGGTTTTGGTTGCTGGCAGTGTTGTTGATCCTATTGATCCTACTGGTGTTTTTTTTATGGTTTAGCCTATTAAATTTAAACCACATGGACCTGTCAGAAACTCCAAAGCTGCCTGCCAATCACTTTGATTGATTTCTAACTGAACTGTTCTTAATCTGAAAACCAACATGTAGAGATTTTAAAACTTAGTTGAGATAGAGGATCAGTCACAATGAACACTTACTGAGCTGTTTTGTCGCCTTATGACAGGTGAAGGTATTGAACGTTGTGAAAACCTTTCATGGTGGTGCGTTCAAGTCTCCTTCATCCAGGATTAGAGAGAGATCTGCTTGAAGACTTTCATGAGCTACAATATCTCACTGGAAAATCAATTGTCTAAAGGATCATGTGAATTAGATTGTTTCTTTCTTAAAAGGTTGGCGTTAGGTTAATTTTTTCTAATCCTTTTTTCTTCTTTCCCCTGCCCCTCTATTCCCAGGTGAAACCATGTGGCTGGGTGGTGCTCCCTAGCCTCCCCTGTTCCTCGCCTCCCACCTGATCACCTCTCCCCTCCACCTCCTCTCGCCTCCCTTCTCTCTCTCTTCCTGTTCACCATGACGACCACACTGGAGACACTGCTGGCTCAGCCCGACCAGGAGCTGAGCCCCGAGCGACTGGACGGCTGCGAGGACCCCGGCGGTCGCTACAAGGTGGTTCCCTCGGTCGTCTGCTCCATGTGCTGTCTCTTTGGCATCATTTACTGCTTCTTTGGTGAGTCAGAAAATTGAGTTAGAAGTGCAAAGTGTTTGAAATTTTGACCCGAATACAGCAGTAGTTTCTGTTCTTTGTGATTCATTTTATTGTTAAGTTACGGCCCGTTTAATGATGTTGTGTGTTTCCTCCTCTTACTTCAGGCTATCGCTGCTTCAAAGCGGTGATGTTCCTGACGGGCCTGATGTTTGGCTCCGTCGTAATCTTTATGCTCTGCTACAAGGAGCGCGTTCTGGACACCCAGCTGAGCGTGGAGGCCTCAGTGGGCATCGGCCTTGGCATCGGCACGCTCTGCGGCCTGGTCACCATGCTGGTTCGCAGCGTGGGCCTCTTTATGGTGGGCCTGCTGCTGGGCCTGCTGGTGGCCGTGGCCACCCTGGTGGGCATGGAAGAGCTGTCCGACAGCCCGCCGCGCTCCGTCTGGGTGCCCCTGGGCGTGCTGCTTGGCCTGGGCATGCTGTTCGCTGTGCTCACGCTGCAGTGGCAGCGCCTCTTTACCACGCTGTCCACAGCAGTGTTTGGTGCTGCAGTCATCACTGTGGCGTTGGACTACTTTGTGGAGCTCTTCGCCCTCGTGCTGTACATGTATGAACGAATAAAAGCAGCACCTGCCAAACCTGTGTGCTGGCTGACGTGGGTGGTGCTCGGGGTGTGGCCTGCCCTCACCCTGCTGGGGGTCATGGTCCAGTGGAAGGTGACCGCAGAGGGATATTCCCATACCAAGGGTGAGGAAAACTCATTGTTTTGTGTTTTTTCTTTATGTGTGTTTTTTGTGGCACATGTTTCATAAACTGTGAAACCTTTAGTATTTCTGGTTTACGCTTTAAAAACAAGCTGTCTGTGCGCGCCATGTGTGAAAAAAATACAATGTAAATTAGCATAATGCTTGTGGAGTGAGAGCCAATTAATCACACAACAGCAAAAAGTTGTGCTCTGGCATGCTCCAGTGTTATTTTGCCTAAGGCTGACTAGAGAAATATGTGAAGGGTTGAAGGAAGTAGAAGTAAAATCGTCCCATTTATTTTTCTCACCAAGTGTCACATGACCAATGTTGAACATTTCTACCACTTAAATGTCCATGAAACTGTCCCGTTACACGAATATGCATAAAAAGAAATTGGGCTTAGAAAAGTCTTGTTTGTTGAAATAATAAAAATTCAAGAGTGTGTACGAATCAAGTGCAGGAAAGAAGTCGACCACGATTCTAAAAAATCTCTGTCCTCCAGTAATCATCAGCCGGCAGCAGAGGAGGATGCAGGTGATGCGGATTCGTCAGCGGGACGACCGCTATCGCAAGAAGAAGAAGAAGCAGCAGCAGCACGGCTCCTCCTCGTCCCACCACCAGGCCAAGCAACTTCACCCTGAACCCGCCTACCGCCGCAAACCCAACCCTATCCGCCGCTACGACACAGACGTCCTCTCGCCGGTGAGGAACCTCATTTGTCATGTGTTATTTGCTGTTATGTTTTCTGTTCTGCTTACCATCTCCTGTCATCATCTTTTTTGTGTTCAGTTATTTCATTTGTATTGTTGTGTGGGTGTATCTGTTTGCTGCCACATGGCTTTTGAACCGTTTTTAGATCAGTGGAGTAGATTTTGGTGATGATCATTTATGAGACAATTTTAACTTTTTAACAGTAACAATTGTGCAGAGTTCTAGTGCCTGACTGATATGTCAGCTGCTGCATAACTTGGCCTGTAAATGCTTGTTGGGGAAGTAAAATCCAAAATTAAAATTTGGAATAAATCATCCTTCTGTTGTGTGTTTGATCCCAGAGCTGAAGGCAGAGAAATAGTTTTTGATGGAAGCAATGACAGATATATTGTTGTCTTGTTTCTAGTCATCATTCATACCTTTACTTCATCTGTAAACCAAAGTCCCTTCTTTGCCCCACCCAGAGCTACATCCAGAGTTTCCGAGAACGGCAAGTGCAGGCGCAGCCCTTCCCGAGCCGGCTGGTCGGCGGGCCCCACGCCGTTGTGGATGTAGGCTACGACTGCGGCTCCACGACACCCCTAACTGGAGCTGCAGGACCTTCACTACGGGTCTGACCGCTCCCTCACTTCCCAGAGGCCTGAACAGACCCCTTAACCAGGGAGACACATGACCCTACAATCACCACCCCACCTGGGTGTAATCACACCTGTGCTAGAACAAACCACCATTGGGTTTAAATGCAAAGATTCTGGGTTTAAACATGATCTGGGTTTAGCCACATCCCTAAGAGGATGAAAATATATTCAGGGCTCGATTTACCCAAAATGCAAAATATGTTTAACCCTTTAATAATTTAATTTTGGGATCATCATGGCTACCTGCTGGAGCCATCAGTGTGGTGCAGAGGTTTGGTTGACCTCTTTTCACTTTACGTAGATTAAAATGCACAAATGCATGCATGCACTTACACAAACACAAACCGCAGCTACAATCTTAAGGGTCGACGTGGAAACTTGAAGCAGCCTGCTATACCCGGCCCCAGCCTGTCTGTCACAGTCTCAAGTCCAATCGATCAGGGATCGCAGTTTCAGTGCAAACCCGCCTCAGGTTCAAACACAGGCATTGTATGAAAAATCTAAATACAACTTTGCCCTCGTTCAGCGTGCTGTTTCTACCTTTGTCGCAGTTTTTCAACTGATGCTGCTGCTCAGCCTGTAGGCATCTTAAAAGTCAATCGATCTATAAAGGGAAGTAAGGGCCCTTTAATGCAAACCGGGATCTTTTATTTGCTTTCTGTGCCATCTGCACAACAAAAATTGTCCTTGAAATGGGGACCATTGGTGCTGGACGATACACTTCTTCAAGCGTCGAACTGCTCTACGATGGCCGGGGAATCTGTTTATATGGGTGCCTTGCCCCTCCATGGACTGTACCATTCAGCAACAGGAGGGTGGTTACTGGCAGATCTCCCATCGATGGCTTGTTTTTGCATTAAATGTGATCACAGAAGGATTTTTCAAAGGGGGTAGCCATGGAGCTACAAAAAGCAGGGTAAAAAATATTGGAGTGGAGTTGGCTTGTCGTCTTCACAGATGCCTGGATACATGAGGAGGATTTGCTTTTAGCTGACAGCTAGAAAGCCATATTTACACTGGCACCTCATCTGAGATTTTACACAACACATATGGAAAAAGATTTTGAGGATTTTTAAGTGGAAACCACAACTTGAATTTCATCCCCGCAGTTCCAACTGTTTGCGCTTAAGCAGTTTTAAAAAGCAAGAAGAAACTGGCGAAAGCTAAAATTGATTTCTAGTGAAGAATTCAGTTGTGAGATTTGTGTCAACAGAAATCTAAGTTACCAGTATAATTGTTTATTGATGTTAAAAATGTAACTCCTGGAAAGCACCTCTAACAAACGAGACCAGGCTGAGACGCCAGTGTAAATAAGGCGAGAGAGAGAGTTTGAATGGAAGAAGCGGACTAGTGGCCATACCAACTTGTACTTAGACCAACAACTCCTTCCATCATGTGCATTGATTTTTTTTTTTTTTTGGGACAACATAAAATTTTTGTCACCAGTGAAAATGTGAATACTTTGTTATCGTCTTTACCTTTTTAAGGAAAAGCAAGCAAATGTGGGGGGAGGGGGGTATGTATGGTACGTTTTTATTCATCTGTGGGAAACCGAAATGCATGATTTCACCCCTCCGTCCCCGATCCCTCCTGTGTGGCTTGTTTGGCTCACACCAAACACCCTTCACCCCTTCATGTGCATCAATGTGAACTCTGTACATAAAACACAGCACTTACTAACTTTTTTTGTTATTTTTACCTTTTTATTGTTTAAGCAGTTTCTTTTTAATTTCTTAGAATCTAATTTAAGTGAGACATGTTCTTTTCCAGTGGGATGTATTTATTTGCTGATTTATTTATTTCTCAAGCCGTTCTGTAAAGGAGAGTGCAATGTCATCACTGTAGGCCAGTAACTCCATGCTTTTTTTTAAATTGAATTATGACTATGATTATTAAAGCATGTGTTCCTATGGGCCTGTATCCGATCAATGTGTGTGAGTCGTCTTTTAACTCAAGGACATACAGACATCAATCAGCTGTAACATGAAATCCACTTTACTTTTATTAGCAAATAATATTTGAAAGTCATATGGGATTGTCTCTCCTGAAAACAGGCCCCCTCCTCTCTCTTTCTCTTTCCTGTATTTTCAACCTCGCACAACCTCTTATCTCTCGCTTCTTCTCCAGACACCTTAATCTCCTCTTCCATCTTTTTAATCTGTCCTTTCTGCTTCCCTTTATTGATAAGCACAAACACACGCACAGTTGACTTCATCTTCGTTAATGCTCCTGATTGGACAAAACAGTGACTCTGACCTTGACGAACAAGACAAAAGCTGCTGTGTGTGGAAGAAAGCAGTAAAGAAAAATCAGTATTGCTGTATTTTCAGTGTGGATTTGGATCCATTTGCTCATTTTTTGTGGTAAAAAATGAGATGTGAAAGCAGAGGATATGCTCAGTTGTTGTGAAATAATAGATTTTCTGTGACTTTTAACTTGAATTGCAGAGCAGGAAGTGTATACAGCACCAGAATGTTTGATTTAGGAGGCTGTCTGAAATGCTTTTACCCTTTTGCAGCATCTTTCAGATGAAGAAATGCTGTTTTCGACTGCAAAAAAATTATCAATTCATCAAGTCATTTTTTATCTGTAATCGATCTTTTGAGTCTACTGCAGCGACTCGCCTTATTCTTACTTAGGTCAAGATAGAGACTTCAAAAAAGTTTCCATTGAGGTTAATAGGGTTCAAATGTAATAATTTTAACTTCTTCAAATAAAATAAGGTTTTTAGACATCAATTAAACACAAAAACGATTTTTTTGCAGGGTAACTTGTGAACCCACAGCCAGCTACGTACATGTATGTTGTATCCAGCTAAGAGATAAATAAACCCTGATAAAGTTAATGAAACCACCACCCTGCTTTAAATTCACATATAACTTTAAAACAGGAACAGTACAGGCCATAATCATGAGTTTGTAAAGTCTTTTTACTTAGTTTGATTTGTTCTTGTTTGTTTTCTTCATCATCTGTCCGACTTGGGGAAGAACGGATGGGTTTTTGTTTCTCTTCTTATCTTCTGCAGATTGTTACATAATGTCATGCTGGTGCTGCGTCGACTCGCTGACAACCTGGAGGGCAGAAATACAACCATCAGGAGACATTCAAAGACATGAAGATAAGCTTAAAGAGAGATAAAGACACTGCGTGAGAGTCAGCACATGGGTTCTCTGTCGAATAAATGTCTCTTTCATTTAAAAGTAAACGAGCATCGCACTGTTTCATGATTCCATACTGCACACCAAATCTAAGCGGCCACTATGCACACAAGATCCACACACTATTACTATATAAGAAAGTTGAGGAGCTACTCAAAGAAGGAAAAAATGAAAACTAATGCTATGACGATTCGTATAGTGTATATATTGTATCTGTGTTTAGTATGTAATATGTCACAAAACATTCTTTAATTAATCCATCTTTATTTCACTTTTTTTGACTGTAATGAAGCCCTTCAGATTTATTTATTTATTTAACTTACTTTCTTTTAATTGTTTAATATGTTTTTTGTTTTGTTTTATTGTTTCAGTTATATATGGTAAATGGTAAAAGTAGCTTTGCTGTTGACAGGGATAAACTACAGATTGCATATGAGATGTCAGTTATGTCATTAATCTCTACTTTTCCGTCTTATCCCTTTCATTTTTTTTCTTCCTGATTATTATACATACATATATAATTTATAATTAAGGAGGTGACCTCCTTTATTTCTTATTGAAATAAGTTGATTTCAGTCAGAAACAGTTTGAAATGTTCTAACTGCACTGCACATTTTATCCACTTATTTTTAATAGAATACGACTTTTAGGACTCACATACAGATAGAATTAACTTAATAAGATGGAGAGTGGGTTTTGGGGCACTGAAAAGGTTTATTTATAATTTCTTCAACAAAGTCAACAGGGCTGCACATGAAGATGGAGATAAAGCCATACAGTTGAGCAACAAATACTTGTCCTAACACGCCTGTGATGTATGTCTTCCCAGGAAGCTGCGGGGTAGTGTTCCCACTCGGGTGGGACAGGCTGTTTGGTTGCCACTCTTCGGCTGAACTAGTCGCTGCCTGTGTGTGTGTAGGTGTGTTTACTTGGAAAGATCCCAAAATGACAAAGCTGGGTCCTCACGCTCTCCGACAGGTGTTTTTCAAAGCTTCAGCTTGTAAAATCACCAGAAATGGTACATATAGCTGTTACTAACTGAGCTATTATTTATCAGGAGAGGAAGTAAGGAGGGGAAGAGCTCTTATTGTCTATTGAGGACAGAATTAACTAAAAGTGAGCACTGACCCAGTCTAAGTACTGATCAATATAAATGTAAGCCCATTAGTTTAGGGAGATTAAACTAGTCAATATCTGAAGAATCAATGACAGTTTAATGGTTTAAAATGGCACCTGTCGATCCACATTGAATCTTAAATCTTTTTTCCTTTATATTGTAGATGATAGAAGAGATAAAGGAAAGATATAAATGACTGACACTCCCAGTTTTTCATACATTGAGGCTATTTTTTCATAACAGATAACAAAAAACTCTTTGTTGACTGACTGAGATGATTCTTTCTACATTTCTGCAACAACTACAAGAAAGAAGGGAAATGTAGGTGTATCAGATCCCTGTGTGTTTTACCTCTCCATCGCGCGTTTCAATGGTCTTGATGAGGACAGTTTTCTTTGAATGCATCTCAGAGGAGCGCTGCTGGTGCTCGGGGCTGGTCTCTGTTTAAACAGAGCAAGAAAATATCATCACCAAGATGACAGTTTTTTAAAGCAAAAAAAAAAAAAAAAAAAAACCTAGACACATACAGTTATACTAAAGTTGTACTTTTACCATTTTTAAATCCTCCTAAAATATAATATTATATATAGCAAAGGATCAGAAAATCCAACTGGGCTATATCTAACTCTTTGAATTCATTTTGATGTATTGGAAGCAGAAAATAAGACCATTTGTAGCATCAACTTCTCATAACCTCTCACAACCATTAGACAACAAATGTCATCTATTTATTCTGCCTTTTTAATTGTACTTTGCTTATTATATAATGTGAGCACTAAGATCACTCTGTAGGTGAACTGCATTGTGGGTCAGCACAGACTCCAGACCCTGTGCTGGTTACAGAGAGGTGTGTCCTCTAGTGGTGTGTTCAGGCAACAGCAGGTGTGTTCGTACCTCTGAAGCTCAGGGTGGAGTAGCTCTGCACAGGCAAGGTAATCCTGCAAAACATGATGCATAATATATTTAGTCCATACTCATAATTCTGTAATTAATGTACCTTAATTTTGACAAAACATTGGTTTTAAGGATACAGTAGACTTTTCTGTACTTTAAAAGTTTGTAAATCAATTCTAACCTGCCAGCAGTAAATTAACAAACTTTTTTTCATCTTCTACCAACAGAATTTAATTTAATTTCACAGACAATACACAACAAGTCAGTCAGGGTTTAAAATCCATAATTTCTTAAAGTAAGTAAAACTATGAAAAATCAGCCCAGTCAGCATCTATTTATTCCATCTATGTCGTTTAAATTAATCACACTTGCCCTTTGTCTAACAATAATGAAACTTTTTCACAGGCTTCACAATTTTTTCACTCAGTATTAGAGGCTTTTACTGCAACAGTAAATACAGTCAGTCATGTAGCAGCTAGTAAACAACTTGTAGGCTTTTTTTCCTCTTCGATTTCCTCAAAAATGGATAAATCTACAAGTTGTAAAGTTAGATTTTTCAGAATAGTTTACAAGAGCGCAAGTATAAATACAACTAGAGGCTGTGAAGGTAGTAAGTTTTAGCCACTTGTTAAGACACGTTAAAGCTTCAAAATTCACCAGTGGGGTATTTACTGATGTATTTACAGACCTTATTTCAGGCATCTAACCAAAAACCCATTCAAAAAACCAACTGACTTCGAGATGCTTCTGGGAACCAGAAGTGCAAAATTGCAAACTAATTTCTGGGTTTCAGGACTCATTCCTGCAGCACCCCGTTTATTTTGTCCACATCACAGGTCTTTGTTCCTGGACTCCAACATCACCTGCTCTCCTCCCCTTCCAGCAGCTTCCTGTAGGTGGCGATCTCCACATCCAGCGCCATCTTGACGTTGAGCAGGTCCTGGTACTCGCGGAGGTGGCGCGCCATCTCGTCCTTCATGTTGGCGATCTCCGCTTCCAGCCGGGCGATGGTGTCCTGGAAGCCGCCGGCCTCACGTCCGTGACGGTCCTCCATGTCCCTCATCTGCCTCATCAGGGACTCATTCTGGATATGTCAGAGAGACAAGTCTGAAGTGAAACAGGGCTCATCGAAAAAAAATCTAGTCTTTGTCTTGTTGTGTGAGACATACGGTGCCTTTAAGCGAGTCGATCTCGCAGGTGTAGGACTGGATCTGGTGTCTGAACTCCATGGTCTCCTGCCGGGCCTGCTTCAGTGCCTCGTTGTTCTTACTCACTGCCTGGTTCAGATCAGACACCTGGAGAGACAAAGATCAAAGGTCAGGTTTTACTGTTATCACCACCAATACCACAACTGTACCACTGCCATTTCTATCGAGAGCTAAGGATTCGATACAAGGGAAATACTAATCTGTTTATTAAGAATCTGGCCATTGTCCCCCTCTCTCACCTTTGACTTGTACCAGTCCTCGGCCTCTGCGATGTTCTTGGCAGCGATGCCCTCGTACTGGGATCTGATGTCTCTCAGCGCTGCCGTCAGGTCCGGCTTGGACATGTCCATCTGGACCTGCACCTGAGTCTCCTGCATCTGCATCTGCAGCTCACGGATCTCCTGCAGCAGGAGGGAGGTCAGGTGAGATGGGGGTTAGAGTGGGAGAGGGGTGGTTGGTGGGTTTTGGGGCAGATTAATTGATTTTGTTATGTGTGTCTGTATGTGTGTGTAGCAACCAACCAGTAACTACCACACAACCGTTAATAATACCCTAAGAGCCAGCTAGTAACACCCTGAAAACAACAGGTAACTGCCCACCATCAGAACACTAAGGGCAACACGCTCCTCATCTGCATATCCAGTGTGTGCTACGAGCGTCAAATAAGTCAAATTATGCAGCTAGTATGCTTTGCATGCAACTACCTGGAAAGAAACCCTATAACTTGTAGCTTTTAAGACTGCTTTGATAGAATGAGGAAATCTGTTATGGAGGGACCAATAAAAGTGTGTTCAGATAGGAAAAGTAAAAATTAGTGAGTTACAGCTTTGTGACAATGCATTTCCAGCTGAGGGTTTAAAATACTTTATTTAGCTTAAGAAGGAGGAGTTTTCTCAGCCCACAAAGGAACTCTTCTGTCAACAATGGCTTCACCAATCAGCAGTGGTTGTTGCTTTGTGATCCTCCTGTGATCACCTGATATTAATTCTAAAAAAACACAAGTAATCACACTTCTAACACTGTAGCAGTCACTTGGCTTTGGCATCATGTCCCCATCACCTAGTTGAGTCTTATCAGTCTGCAGCCTGTAAGCACACGCACACACACACACACACACACTCACACACACACACACACACACACACACACACTCACACACACACGATCCACTGCTGGTACACAGAGTAATTTTAGCCGTACATCTGCTGTGGGAGATTTCAGCGCTCTGCTGTAACACTGCTCAGGCATGCTGCCAGCATACAAGCTTTGTGTGTGTGTTTGTGTGTGAAACTGTATTCTTCCCCAATCCTCTCATTTGTCATCTCTCTCTCTCTCACACACACACACACAGACGGATGTAACAACAGATGCTAACAGATGGTGCACACAAGACTGGAAGGAATCAAAACCAAGGAAATTTTAGGGATTACTTATAATTTGTGGCAACGTTCCTTCAAATTAATTCAATATACTTAATTAGTTCCCCAAACTTTATTTGAGCCCCAAATTACTTCAAATTCATAATTTGTGCCCAAATATTTCAACATAAACCATAATATTTATTATTATTATTTTATCTATTTTGTATCCATCATTATTTTATAGCCATTAGCTGCAGTGTCAGTTTTATATCCTGATAGTGGAGCATCAAAAAAGGAACAGAGCAACGGAAAGAGAAGGAGAAGGAAGAGAGAACCTCTTCGTGGATCTTCTTCAGGAAGGCGATCTCCTCCTGCAGCGTCTCGATGCGTCTCTCCAGGTCCAGGCGAGCCAGAGTGGCAGCATCCACATCCTGCAACAGTTTGGTAAATCAGGTGTGATTTTTAAAACTGTTAAAAGTTAGTAGAGCAAATTGTTTTCGGAGGTCGAACCTTCGTTTAAGTTCTGAGGACATGAGAAAACTGCATTGCCAAAGGTTTTTTGAGTTTCATAGATTATTTTTGACCTTTCAGGTCAAGCTCTTAAATACATCCTCTAAAGAAAAATATTAAAAAGGAAAAAACTGTAGCTGGAGTACTTGTAAATACTTTGGGCCCTGTGTAGTAATATACAGTTGCAGCAGTAATGCATCGGGGACTCACCGCCCTGAATGCAGCCAGGTTGTTTTCTGCTTCTTCTTTTTGGAGAATCTCTTCCTGGAGTCTGCAGGAGTAAATTCAGATTATTCATTTACTGTTAGGGCCATAGCTGAGGTTGTAAGTTGAAGCCCTGCTTATCCCACCACCTCAGAGACCATAATGAAAAAAATAAATAAATAAAAATAGTTTGGGAGTTTTCATATTTTATTCATTGTGTTAGCTGTTTAAAAATGGAACAGTTCTTTTAAAGAAATTCCTCTGGAAATCAAAAACTGCTTATAAGCACAAAACTAAACTTTTTAGTTCTCTAAAGAAAGTTCTCTATTTTTTATTTTTGGTGACCTAAAATAAACACTTTACTAATTTTAACCATTGCATAACCCGAGGTGAGATATGTTTGGAAAATAATTTTTACAGTGAAACATCTGCACTGAAATGCAATCCACAACATATTAATGGTTGTAATAGAAGCTTGCAGGCAATACCAGGTGTTATTGTGGATGCTCACTTTATTTATTAAGCCAGAAAAAAAGAGTCTTGAATGAAGAAGAAAGAACTCGCCTGAATAAAACAAGCTCTGGACAAAATCCTTGCAGATAAAATCTCCATTTATATTTAATATTTTTACTTTAAATCCCTTTAAAGGACCTTCCAGTGATTATTTAATATTTAACTTGACTGGCAGTAGCACTGTGTGTCTCTCTGAATCGTTATAAAACTGGCACTTAAGATGTAAACCACAGATAGAGGAAGAGAAAGGACAGATCATTAGAGGTGCTTCAGATATGTGGGAGCTCTTTCCTCTCCTTTTATAGAAGAGGACACTGTAAACATGGCGTGTGTGTGTGTGATGAGCTCTAACTTTGGTCAGAAATGGGCCACAACACACACACACACACACACACACACACACACACACACACACAGTAGTCATCCATCATTTTTATAGTTAAACATCCCACCAGAGAATAATCCAGATTAAAAACAGAGACTCAGCATGTTTGACTTTAACTTCAACAGTTTGTGTTATTTTCTGTGACATTTCTGTTCTTGGAGTCGGACTGATCCAGCAGTTTGGGATCCAGTGTCTTGCTCACAGGCACTTCAACAGGATGAAGGCTGGTTGATGCAGGAATCAGAGCTCATCATGTGCATGCTCCAAACTGAAGCGCATTGTCAGGTCTAAATTTAAGACGTGGCACTATGCGTATTTATAGATGCAGACTGGTGTAAGCCTTGGAAAATGTCATTTATTATAATCAGTCTATTTGAATTTCATTTCTTCATGTGAGGGAATATGTACTTTGAATTTTGTGGAGCACTTATTATTCTTTTAAATCTCCAGTTGTAAATCAACCTGAAACACATGTTAATATCCTGTATTTACTGATAATGCATTTATGTTTGTTTTGTTGCATTAATCCAACAAAACTTAACTCTAAATGTGTCACATTCATAGTCTTTCTAGCCATAGTTTAGCAAAAGTATCAGGAGAAGTATTCAAGTAGTAGTTTAGGAGTATTGTAGTTAAAGTAATGGTAGTGGTGGTATAAGTGAAGCTGACACTGAACAGCAATATTAAGTATAAAGCAGTAAAAAGTATCCAATTACAACTAAAAGTCCTGAATTCAAAATGTTAGTTAAGTAAAAGTATGAAAGTATTGTCATTATTTTAAAAAGAATTGTTTTTCCTTCCTCTGTCCTAAAATAGACTCAATAGGAAGCATGTCATTCACTTACTGACAGTCAGTGGGCGAGTTAAACCTCGGCTTGTTTAGATGAAACTCTTGTCCCACTGCATCAACAATGACTCATCTTCAGTCTTCTTTCTATGATGTGGAAATTATTTTTAAATCTTCATGACAACTAAATTCAAATCCAGGACCTAGATCAGTATGCATAAACCCCCTAATAAATGGTCTTAAGAATGGTCCTAAAATTTGACTTATAAGTCAAACAATTACTCACAAAAAGCAGAATTTAGGAGCTTTGTGTAAAGAAACTAAAAGTAGTTTTAGTTGTAAATAATGACTGTCTACCTGAAATGCTGAATAAGCCAATAGCAGGCTTCCATTGTTAAATAAGCTTAAACATATTGACGCAGGCAAAATCCTTCACTGTGATGAAAAGTATTGGTCAAAAACTTGCAAAAACACTGGCATGGTTCTTTAAATATAAACCCAATCACTTCTCATCACATCCCTCCACACGTTCCTTCGCTGTCATGTGGTTGGTGTCAATCAGCAGCGCGTCTAAGAGATATTCGGCATTTTCACCTTTTTTAAATCAGCATTTTTGTTCATTTTTCCTCCTTCTGAATTCTACCTTTCTGATAGATTTGCACACACACCAATTTTTCTCTATCTGCCTCACACACACACACACTAATACACACAAACTATATGCACACACACACACACACACACACTTTAAGTGACGCACACCTCTTCTTAAAGAAACACACACACCCTGTCTTGCTCCTCCCACCTGAGTTTCAGCTTGTCCAGGTCGTCGGCCAGGTTGTCCCGCTCCACCTCTATGCGTGACCTCTGATTGGTCAGGATCTCCACCTGCCTCCTCAGCTCGCTCATCTCCTCCTCGTACAGGTCGGCGATGCGTGTTGGCTCGCGGCCACGCAGGCGCTCCACCTCCACCGCCAGCGTCTGGTTCTGCTGCTCCAGGAAGCGGACCTTCTCGATGTAGCTGGCGAAGCGGTCGTTCAGGTGCTGCAGCTCGGCCTTCTCGTTAGTCCGGGTGGTCAGGAACTCCTGATTGATGGCGTCGGCCAGGCTGAAGTCTAGCGTCTCACCCATTGCGCCGTAGGAGCGCCCGATGGAGGACCGAGAGCCAGCCAGGGGCTTGCTGTAGTAGCTAGAAGAGACCCGGTATGCCGGTGTCGAGCTGCTCCGGGTCACCTCGTAGACCCTGGAGGAGCTGTGGCCCCCGCCACCGCCGCTCTGGCCCAGCAGCGAGCGGTTGAGGGAGGGCGAGGCGTAGGTGCCGTGGCCGAAGTGGCGGCGGTAGGAGGAGGCGCTTTGGGCGGAGGAGCTGTAGGAGGCCATGTTGGAGGACAAGGAGAGCCTGGTGAGGGCTGCAGCAGAGGGGAGCACTGAGGAAGAACTTACTGCCCCTGGCTATTTGTAGTTACCCCCTCCCTCGCTCCTCACCTCCTCCTCCCTTTAAACTGCCCTCCCTGTGTCTCTCTAGATCTCTCTCTCTTTTTCTTTCTTTCTTTTCCTTTACTCTTTGTTTTTTCTTTCGCTACCTCTTGTCCATCTACTCCCCCTTCTTTCCCTTTCTCTGACTCCAAATGTTCCTTCTCCTTCGCCCTCAGTCCATCTCTATCACTTGTCTTTTCTTTCTCTCCCTCTCTCTGTATCCCTCTTTGCCTCCCTTCCTCTCCCCTAATCTTCTCCGTCAACCTCTTCATTCATTACTTAATTTCTATCTTTCTCTCTCCCTCTTCGCTTTTGTCTCTCTGCCGTTTTCTTTTCTTTTGACTCCTTTAGCATCGAATCACCGGTGTCACTTTAAACACCAGAAATCATTCAATCTATCTGTGATTCAGGGCAGGTTAAAGTCACTCAAAATTAGGATGTTAACCTTTGAGGTCCAACCCAACACTTGGTAGCAGTAAAAGCTGGATAACAACAGAAGAAAATGGGACAAATTTTAACTTTAATAAGACAAAATAACGGAGAAACAGTGAGAATGTGAGTCCAAACATGCCGTTAAGTCGTGAAAGCATGAAATTTGCTTCAAGAAGACCAGTTTGAGTATTGCCAAAACAATGCACAGTGTTTTAATCATAGATGTATAAAAGAAGGTTTTAATGTACAATGAAGAAGGATTTTACAACTCTATAAAGCTATCACGATGATGAGTACTGTACTCGCATTTGATAGGCCTACGCTGTGCATTGCCAGATAACCAGAGGTGGCAAAATCCACACATTCTTTACTGGATGTTGGGAAGGTGGTGCGCAATGATGCAAAATAAAAATAATCAAAAATTCCCCTCGTATGCATTAAAACTAAAGTAACAAGCCTAAAATGTGAGGAGTAGAAAGTGCAGATATTTGTGTTATAACAACTTCTCAAGTAAAGTACAGATACCTGAAAACTTCTGATTCACACCAATGCAGATAACGCCGCATCAAAAGGTTTGCCAGAAGCAACTCTACATTTATTTTTATTATTTTATATTCCTCTGCATCGTAATCAACACACATTAACATTTTAGGCAGTGCTATTTTGTGCTATTGGGGGTGCGTTGCTACAGGTACACGTGCTACAGGAAGGCCTGTTTGAGGAACATACAGATGAGTGTGAAGGCTTATTAGGCGCCAAAACACGGCAGAGACAGGAGACAGGATTGTACAACTCTGGAAAGTTATTACAGCAACCAGGAATGTGCACTTGCATGTATTTGATTGACAGACGTAGCACTAACACATCTGAATAAAAACATTGATGGACTGATCAGCAAAGCCTGTGATTGTCCTTTAACCAACAGTCATTGTCTTTAAACCATGACCACAATCTTTCCTTGAATTAGTTTTTGTCTCTAAACTTAACCAAATGCTATCCATAGAGACGTCAGATCAGCGATCATTGACATGAGTCATTTCAGAAAGCCTCATTTGGTTTAGAAGTCTTGTTGAATCATACTACAGTCTCATAAGAAAATCCTCTTCCTCCGCATCTGTGATCTCATGACATAACAATGTGAGGATGCAAGGACGGATGGTGGCTTTCAAAACTCTGCGACGTCCTCACATGGTGAGGCGGTGCAGGTTCTTAATGACGGCACCCGTGGGGGGAAGAGCTTTGACTAACCTGCCTTAAAAAGGAAAACTATCCCACCCTTAGAGACGGAGAGATACAGTATGTGCCTGCCAGCGCTCTCGGAGCAGTAGAAAGCCCACATTTCCAAACAATATGTGCCATTAATGATGATATCATTAGAGTGTGTGACAGGGAAGTGGATTTAAAGGGAGGTTTCCCTCTGCCAGCAGACACACTGGACTCAAATGTGTTCCGAGGAATCTTGTGTTGTGTTTAAAGGGCATTTTCAGGATTCTTTTTAAAACAAATTTGATTAAAAACTTGTTCTGAAGTTTGACACAAACATTCTTCCACATACTATAAACTATGTAATCGGTATTTTGGATGGGATGGCACCCAATGAGAGAGCAATTGCGAATATTATTACTATTATTTTGTACCAGGACAATTCACATTGATCACATTAAATGTGCCAATGTTAGCCAGTTTAAAGAGCGACTTCACAGCAGTTGAAAATCTTGTTTTTGCTGACCTCCAGTGGTTTCACTTCTCCCCTTTCTGCAGTGATGTAAAAGTGTACTCCAGGGTGTGTCAGTACACCGTGACATCACCAATCATGGTGAAAGTTTTCAATCGCAGAAAAATCAGTAAAAAGGCTGCTCGAAAAATGGGAGCAGGTGGTGCCAACTGAAACGTTTTTTCATACATGAGCCCTCTTAGTTATCTTAGTGAGAGAAATCTGTTTCAGGTTTAGTAAAATATGCAAAATATGGTGTTAACACCTGCTGTTTTTAGATTACAAAGAATTATTTTACATGCAATAAATAACTTTTTACTAAAATTTTTGTCTTGACTTGTTTTTTTGATGTGTGAAAGAGAGTTCCTTCTGTGTGATCTCTGTAGGGCGTATCAGCAGGTACTATGAGGAAAAATAAAATGTAACTACATAAAATGTAGTTAGACCACAGTCTTGTTACTATACTGCTACCATTAAGCCATTATAATTACAGAACAATACCAGATTCCCACAATGTCCCAGTATGTCCAACACTCCCACTGCTGCTCCTCCACTGCAGCCTGTTGCTCTCACATTTATTAATAGAGCCTGGATGCTAATGTGTGTTCGACATGTGTGTGTGAGCTTTCATCCTCCTGGGCTTCCTCAAGAGCAGGAGAGACGCTGTGAGCTGGCAGCTGATATAAACATCTCTTCATCGTTTTCTGACTCTCCTCCTCCCCTCCCTCGATGTTCAGGACTATATATGGATGGTTCCTGTGGTGATACAGTGATAAATGGCGGTGTGTGTGTGTGTGTGTGTTGGGGGGTGGGGGTGGGGGGGGTGGGTGTAGTAAATCAGAAAGAGAGAGAGAGAGATGTATTCAAAATAAAATCATAATTTGTTCTTAATATGGATATGTAAACATTACAAGTTGAGAAAAGTTTTTTGTCATAAAAATAGCAAAAAGTCCAAATATGGACTTTTGTCTTTTAGGAATAAAAAATAGTATTATCTCTGAAAATGAAAGAAAATGTATGAAAATGCATTTTTCATGACTAAAGAAACACTTTGCGACAGTGCATTCTTTGCTAATCTAGTGTTTTTTAATGATGTATTTAAAGTATCTTAAGAAATACGAGAATTGTTTCAACCTGTGAAGGAACACTTAACCCCTCAGTTGTTCTGAAAAATTCAAAATCACCAAATTTGTTTTTTTTACCAAGGTTTCCTTGGAGAGAGATGGACAGAGATGGTGAGATTGTTTTGGTTTTCAACACAGTTCACTATGAAAGAATTCAGAATTAATATTAACATTCGGTGCCTTAGTTACTTTTTTAACAAGAGTTAAGGAATAAGAAATAAAAGGTTAAATCATTATAAGGTGTTTATCCTGGTGTCTAAAATGAAAAAAAAAATGCTCTCAAACAGCTGGTAAAGTGACAAACTTGGACAAGCTCCATAACCCCTGGGTTTACAATTCATGCTTTAATGTTTCACTTCAGCACATGATTGAGAATTATAAATCATACACATGTTGCATCCATTTACTTTATTGCATTATTATAGGATGTGAGCTAAGGCACAGTAATATGGATTGAATCCTGGAGACAAACTGGTGGGGAGAAGATAATTGGAGTGAGCGTTAGGAAAACTGTCTTCTGCTTCTCCAGTTTTCCCAGTTTCCTCTGCGGGGAAGAAAAAGACAGGTGGAAAGAGAGACAGGTGAGGAGAGAGACAGACAGGTCGATGTAACCACGGTAGAATGTGTGGCAGCTATATGGCCCATTTAATCCCAGATTATGATGATATAACATATCATAATCATGGCTATAATTTATCAGAAACAATAATAATACAAATATAGATAATTAAAAACAGACATTCAGACAAAAGAACAAGATATTTTCTAAATAAATGTGAATGTTGTAATTGCACCGCCTGGCCGCTGGGTGTCGCTGTGGCGCAGCGGCTGAAAACAGCAGCTGCTTCTTTCTTCGCTGCAGTCAGCTAATCTGCCTGCCGGTACTCAGTGCAGAGTTTGAAAGTCCAATTAATGCAGGTAAGTGCCATAAAAAATGATTATTGTCCCTGCGGTATGTGGAGGTGTTGTTCCCTCACCGAGAGCTGCTTTGAATTTGGCCCGCAGAGGAAGAGGAGCGAAGAGAAGAAGCAGAAAGCTCGAGTTGTCCTGTGCAGGTTAGCTAGCAAAGGTTAGCTGAGCACCTGCGTCCTTTATCGGACAAGTCTGGCTTTTAAGAAATATTGCGGTCAAACTATCTGTAATTTTACTACTTAGATATTGCTAGATATTGATATTGTCGGTATTTTATTTGTATATATTTCGGGCTTACCGAACAGCTGAAAATGAAAGGCTGAAATGTCGCGAATAAATTAATATCCGAAGTTGGAACTAGTTTCCGGTAGCTGCTAGCTGCTAGCTCTGCTGTCTCATTGTGATGAACTCGTGAAATTTGATTATTTTGTCGCCTCTGCTTTTTTTTTTTTCTTCCTTCAGTCTTTGATCATGAAGAGCTCCAAGGAGGCCGTGCAGTCCGCAGCCAAAGAGTTCCTGCAGTTTGTTAACAGAGGAGTGTCTCCTTATCACGGTAAAGTCTGCAAAAACTGCGGGTTTATCCTTTAATTTCCCACTTTTTGTTACAGGAGCAATATTTCGTATTTATGTCCAACACTGACCTTTAAAAGGTGTATTTGTAGAGGAGGGAAATGGTGAAATGCACCTTTTTGCATGAGCTGCAGGTGGTATTTGATTTGACAAAAACTTAACTGTAGAATAAATTAATGGTTATATTATATTTTCCCTCATTAGCATTTGTTAGTAAATTCAAGTAGTGTACCTTTTACTTTTGATTGACTGAAACAGTAAAACATTTTATAAATTGATGTCTAATTTAGAAATTAAGCTCCTCAATGCTTCACTTTCTATAAAATAAATACATTTTTGACATTTTTGAAAACAGAATCAAATTTAAGATGAACAGGAAAAACAGGTCGCCTCTGATAAGAAAACAGCAATAACCTGCCAGCGGTGTGGAGTTCGATATGAAGTTCTCTGTTGTCCAGGCTGAGAACAAAGACATGTGCATGTGTCAGCATTAAGACGGTGCCAAGTCGAGACTTTGAGCTTGAGATAAGATAGAACATTTCTGCAGATGAAGCATATATTACATAATGTCTCCTACCTTTGCTCTACGACCTCTGGCATCCCACACAGAGTGCTGCAAATGAGCACGAAAGCTATAAAAAATAAACAAGTAATTTGTATATTATGTATTTGTTAAGTTGTTTCCCAACAAATTCTATAGGAATTTCTTAATGTGACAACAAATGATTAAGTAGGAAACGTGGCAAAATTCTAAATATTATATAAAAACAACCAATATTTCCTGGATCTACTTCGCATTCTCTTGCAGGTTTAGCAAGAATTATTTTTACAACTTGATAGCAACATAATTAATAAGATATTTTCTCTGCAGAAAAAGTATCCTTACATGTGCAAACATATCTATTTAGGGATGGAAGAAAAACAGAAAATGTTTTTGATAAACCAATAAAAGGTACCAGCCCAATCTAAATATATAGCTTTTTTTTCTTTTTTCCAACATTTCTTTCAGTGGATCAGTTTTACATTTGGGGGAACTTCAAAGTTAAGCAATCAATCAGTCTAACTTAATTCATGAAGATTCATAGAGGTTAGAGGAGTTTGAAGTGCTTTAAAGGTAATAATAAGACAACAGACTGCTGATTAATGCACACAGAAAATACAGATGTAAGATTAAAATGTGACTGCGAACAACAAAAGTGAAGAGAAAAGTAAAAAAGACAATTAAACAGGTGTCGGGTACAGCCGTAATGTTGAAATAGGAAAAGCCCTTATTGAGTGTTGAACAGTCAGAGGAGCATCTTCCACCATCTTTCAGCCAGTGGTGAAAAGCTGAAAGTCATGAAAATTGATAACAAGATCAAATTCAATTTATTGTCACTAAGCCAGACTCAGGGAACCAGTTCCAGCTTCAATGAAAAGTCACTTTGACTTTTACAAAATCTGATAAACGATGAACAGATGGAGCATCATTTTCTGTCTGCTGTCCGTCCCTGCAGTGGTTGAAGAATGCCGGCAGCGTCTGTTGACGGCGGGCTTCATCGAGCTGAAGGAGACGGAGCAGTGGGACATCAAGCCGTCCAGCAAGGTTGGTTGGGGGTTAATAGTCTCCTGCAGGAGTTCAGGGGGCACAGAGGGGCTCACCAGCTGGTCTGTTTCTTGAGTTTAGTCAGTTTGACAGCAGAATGGGCGTTAACATGAGTATATTAAAGTTTAAAGTTAGTTAGTTTAAAGTTTTTTTAAGGTTTATTTACTTGTGAAATGTTTGAATAATTTACTCAAGTACAAATTTAAAGTACTTTACTCAAGAATTTCCGTTTTATGCCACTTTCTACTTCTACATTTATCTGACAGCTTTAGTTACTTTGCATATTTATATTAATAATACAAAATATAAATTAACTAATAAATGGTGATTATTATAGGTTAATCTACCCAGCAGTATTAAAAGGAAATAGAGTGAGGGATTTCAACATAAATGTATTTCCCCTCCTTTCCCAAAACCGTACAAATAACAAATAAATATAGCTAGTGTTATTTATATCCCATCCTCTGCTCTCTTCAGTACTTTGTGACCAGGAACTACTCCAGCCTCATCGCCTTTGCTGTGGGCGGACGCTACCTGCCAGGAAACGGCTTCTCCATGATCGGAGCGCACACAGACAGCCCCTGCCTCAGGGTGAGAGCCCGCCCACTTCTACCTGTCAATCACAACCTGCCTCTTCACCTTTCTTACATCCCTAGAAAGCAGTCAGAATACTTTACTACTGGTGTATAAAATCCTCTGAGCAGTGGAGCAGTTTACATGTGAGAAGATGTGCTTCCAGTTTTTATAGTTCATTTTCAGATGTTTGGCCTCCTGTCACAGCATCTTGTGCTGTGTCTCTGACAGGTTTGTCTGTTACATTTGATGAAAACACACTGATTAACCGCAAATGATTGTGCTTTGATGCAAAAAAGCAAAAATAAAAGTAGTTGAAAAAGCTGAAATCTGAAAGAGGAGAGTTTAGCGTCCAACATGAAACTCAGTGAATGTCTAATTTTTTTACATTAATTTAACACACAGGAACTACGTTTTAGATTCAGTAAATGAGTCGTGTGTTTATCAGATTATTAGATGAGTTTGTCTCTGTGTTTCAGGTGAAGCCGAGGTCTAAGAGGACAAAGCAGGGCTGTCTGCAGGTCGGGGTGGAGTGCTACGGCGGCGGCATCTGGAACACCTGGTTTGACCGTGACCTGACCATCGCCGGCCGTGTTATGGTCAAGGTACCAGGATTGGATTTATTTACATATGTATTTATTTATTTAAGTAGTTTTCAGGACTATTTCTGTGGCTGTAGGACATTCATTCAAAGTTTCTGCACAATTACTGTAAAATCTGTACAGTTGTAGGTCCTGACACTGATGTATTCTATGAAACAGCTTTAGGCTAAAATTAGATGGAAATAGGTTGTAGAATTTTTTTTTTTAGTTCAAACATCTTGTAGTTTGAGCCAGTATTGTTTCTTTGTGTGATGGCAGCTGGGAATGGTTCAGCTTTTTGACCTGTTGAAAAAATCGAAAAAAAATCCTTTTCTTTTTTTTTTCTGTTGGTTTGTTGGTATTTTTCAGTGAAAATCTAAAATAATGAGCCTCAACAGAAGGATAAATATTTTATATTACAAGTACACAATCAGTATTCAGGCACAATGTGGTCAAACAAATGCAGTGTCCCATTGATATACGAGGTTCCAATATGTTTCCCGACTCCTCATCTTCTGTGCGTGCTTGTGTGTGTGCGTGTCATCCTACAGAGTGGCGGCAGGCTGCTTCACCAGCTGGTCCACGTGTCCAGGCCTCTGCTCAGGATCCCTCACCTGGCCATCCACCTGCAGAGGGACGTCAACGACTCCTTTGGCCCCAACAAGGAGAACCACCTGTCAGTAACTAGACACGGCAGTTTAGGGGCTTTATTTAGGAATATTATACATGCAGAGACAAAACATTTGTCCTGAAAAGTTTTTCTGAATATTTAATGATTATTATAATGCAGATGTTGATAGAAATAGCATGAAAATAGGAAAGTAAAAAGTGTGGGCTTAAATACAACTTTATTTTAGAAACCGCTTGGTTTTAGTCCTTCCAGTGTAGTCATCTCTGTGTGAGAATATTTAGTTTTCTTAGAACTATTGATTTAAAAGTTGCAGGAATCACTATCATCACGTTGTTGAGATACGTTTTGTAGCTCAGTCTGACCATCAAGTTTGTGGCAAATCAGTGATGTGTTTGTGTCTCAGCGTGCCTGTCATCGCCACCGCCATCCAGGAGGAGCTGGAGACGGGCTCTGCATCCTCCGGAGATGCCACCTGTGCCATCGACACGGTAAAACAGACACGCATCTGATATTCTGATGTTTTGGTAACATCTGGGGATACTTTAAAACACTTGTCTCTGTTACCTTCACTGTCTTGTTTTCTCTTCTCCTCTCCTTATTATTCCACTTAGCCTCATAAATCCCAGAACAATTTACCAGTTATTCTGCTTTTGAGAACATAAGAGAGGGAGAAATGCCAAACTGCAACTTTTTCACTGCAAAAACATGTAATTAAAATGCACAGATGATCAAATTATCAAATGTAGCTAGTGACATTACTCAGACAACAAAGGTTGTCACATCAAGTGAGGAAAGTGATTGATTTCAGAATGAAAGATGCCGTGTTGTGTCTTCCCTCCTCAGGCGGACAAACACCACCCAGCACTGGTGAAGGTGCTGTGTACGGAGCTGGGCGTCGAGCCCGAAGCCTTGCTGGACTTTGAGCTCTGTCTGACCGACACTCAGCCTGCGGTGAGCCTGCAAGGCAACCACAGACTTTTCTGATGCTTGTAATAATCCCGTTTAACCCCCTAAAGAAGCACATTCTCATTTATTTATGAATAATAAAGCTTGTAACACTGACACAGAATCTAGAAAAACCTGTCATGGGGGTTTGTATTTTAATCTTTTAATTAATGAGTAGTTGCCGAGGAAAAAACGATGCAGAGTTGTTAAAATCAGGTCCAGAAATGCAAACATTTGTTTTTCATTACATGAATCCAGAGTCTTCTCACTTGCTTTTATTATTGAAGTGGAAAAAGTCTATAATTATTATTTTATAGTATTATAGTTTCTCTGAGCAAGAGTTATTATTCCACCACAACAAAACATAAAATGATTGTTACAACAATCTAAAGGTGGAAAAAACTTTAAAGGCCTCCATCACTTGTATTTCTGTCCGTCACGGTCTTCCTCTCTTCTCTCTGCAGGCGTTGGGAGGTGTGTATGAAGAGTTCATTTACTCGCCTCGTCTGGACAACCTTCACAGCTGCTACTGCGCCCTGCAGGTCAGACTCCATACAGGAATGTTTTTATCTCTACTATCAGGGAACTGACACTGTCTGAACTGATTTATCCAACATGATTTACTATTTTCTTTGTTTCTTTCTTTGTTGTCCTAGTTTTTAAGTCTGTTTTCTTGTTTAAAATTTGAGGATGTCTTGTTCTTTGTGATCCTGAGAATAGGACTCAAGAACAGTACTTATTTAACAAAGAAAAGCTTCTGCGTTTTCCATGCCCTCACTTCGTTCTCCCTGTCTGGTTCTGTTGTCTCAGGGGCTGTTGCAGTCCTGTTCAGGAGACTCTCTGGCCTTAGATCCCAACGTCCGCATGATCACTCTGTACGACAACGAAGAGGTGAGCAAGTTGGAAACTGAACCAGTTTGGGAGATCTCCGCGAGTTGTCTGAAGAGGAACAGTTTCTGCTCAGTGTGCTGTGTCGAGTTTCTCCCCAAACAGCTGTTGTTCTTGGGGTTTTCACACACAACCGTTTCAATGGTTTACTCAGAACTCCCAGAGAAAAGATTGTGCAAAAATAACCACACTTAGCCAGTCAAATTACCCCTGGAAATGCTTCACATTAACATACTTTAAATTAAATTGTAAAAAGCATGGATCTTCCCTTTTAAAATGGGCGAGATTTAAAGTGGAAACACAAGAAGAAAAGATGATGGCCCTTGAAAATGTGTTTGATCTTATGGTTGCCACCGGCTTGTAATGATGTGTACAAGACTGTAGTTGAATCATTTTACCAAGTTTCAAAAGATGAATGTTTCTTGGTAAAGTTAAATAATTAATTATTTATTATCAGCTGTTGAAATTCAGGCTGAAATGATTAAACAATGAATCTGTTAGTTAATTATTCAAATGTAATTAGTCACATTTGATTTGCTGCATTTCTCTGTTTTATATCAGTGAAAACTGAATATCTGTGGGTCTTGGCCTGTTGGACGAACAAAGTTAGACATTTGAAGATGTTGCCTTGGGCTCTTTCACATTTTTCAGTCTTCTGACATTTGAAAACAGTTTAAAAAAAACAAATTAATCAATAATTAAAAAAAAGTCCTATAGTAGAGACACTTTACTAAACCACCTGTATTTTCTTTTAAGAGTTTCTTTGACAGTGTGATGTATTCTGTAGGTGGGATCGGAGAGCGCTCAGGGTGCTCAGTCCAACCTGACTGAGCTCATCCTCACCCGCCTCGCCGCCTCAGCCTCCAACCTCACCGCCTTCCAACAGGCTGCGCCGCTGTCCTTCATGATCAGCGCTGACATGGCGCACGCCGTGCACCCAAACTACCAGTCAGTATCAATGCAAACACACAACATCTGCTGTTATGTGGACAATAATAAATATTGTAGCATGAAAAGAAATTTCTCTTTGGATTTTCATCTCAGGGAGAAGCATGAGGAGAACCATCGACCAGCTTTCCACAAGGTGAAGAGATTTGTTTATTTATTCATTCATTTAAAAAGGACTAAATACAAATACACAAATATGTTTTTATCATTTTAAAGCAGCAGCTTTAAAGACATTTATTATATTGAACTGTCCCGTATACTGTTTATAAAGCTGGAGTTTCTTTCCATGCATAGTTAGATTTGTCAGTTGCTTGTGCTGCTTTTTTTCTTGTTCTCATTAGTCATTATTCCCAGTGAATACTCTTTAGACCTTAGTTTGGTCTTTATGATGAGCATTAATCAGTATTTGGTACCTTAACTTCAGTATTAGCACTCAGTTATAAAGGGCTGAAAATCATTTTGTCATTTAACGCTCACATATATCCATATCATTTTTATTTCAGGGCCCAGTGATCAAGTTTAACAGCAACCAGCGCTACGCCACCACGGCCGTCACCGCCTCCGTCATCAGAGAGGTCGCCAGCAAGATCGGGGTGCCTCTGCAGGTACTGTGTGTGTGTGTGTGTGTGTGTGTGTGTGTGTGTGTGTGTGTGTGTGTAAGATTATAGATTAAATGCTTGCAGATGGAGGCTCAGCAGATTCTCGTGTCTTTGTGTGTCTTAAGTCACTTGGCAGCTAACACAGATCTCCTAGCAACATGCCAGGCGCCTCCAGGACGACACGGAGAGGAAAATAATTCATTTGTGGAATAAAGACTCAGGGACAGAAACAAAGGGGGCTTATTACCATTAATAACAAAACATGTGGAAAGACTAGACATATTTATATTTCCAGGGCTGCAGCACTGTCAAAAATAACACAAAGCAAAGATATTTCTTAATCAATATAATCACAAAATCACTTATTTTACATGATATGATGTGAAAAATAATTTGCTTCAGAATAATACGATTTAGTTGACAAGCTGCTGTCAGGATCACCATCAAATATAACATCTATTCAATTCAGATGGTTTTGTTGGCATTATGTAACACTGTACATATTTCCAAAGCAAGAAGAGGGAGAAAACAAGAAAACGGGCAGAAATCTTGATGCTTATTGTGAGAAATACATACACATAACTCTCCTGAGAACAGACAAAGCAGAGACAAAGAAAAAGGTGAAGCTATACCATCCAAGTGGTGATGCTGAAAATAATAATGTGGTCCATGATAAGTGAGATTTCGGTGAGTTCGTCACAGAATCAGTGAAAAGAAAACGACAAAAGAGTTGATTAGCATCGACGATAAAAAAACCTCAATTACCTCCAAGATGAAGGTTGTTTGTGTCGCTCAGCTGTGGTTTAATAACAGCAAGGTCACCTGAGGAGCTCTGCAGCATTTAAGTCAAGTTATTAAGTTAAACATAACATCTAAGCTGCCATTTATGTGCCTGATCACAATAGTTTTTGGGTATTTGAGTGGATCTTAATACACCTTTTGTTAGTTAATTCCCCTCTGATTTTTTTATGTCCAAAGAAAAGAAGGTTTTTCTGTCACTGAACACGAGATGTTCTGTTATCTGTATATTTTTTTAAAGGAGCACATGACAGAGGTGTAAAGAATGATTTGCTTGGTCTTTTGAATCCTCTACCAACACGCTGACCTGTTGCCCTTCCTCCTGCAGGATGTGATGGTCCGTAACGACAGCCCATGTGGAACCACCATTGGACCGATCCTGGCCGCCCGCCTCGGCATCCCTGTGGTGGACATCGGGGCTCCGCAGCTCTCCATGCACTCCATCAGAGAGATGTGCTGCACGTCCAGCGTCCTGCAGAGCACCACCCTCTTCATGGTAACCCCATCTGTGAAATACACACCCCTCCTCTTCAGTATAACTGAAAGAGAGTCTTTAAATGGAAACACAAACTAATTTATAAAGTTCCTCATTTTGAGCTCAGGTAGTTGAAGTTTTTACTCCAAACAAACACTAAAACAGGCCCACTGATATTTGATATAATCTCTTAAGAGCCTCATAAGATTTGAATCTACATGATGACGTTGAGATTTACTGCAGAACTGTTGTGTAGAGCTGAAACGAAGAGCCGATGGACAGAAAATAATCAACACAACAACACTTTGATTTAAAAATCTCAATTGTGAAGATTTGCAACTTTTCTGTTTTTTATCGTAAACTGAATATCTTTGGGTTTAAGAGTGTTGTTCGGACACAAAGACACATTTGAACATGTGATGCCATATTTGCAGGTTTAAAAAGTAGTCAAACAGCAGCTCTCCACACTAATAAGAGAAAATGTTGTCACATCTTCTGTCAGGTCTCTGTGAGCTTTGAGTGAGTCAGGACTTGATGGTCAGCCTTTGACTCCAGCTGAGTCACAAGTTATTTGTTTTTAAACTTTGATAGTTTTGTTTTTTCTAATCCCTGGTGGATATTTGACATATTCTCTACTTTCGTTTTATTTCCTTTGAGTGTTTTCCAAACCACGCTCCCACTTCCTGTCTGTTTCCTCCTGCAGGGTTTCTTCGAGTTCTTCCCCACAGTGCGGAGCACGCTGGTCGTCGACTAGATGTGGGAAGAACCAGAACTGATGGAAACAATGGATATCTTTTTCAACACGTGGTCGCCTAACTTTTAATGCCACACATTCAACTCCTATGGATGCAAAGAATATCAACATCAGAAATGGTGTCAATGGAGACTCGTGTTGAAAAGGAAAAATCCTTTCTTAAAAACTGATTTCCCAGTTGTGGACGATGTTGTACTCCTCCATACTAAAAGTATGCTGTTTTAAAAAAAATAAGAATCACATGCAGATACACATTAAAATACACAAGCACTTCTTAATCTTTCTTATGAACTGAAATTGTTTAGATAATAATAAAATATTGAAAAGTTTTCCCGAGTCGTCTAATGTTTCTCCTCTGTTTGCTCAATATACAAATGATAGTTGATGTGGAAGCTGTAATTCAATTTCACCTCCTCGCTTTTAATAAAACACCATTAGGAGCCAGATGTGCTGCTCTGCCAAGTGTCTGGACACGTTATTTGGCAGAATGATTGGGACTTCTGATCCAGGTGAAGGCAGAATGCAGTGACAGACAGGAAGTCCTCCACACTGCAAGAAATGCCTGTCAAGTAGAATTAACTTTGAATTTAATCACCTTATTAATCACAGAAAGTAGTGGGTAATTTTGTCAGGGTGGAATAACTCGACTGGTTTGTCACACAGCTCGACACTTTGGAAATGAATATTAGCAAATAAGCAAAAGCAGAGAAAAAAATCTAAATCGCCTCATAATACACCTACCTAACTAAAAAATACATGTTCTTTTGAAGACAAAATATTGGGTCGGTGTTGACTCAAGTGTTGATAAAAGTATGAAACACTTGATCATCACCTGAATATGTCAGTATCTAAAAATGCACCATGAGGTTCTTATAATTAAAAACTTATTGACAGTTCCTATTCTTTACTAATAATCAGAAGTTAAAGCAGTATGGGTAATGTAGGAGTTTACGTTATTCACTGGTAGAAAGTGCTGTACTTAACTACAATTGTGAGGTACTTGTACTTTACTTGAGTATTTCTAGTCCACTACATTCCAGAGACAAATATTCTGCTCTTTACTCTCTCACCACATTTATCTGACAGTGGAAGGTTTTTATGCACCAAACACATGAAAAGTTTATGAAATATGATGTTTTTTCCTAACAGTTTATACAAGTACAGCAGAATATATGTAATGGTCACCTTGGCTACTTTTCGGCTTACTTATTACTGAGAATACCTATATTGGTTCTTTAACTTCAGTGAAGGATCTGTGTACTTCTGCCACCACTGACGTTCTGGTTGAAGTAGTCAGCAGTTTTTATTTTCTCAGTTCAAGTCTTCTAATATTTTTTGCAGTGTGGCCCTGGTTTTCCAACCAGCCCCTTTCTCTCTCTCCCTCTCTCTCTCTCTCCCTCCCTCCCTCACACTTCCTCTCTACCAGTCAGTGCAGCAGCAGCAGCAGCAGCCTCCCTCCAGAGATGGAGAGCTGGTAGAGGTGCAGCAGCAGCGGCCGCTCTCCCCTCCTCGCTCCGGTGGATGCTGGATGTACCATGAGGTCTCCGCGGCTCTGGGCGGCTCTGTGCCTCCTCCTCACCGCCTCCTGCCGGCTGTGCGCGGCCGCCCGACACGGTAAGACGCCTCAGATCTGATCCAGCGCTGATGGAGACGGATGCACTTCCCTTTTAATGAACTCGCTGCATCCAGGCGGCGGCAGGGCGGCGCGTAAATCACGACTTGCCCGATGACAAGTCCCTGTGCCCGTGTTCCTATAGTAACTGTAAGACTTCGCAGCGAGTTTGGAGGGACCTTACAGCACTTTATATTACTGTTACATCTCCTTTGTTACATTTCTTACGGATATTATAAAAATCCACTATTTTTCCTATGAGAGTTTGGTTGTATTACTCTGAAATATCCTGCAGGATTTGTGGAAAATGAAGGCGTTAAGTTGCTCCGTCCTCCCTTATGTTCTGCACTAAACTCGAGAGTTGATCCTTAAAATAGGAGGAAATCGTTCGGCTGTAATCTTCCTATAATGATCCTATAGTGAGTTTTAGTTGGGTGTAACATCCTTGTAAAATTCAGTTTTGCTTTTTTTGTGCATCAGATATCATCATCTTCATCTCGTATTTGTTGCATTTCCTGCTCTGCTCTGCTCTTCTGCCTCTGATCTGTTTACACCGGTGCTAAATTGCGTCACTGACGCAAATGCTCTGACCGCGGGTCAGCTCGGATGTGTCTGACTGCCCGAGTGAATCATTCTGTTGTTCAGTCTGCAAACACAGGAGCCAACAGCAGGACACAGGGAGAGGTGGTTTGTTTTGAGCATGCATGGAGCCAGTATGTTCTTCTAATAGGAAGTCATCTATTTGCTGCAGCTGTGAGGAAAAATGTACCCAATGAAAACCTTTGATTTGAAATGGCTACAATGCAAATATCACCACACAACTATTATTAGATAAGTTGTAGGAATAAGGAAGTGAAATGTACCATGAAGCTCAACGATGCCAGTAAAAACTGGTGCAATAGTCCAGGAAGATTATAGGGAATAAAAATGTGTTATAATGTCAATAGACTTATGAACACAGTAAAAAGACTTTTCCTGCAGACTGTATGAGTCTCTGTAATATAAGTCACCTGTTATAAATCCCTATAAAGAGTAAAAAGTCACTGTTAACATGCTGTGTCACTATATGAATGTTATGATCATTTGGGGTATAAAATTACTCACTTTGTTATATACCTCCCCAGATACACTATTAACCCAGATAAGAATATTATAGTAAACAAACAAGTGTCTTCAGATTAATTAAATGTCACATATCATGAAAATGAAATAGCAACTTAACAAACCCTAAAACAATCTTGTCTTACCTCCAGAATATTGATGTAAGCTGAAAACTGCAACTGCAGAATTTCCTGAATAAATCTTATAGAAAACCATCTAAGGAAACTAGTGATGCAGGTTTTATTTTCTTAAAGCTATCAAACATATTTAAACTGCTCTCCCAGTTAATGGAGCCTAAGTATGCACTGTACAGATGTATTTTGTAGAGGACAATTAATACAAATACTCAGAAATCTAAACAATACTCGATATGAAGTAACTACATGTCATAAATACAAGTTAACATAAGGAAGTCTCTGTGGCCTTGAGCTCAGTATAACTGCACCACAGAGACACTACAATATGGGAGATTATAGAGATACTGTAGAATATAATAATGTCTTTAATTGACTTGTAAGGTCGCTATGAAATCTTAATATCCTGAGAAGAATATTTTATTAAACTGCAGTTCAGTTTTTGTGGGGCACAGTTTCATAACTGACAGTTAAATTGTTTTACAGATCTAAGAGTGATCTGCGTGGTGGAGATCAGGTTTATTGTGTGTTTGCATCAATAAAATGGAAAGAGGTAGAGGATGGGAGATGTAATGTAATAGTTTTCATGAATGTAACTAAAAACAGCCATTAATGTGATAATAACAGAACTAAAGCAAAATACAAAAAAAAATATATATATTATAGAAAAATAATAGTTTTGTTTCCAAATTATAAAAGAAAGTCACAAAAATAGATTTTTATATATATTTTAACTATAAATCCATATAGGAATATTACAGCAGCATTATAGGACATCGTATTCACAGTTATGACTCATGATTGACCTCTCAGCGCCGTCTGCTCACAGTTACTACAATGGCTTCCTGTCTCCTTGATGCACTTAACACGTTACAGTGTTTCAGCACCACAGACAGCGAGCAGCTGGGGTGTTTCAGCACCACGGACAGCAATCAGCAGAGAATATTAAATCCTTATGACGCCACCATGTTGCTGTTTCCTCTGTAAATATCATTAGAAAATATGAATCATTGATACTCCTGAGGGATTCCCGCAGGGATTTATTATCTGTCTAAAAGTGAGTTTATTGCCAATTTATAATACCTAATGGTATTTTAATGCTCTGTGATGTGTGACTGTGGTGTTTACAGTGATATTAATGGCAGTTTTATTTATTTTTTTAATGTTCAGGGTACTGATGATATTTTCATAGTTCCTTGAAGAACTCAATATTATAAATTCACATTGATGGTGTAACAGCTCGTAGTGTGTGGTGTATGGAGCTTTTCAGCCTGATTGGATGGTTGACGTCGCTACTTTTAACAGAAAAAAACAAACCGTCCATCAGTTAATTGACTGAATAGCTCACCTGATCGATTCCTGCAGCCCTGAGTGGGAGAGTCAAAGTCTCCAGCTTGGGATCAAAAGGCAAACATGTCTGTAGTCAAAACCACTTGAGTTCAGTCTGAGATTCTTCTTTCTTAATTAATAGAAAGAGTAAGCATTCATTCAGGACAGTGCATAACAGTGCGGTTTATATAAAGATCAAAGTATTGACTGTCACAGGTGAGACCACTGGCAGAGACTGTGACGAAGTACAGGATTACAGAAAAAAACATCTTGAGACCGAGACTAAACTGGACTACTACAGTCCTGGTCTGGAAGATAAATTAAAAAATCTGACATTGTGCTGCAGGTTATGGAAACAAAAAAAAATGTTTTTTATCACCCCCTTAAATGATTAGGTACCATTATTCTTTATTTTTCCTACAGTCAACAAATCCCCAAACCAACAGTGAGTTAGTCCGTCTGTCATGACTATCTGACCTCCTGCCTGTGGCTCTCAGCTCCAAGCTCATTGGTTCTTACTGAAGTCTATGAAAACACCTTTTGTGTATGACTCAGTAATTTCCTACAACAGTGGGACACTGTAATTTTAACAAAAGTCACTCAAAAAGGAGGAAAACGTGCATTTGTTGGTGTTTTCATTGTTGGTTGTGTTCTTTTCATGACATTTGTTGACAAGAAGAAAAATATTGAATATCACCAGACTGATCCTTTAAAATGCTGCATGCGGTGCACAATGAGCTCTAGTCAGAGTGATCTGTCCATTTAAAGGTAAAAGTTTAAAGGTTAACTGAGCTGTGGAGGGATATAACCTCTCTGGCTCTGCTGCCGCTCAGCGACACCACGCAGGGTTTTTATTCTGCTCTCTCCTGGCTGACTCATTCCACCTTAAATATCCTCTGTCAGCCCGCAGACCGGAGGACGAGCTCACACTCACACAGCAGCAGCCACAAATGCCAGCAGCACCATTATGAAAATGACACTGGATTCAATCTGGCAGGCAGTTAATGGACGATAAAAGCGCGACACAGAGGCACTGATGATGATGATGGCTGGAGTTCAGTTTCTGAGCTGATGATGAGTCAGCCTGTTTTTATTAATATAACCTTTTCCACGTAAAAACACATATTAGACTACTGTTTTTGTAATAGAAATACAGGAAAACAGTCTGAAAAAGTGCATTTATTTGCTTAGTTGTCCAGTTTTTTTATGTCAGATCTTAATTTAGAGCTAAGTCTGTTCCCTGCTTTCATCTGCCCCTGAATTATGATTTGAATCATGCTGCTAGCCTTAAAGATGCAGTCACTGGTTTGTTTGATATTCTGTTTAAGAGGTTAGGCAAAACTACCTTGGTAAGGTAAGGGAAAGATCATGGTGATAATTAAAAGAAACCAACGCTGACTGTTAGTAGGAGACGGGATGTAAACCCCAGTTTACTGTGTCAATGTCAGGCTCTTTTGGTGTTGTACTTGATAACAACACCTTGAAACAGTAAATGTGTGTGTTTAATCAACACATTAAATCATAAACTTTAAATGTTAATTTTTTAAAAATATTCCCATATAAAATATTTGCTTGTATTCCCTCATTCTTAATTATGTCAGTGGAAACTCTTAATAGAAACACTTTAGCTCAAACTGAGGGATTGTAGGAATCAAAACATGTCAATAGACCAATAAATGCCAAAAGAAACATTGTAGGGATATACATAGAGCCTGTATGACATTACAGAAATGCTATGATAATACCAAAAGGAAAAAGATATTATAGAGGACATTCAAACATTATTATGCCTGTTAGATTCACTGTTCAAATGCAGACCCACTTTTTAGAGAACAAAATGGAGCCGGTGCTGTACGTAACCACAGAGGAAACCCTGTTAGTGAGCCGGACAGTGGCTCTCCACAGCACCTACTTCTGTCGCTGTCATTAGTTTTAGCTGGAGAAAGAAGTTTGTGAGTGAAACAGGGAGAGAAAAGCTGGAGGAGTTTCCCCTGAGAAACGTAAAGACCTGCTGCTGCCTGGAACCACCTCTGAATTCATTAATTTTCCTGTTTTTTTTTTTTTTTTGTTTCGGTGAAATCTAATCAAAAAGGAGCGCTTCATGCCGAGTCTGTTTCTATGACCCCCTGAGTTTAAAAACCTTTTCAGACTTCACTTTTGCTGCTAAATCAACTTTTCTATAAAAAAATCTCACTCTCACTGAGTCCATTGAGCCAGTGCAGAAAGAATATTGAACTTGTTTGCAATAAAAATCAACTGGTCTTTAATAAAAAAGATCAAGTTTCATTAATCTTGCAAAAAATGTCTGATAAGCTGAAGGATGAAGAGTTCCTTAATGTGTTGAGAAAATGATCCTCCTTCTGAAGCTAAATAAACTCTTTTAAACCCTCTAGGACAAGCTGGATAAAGCATCGTCACAAATCTGAAAACTGTTGAAAAAACGTCAGTTTTTCTGATGAAAGGTTGACTTTTTAGAGATACATGGTTCTCACCTTATAGACCTTGATACATTTCTGTAGATTAAATTACCCAACAGGATATAAAGGAGTTAAAATGAGCAGTAAAATGCAGTAATGTTAATCCAGAAACAACATATATAATAGGAAAATACTAACAAGGACACTGAACTGCACATTTTTCTGATAATACTTATTACTTAAGTGAGGTTTTGAATGCAGGACCTGCAGGGTCAGTGCATCTGCTCATTAGATACTCAATCACGCCGAGATGCCTTCTAATTAATGTTGTGTATTAGAAGAGGTGAGGGAGTGTGGTGTGACTGATGGCAGTGGTGGACAGTCGGCAGCACGAGTTTAACAAGATGAGATCTCCTAGAAACAGACAGTGGAAGAGAGGGGGGAGGACAGAGATAAGATGGGAGGCAGGAAGGGATGTGTGGGCGGAGGACAGAGCAGAGATTAGTCATCGTGTGGAGTTTGGACGGACGGACAGAGAATCTCTCTCCGTTCTATGTTTAGCAGCGTCTCAGCTTTCTCGTTTAATGGAGATTCCCTCTCTGATAGCAGCTGCACGGGCGGACGGTTTGTGTCGTCATGTTGTCTGACTTTTTACAAATTTCAGGTAAAAGAAAAAAACACAGATTGAGTCAAGTTTAATGGCATCAAGTGGGGCTGTAGGAGAGGAGAAAATCCCCATAAACACAAACAGAGATTTGCCTGTAATTGAGTCATTTTCTTCTTCTATCTCCATCTGAATTATTGTTTTCTCTCTCTTCTTTGTGCTGCTACAGGAGACAGTTGCATATTGATGGTCATTCTCGGGTTATTCTCCAGAGAAAACATTTGAAACACAAGATAAACGGCATTAATCTCCAAATTCTCCTTCATCACTCAGTTATACTCATTTCTCAACATCTGCAGTCTGGTGTTGGTATTTTGCTCTCTAGCAATGCTGCCATTATGTGTTGATTTGCTAAACTTACGTTAAGATAATTAATGACGTTTAACGTCCCCAGACAACGTCTGGAGTCTCATCCAGCCACTTGTTAGCAACCGTCTTTTTTAAAGACATGTAAAAGCTTGGAAATCACGAGTGGGGTATTTACCGATGTATTTTATGTCGTAGAACAAAACGTGAAAATCTCTTTAGCTTTCAGGCATCTAACCAAAAACCCAAAACTTGTACCTTGTGTTTGAAATGTTTGCTCTGCTGCACCCTTTATCCCCGCCCAAATTAGTGATGTCACAGTAATTGAGGACTGTGACATCACTCTGAAGAGAGAGGAAACAATAATTAAAATGGACATGAACACTGTATACTGCAGGGCACGGTGTATTTCCTTTAGTTATCACAGGATACATGAATTATACACACACAGGATTATATAATTCCTTAATGAAAACCCAACGCAAACAGACATAAATACACAGAATGGAGTTAACATCTGCTGCTGTTTACTGCCTCGCAACAGATCAGGACCTGGGAAAAGGTCAACTGTAACACACACACACACACACACACATATATTCCCATCACTTAGCAACACAAGATTGACGTCCAATGTAACTGCCCAATCTTGTTGCTTCCTAACTCATTTCTGTCTATATTTGTGTCTTATAATAAACTTAACTTGTGCGTCATTGTAGAGACTGGTGTTGCATAGGTTTACAGCATTAAAAGGCAAAGTTTCATAAGGTGCAAGTTTGATACTTTCTCCAAATATTCACATCTTTTCTGCTTTGAATCTGACAAACTAATGTTGAAAAAGGAAAAAATTATAAAGCTTAGCTTCTTTTTAAATGAAGGTTTTACTGTGGCTGATTTGTCTTTGTTGTTTTTGTGTTGGCAGGTTGTTTGTTTGAAAAGAAGCTCTGTCCGAGAGATCAGCTGTGCAACGATGGTGAGTAGTCGAGTTTTACTTTGAAAAACAAGCTGTTTTAATCCAACATATAACAAAGATGATACCTGGTTTTACACTCCACGGCACTTCTGTTTATGTGAAAACATAACATTGGATTAATTGGAGCAGCCACACACAGAATAATATTTATTATGCCATGACCGTATAAAAAACGTTGTTCTTATTGGCCGGAGGGCGTTTATTCAGCTTTGATGTAGCATTTTTATCAACATTTTAAATAAATCATCACAGCTGAAAGGCCGGATACGGGGTCTGCTAATTGGAAAAAAATAAATTTTCTCCACAGAGAAGAGCTTTGATAGTTGACTGCATGAGGTGCAGCAGTGCTTTGAGTTGAATGCTAATAAGGAGCGAATGTGAATGTGAATTACAGCAGTTTTGCTTGTCACCAAGGACATTAAGATCAGACAAAATTTCATGGAAACCCATCCAATAGTTGTTGAGACATTTCACCAACTTTATGACTCTCTACTTGTAGTTTTAGTATTTACTGTTATCCCATCCTGTTGCATGTAGTCACATAGGTTCACTTTAATTAAAGGTTCAGCTCACCCAAAAACAAATAAATTGTATTTTCCATTTCCACCCCACACATCATCAGACAGAACATGAAAGTAACATATCACATATTTACATTGAGCACAACATTTGAACATTCATCCCACAAAAAACCTAAATATAATAGACAAGAACAAATGTAAAAAAGATGAATGCCATCATTGTCATTTCTTTATTCTTCTCTAGTGTATTCTTGTTCTATAGAACTAAACTAACTACAATAAACACAAGGACAATTAAATTAGTATAAGAGAATTAAACAGATCTGATAGAAAACAAGGAAAAAGTTTTAGTTTTATTTGCAGGTTTTGTCTTCTGCCACCATCCCAATACAATGGAGGTAAATGTGTTTTAATGACATTTGAAAAACTAAATGTCCTGGTTACTCTGCTTATTCAACAGACCTCAATGGAAACAGTTTTCTTTGGGAGTGTTTTCTACCAAAGGTGAAACAAAGTAGGAAAAGGGCAAACTGACCTATTATTCCCTACACGACTCTCTTTTCACACATTCATGAAGTTAAAACTCTCAGATATCCTCCTCTGGCTGGCTGACGTAGATACTTTCTTCCCCAATAGGAACCATGTATTTACGGTACCCTGAATGTAACGTGTCGTGAATAGTAAATCGACCGATAGTGAGCAATTCCCAGCAGGCTCCAGTTGCAGCGGCACGCTTCAGGAAGCCGTGACGTGTCTCCTGTCCATCAAACAGTCAGGAGCTGGTTAGCCGTCACGGCTCAGCCTGCCTTTAACGGGGCTGTCTATATTCCCTCAGTGGGTTTCCTGCCTCTTTCCTGCCTATTCAAACGTGGTAAGGATGTCATTACAAGAGTGTGCACGTGCGTGAGGGTGCACCTGTGAGTGTGCACCTGTGTGTCTCAGACTTCTAGACACAGCTGCATTATTGATAGCTGTATGATTCTGTGTCCGCCTTGAGGATGTTTTGTTCCCTGTTTCCAGAGACGGGAACATGAGCGGCATTCATCGTGAGGTCTCACGACGTGTGTCTGATGGTGCTTTGAGGAAGTGCATGTGCTGGATAATGCAAGAATGAGAGTGTGTGGAAAAAAGACAGAGAGAGTAACAGGTTGCAAACACAAAGTGTTTTATAGCCTGAAACATCTGTAATCTGAATACACAACAATAAGAATACATTTTATTCCAGACTGCATGAAAAAAAACAGCCTATTTTGTGTCCTTGAACACCTATAATCTTCAATATTTTTAATAAAATCTATTTTTAATTGCAGACTGCAGTCAAAAACAATACAGTATAGCTTGAATGATCTGCAATCTGTGTTAAAACACTGTAATATTAGGCAAAGTAAATAAATTCTAGACCGCATTAACTAAACCACCCATTTTGTGTCCCTAAACATCTAATCTGTGTTAAACCTACTTTGTGTACAAAAACATCTGTAATCTGTGTTGAACCTGGACTATTTGAGTAAAATAAATACATTCCAGACTGCATTGAACAAATGGCCCATTCTGTTTCTATAAACATCTGTAATCTCTAATTTATGTAATCAAAAGAAATTTAAATTCAGCATCCGTAACCACGACATTTCAGTGTGTGTTTATTCCGAGTAGTCGTCTGACTGTTGGAGTGTGTGTGTATCGGTGACGTGTGTGTGTGTGTGCCTGTGATTGTGCTGAAATGTGTGTGTGAAAAATTATTAGTTTGTGGATGAGATTCATCACATCGGCAGAAAGGTAGAACATGGAGAGAGGGAGTGAAAGAAACAAGGAGACAAAAGAGAGAAAAAGAGCGAGAGAGCAACGTAAACAAGGTCTCCCTCCGTCAGCCGCTCTCTGCCAATCGCAGCTCGTCCTGGCCGTCTCTATGACAACAGTGACATCACTTGCCTGACGACCGTGTGTCTCCCTCGTGTGTGTGTGCGTGCGTGTGTGTGTGTGTGTGTGTTTGATGAGCAATGGAGGGAGACAGAGGTGATGACTCACCACAGCCCACGCACACAAACACACACACACACACACTCACACACACACACACACACACACTGCACTTCACTATGAGTGTGATTTGTGTGTACATGTGTGAAGTTGAGTGTGTATTTGCAGGCTTGTTTGTGTACATATTTGTTGGTGTGTATGTATTGTTTCTGTACATGTGTGTACATTGTAGTATAGATTTGTGCCTTTGGGTGTGTTGTGTGTGCGCTTTGTGTTTGTGTGTATTTCTTTCCTCTTACTTTTTCCTCCAGTGAACATCAGCTCTGTGCTGTGTTTCTGTAAAAATAATCGAGCTGCTGTTTTGGCCGAGAAAAAGAGAAAGGGATCTCAACATATTCTACATATCTCAGATATGATTCTGGTGTATATATCTGTTAATGTCATATTTGGGTTCCAGTTCCAGACTTTGAACTAGTGGACTGAGGACAGCTTGTTTGATTTCACTGACGTCTTGTACATGCTGAGCTGCTTTGGGTTTTCAGAGAGGTTAAAGGATCAGTTTACCTAAATAAAAAACAATTCTTACTTATCTCTGTTTTTTTATTTTGCTTGTGGCCCTTTAAAATGAGGCAATGAGGCCCGAGGAGGTAAAACTTTCAAGTATTTAATATTAAAAAGGTGTAGATTACAGACAGACATAATTTGTGTAGTTGAAATGTGTGTCTTGTCTTGTTAATCATATTGCAACTCCTGATATTTATCTTGTGAACCTTTGTGTTGGTTTGTTCCTGTGCAGATGGTTTGTTTGGACAGTGCCAGACTCCTCACCAGGAGCCCGTCCAGTACCAGGTATCTGTACCGGTCCTGCACAAGCTGCAGGAAGTCCTCAAAGACCTGATGGTGCAAGGTGGGTCTCTTTTACAGTGGGCTTTAACTTCTGCTGCAAGTGAAAGTCAGTCATGGCTGACATTTCTGTCTCCCTGCGGCTGCACAGGTCTGACCTGGAGGGACGACATCACCCAGGCGATCATCAGCCGAGAGCTGAGTCACGTCCCTACCGCCGGTTCATCCTCCAAACTTCACGAGAAGTCGTCCAAACAGTAAGAAAACTTCCAGCATCAGTCCAGCACAGGACAACACAAACTAAAAGTACACAGAGAAAACACAGGAACGGCCAAATCTGAGGGGTTTTTGAAACAAATGAATATTTCCTAGGTTGTCCAGACTGTCGGGGCCCAGTCAGCGGAGGGTTCAGGGGCCCGAGGATCCAGCTGACCCCGAGATGCTGCAGCAGTACGTGGACTACATGATCCTTGACCCCTCCCGATCCTCCGTCCACATGCAGACGCCCCTGCTGGACCCTTACACGTACCACCAGGTGGGGAAAGTACGCAGGCACAGATATGGACTATTTATTTAAAAATGTGTGATTTGTATTCCAATCCGGTTTGAGATCGTGATTTTTCATTTAAGGGGTTGCCAAATATTTAACAAGATAGAAACTAAAAAGAAAAAACACATCTGCTGCATAAATGACTGACATGCTTATTTTTCTGGCTGTTGTTATCTTTTCTTTTGTGAAATAATAGATAACTTTATCTCTTCAGGTTTCAAATAATTCAGTCTGAAAAGGGAGCATCTGTCATAGACTCACAACACACTTTAAAGGCCAAAAAGTTTAGGAACAACTGACTTAATATTTCTCTGGACCATTGAATCATTTCCTTAAGGTTAATAAATTATTTTCACTTATTAAACAAAGTATAAATACATTTTAGATTAATAAGAACTAGTTTTGGTTGACTGTCTGAAGACGATAATAAATATATGACATAAGCTGTACAGGGGAATATAATGAAATATACCTGCAGCTGTCATCATTATATATACACAGCGATGCGTGATGGGAAGGTCGGGTTGCTCTGTATCGGCTGGATGTGGACGTTGTCCGCTGTTTGCACAACAACTTTATAAAGTGATAATATGTTTTCCAGCTTGTTGTGGAGTCATTCAGCCCCCTAGTGGCCATGAACCCACATGTCTGTTGTATGTGTGTTGCTGCAGCAGCAGTACGGCTACCAGGAGGAGGAGGAGCGCTCCCTCAACTCTCTGGACAATAATCCAGCCTTCCCGCTCCTCGCCTCCCCCTCTCGATCCAAATCCCGAGAAAACCCTCTGGACAGAGACCGGCAGCTCCTCCAGGACCTGGTGTCCTTTTACCTCACCTCCCCTTCTTCCTCCTCTTCTTCTTCCTCCTCCTCCTCCTCCTCCTCTCCTGTGCAGTCCCTCTCCCGCCAGAGAGGGGCGGTAGCAGCAGCAGCAGCCGCTGCAGGGTTTCCCTCCTCGCTGTCCTCCTCATCCTCCTCGTCCTCCTCCTTCTTCCCGGAGCTGGACTTCCCGCTGGACTACGGCGAGGACTACGTTTCCCAGGTGGCCAATCTAGGCAGGCAGCAGCAGCAGCAGCAGCAGCAGCAGCAGGAGCAGGCGGATAAGAAGGCGGAGCAAGAGTACGATGCCCTGTCAGGGCTGGATGGTACAGAGTATTTCACTGTGGTATTAGTTACAGATCTGAGAACACAAAGTTACCAGTAACTCCAGCTGTCAGATAAATGTAGTGTCTGTGGAAAGTTAAGCTCCATTAAAGACTAGAGTCGATTTTTCTGTGTGTCTTTCAGAGCGCTCTCTGCAGAGGCTGGCTCTGCTGCTCGACCACTACGGCCTCGATGTGAAGGATTTGTCCCCTGAAGAGAGAAACGACCTGCCGGCCGCTCTGAAGCAGCTGCAGATGGACAGCTCCTACGCCCACAAACAGACCAAAGGTGGGTGTTAAAGCTGTCTCTGCTTTCTGAAGGATCTCTGACCTTCATTTAATCCACATTGATCAGGCGTTTCTTTCTTTTTTCTTTTTATCTCACATAAATTAATTTTTAAAAATGATAATTGATGTGCTTAAAATAAGCCCTTCTTTCTCAAAAATGTGACAAAATTTGTGTACAGATATTGTTTCAGATCTTTCTTTTGCAGTTACATGTTAAACCACAAATAAAACACAGATTCAACCCCTTAACAAGCACCCTTTTTTGTGCATAAGCCCAAAAATGATGAAATCAAGTGGTTGCTGTTCTTGAGCCCTTTTAATTACAGTCGTCATCCTGGTCTCTTATGAGAGGAAAATCAGTTAATTATCAAAGAGTTAGAATTAGTCTGAGTGATACTGAATCAAATTTACAGAGGCATAAACATGTTGAAAATGTATGCTGTTTTGTGTCTTTAGTTTTTCTTTTCTGTGCTCTCCTGATGCAAAATTTGCAGTTGTTGTCACCCTGAAATCTGGACCTTAAAATGGTTTAAAGTGACAGAGACGACCTCCCAGTCTCCTGCTCATACAGGGGTTAAGAATTGTGTCTAAATACATATAAACATATTTAAATTATTCATTTTATTATGTTTTTGTTTACTATTCAGATAACTATGGAAACGGTGCTGCTACAGGGAAGAAGGTGAGCTGGTTACTGTTTTTCTGTTTTACTGCTTTTAGTCAAGATGAAACTTCTCTAAAATTCTCTAGATTACAAAAGAGTTTATTAGTCTGTTGAAGGATATTTTTTGTGTAAAAGAACCTGCTGAATAAAAAAAAGGAAAAGTTTAATTTATTCATCCAGAAAATCATCCTAATCAACCACGCTGATTACAGAACAGTTTATTTTGTTGTGTTTTGATGTTTTCACTCAGAAGATCTCGACCAAGCGGTATTATCCCAGCAAAGTTCTGTACTGTAGGGCTGTAAGTGATAAATCATTAATGTATAAAAAGCCTGTAGCCCATATTAAAAACTGTAGCTCCCAAAATAGTTTTATTAGAATGAAAAAGGCAACTTTTCAACCACACTGAGAGGGTGTCCTGTATATGGACATCATTCTACCATTTTTAGATTTGGGACTCAATACATATTCAAGATAAATTATTAATGTCTTTATTTATCTGGATCCATCAGATCACAGAGGGTTCGATGGCGTATAAGATTGCCGCTCCCAAAGCCCCACCCTCCACCGTCAAGCCCCCCAAACCAGAAGGATCCCAGAAAGATTTGACTGTGGCAGCGAAGCAGGACAAACTGAGACCCAACGAGCCGGCGGCCAAGCCAGAGGAGTACGGCTACATCGTCACCAATCAGAGGTACGGGACGCTCACTTCCTCCATGTGGTCCCACCAATCAGGATGACCTCATGTGAGCGAATGGATGGATGGATGAGGTGCCGAGTTGTGGATGTTTTTCTGTAGATTTGGGTCATAGACGTGGAGGCTTTATTCCCTCATGTAGAAGTATCAGAAAAAATACTACAGTACAAGTTAAAGTACTGCATTTATAATGCTGGCCAAAAAAATCAAAAAGGAAGGAAAAGAGAAAGAGTGTGTGTGTGTGTGTGTGTGTGTATGAATGTGTGTATGTTTATGTGTGTGTTTATGAGTGTGTGTGTTGTCGCCGCAGCCCCCTCAGTCTGAACGACGGGGTGCGCCTGTTGGAGCGTCTGTCAGGGAGGACCGGCCTCTCCACCGGCTCCTTCATCAACATCAGGTAGGACGAGGACCCGGCAGTCTTGACCCCCCCCAGACACATAGAATCCCCAAACCTGCTGTCCTGACGCCTCTGGATCCTCCTGATCTCCTCTCACTGTCTGGATCTCTGACTTTATTTCATGGGATTAACTTAACCCTCCTCCCAGAGCTGTTTGATGGAGCTGAAGCCAAACGAGGAGCTGAGACGTGTGTTGATTTCCTGCATGTCGAAGTGATTCCCTGATTTTATTCTGCTCGTCCTCTCACCTGCTTGGTTGAATCTTTCATCTGACAATGCACCCCAACCTTTGACCTTAAACTAAAAACTGAACAGCACAAATGTCCTCCATTTCAAGTTACTTCTGTCTGGCATTCTTTATTCACCCCAAAAAACTTGTTCAATTAAAATACAATGTTGAGGCAAACTGGTCTAAAAGGATGCAAATAATTAATTGACGAACCAAAAATAATCTTAAAGTAAAAGATATCTTAGTGTCATGATAGAAAGAAAAGAGCAAACAAATTTTAAATAAATCAAAACTATGCAATGAAAATACAAAACAAAACTGCCAAAAAAAGAGTAAAAAGAACATACAAACTTTGAAAAACAACAAGTTAAACTAAATAACTTTAAAGTGATTAATACTCTTCAAGAAGGGCACATAAATTATAAGAAACTTATTTCTATTCAATATATTTCAAAAAAATATTTTACTGAGGCAAGATGGTCTGCAGACTTACAAGAACACAAATATTTCACAAACACAAAAGATAATATCAATAATACAAAATAAACAAAGCGAATGGATTTTGCTTGTAAAAATATAAAAGATTATTTAATGAAAAAAATGTAAACAAAACTGCCAAAAATAGTAATAAGAACATAAAAACTATGAAAAAAATCCCAGATAACAAGTAAAACTACATAACTTCAAATTACTCACTTCTGTAAAAGATTTTTAAAATAACAAGGTATGTTAGTGTGAATATATAAATAAAGGTTAAGTGAATGTGAAAGGGCAAAAAATAAAAATCATACAGCTGGAACAAAATAAAAACTATGAAAAGACGAAATAACATGTATGGGATATCTTTGTGGCTCTGGCAGATGTTTCCACCTGTAATAAGAAAATCAATCTTTAAGGACTTTATTACAGAAAAATAGACAGATTTTTGAGATTTAGAGTAGAAATGAGACGAAACCATCTTCCCTTGTTGCCCTTCACTCTTCATATTTAATATGAGTTATTAACAACATTAAACCTGGAGTTTTCTCCCCTGGAGGAAGTATTCACATCCTTTACTGCAGTAAAAGTACTCATACCATACTGTACAAATACTCTGTTACAAGGAAAAGTCTTGGTAGTAAGGTAGTAAGGTAGTAAAAGTATTTAATGCAGAAAATGATTAAATATAATATAAAAAACAAGATAAATTCAAATAATTAAAAGAAAAGGCAGCAGATCTTCATACTTGAAAAACTGGAACCATAAAACGTAAACGAGTAGTTGAAAAAAGTGGCATGAAAAGTAAAGTATCTCAATGTGTACTTATGTAGGGTACTTGAGTTAGTAACCTTTGGCTCTGCTCTTGTGTTTTCTCCTCTGCAGTGTGGTTGGACCTGCGATCACCTTCAGGATCAGACCCAACTCCAAGAACCTGACGGCTGGAGATGTGGCGGAGAAAGCCGGTAAAAACAGCTACAACTGAATTATACTACTTCAAAAACCCAAATTGCTGCGAGTACTCATCTGAATACTGCGATTCGCACAGCAAGCAGCAGGACCACAACAGTGTTTTTCCAGTCATTATTTGAATGTGTTATTCCTGCAGTTGCAGAGAAGAAGTTCCTGGAGTCTGAGACGGGCCTGAAGGTGCTGCAGGGCGGCGTTGGAGAGGTAGGCGCTCGTTTTTGATACCTGAGGCTGGTTGGTGGGAGAAGTTGTGAGAGAAGAAGAGAGGAAGCGGAGAGGATTTCATGTGAAAGCTGGAGGGATAAAAACAAAATGAGATGAAGGAAATGAGGGCGAAGATTCTGCTGCTACTATTACTGTGACAGCTCAGATCTTTACTTAAGTAAAAGTAGCAATACCACAGTGTAGAAATACTCTGTTACAAGTAAAAGTCCTGCATTCAAAACCTTAGTAAAAGTATTATAGTATACTTAAAGTGCTCATTATGCAGAATGACCTATTTCAGAATAATATATAGGCCTTTTATATTATTGGATCATAATTATTAATCATTAATGTGTTCATCACTTTAATGTTGCACCTGGTGAAGGTGGAGTTGATTTTAATGACTTTATTAACTGCTGGGTAGATTAATCCATAAAAATATATCATCGTTTATTAGTTAATGATAATCTATATTTAATCTCAAGATGTCAACATAAATGTAATGGAGTTAAAAGTACAGTATTTCCATCTCAAATGTAGGGAAGTAGAAGTCCTTCAAAATAAAATTGCAACAGGTTTTTATACACTTTTATTTTGAAAGTGAGTCCCGGAAGTCCTGTCAGTTTAAATTGAGTGTAACTTGACAGTGTCGGTGTTCCGGCACTGGGTCCATGTGGGTGTAGCAGGCAGGACGTCAGGAAAGCTGCTCTGCGTCGTGCCTCTGGTGAGTGAAAACAAGAGATCAATAATTAACACTTGATTATTATGATTAGTTTATTCACTGAGCAGCCAAACCTGAAGATGTAAAGTCCCATTTATGACACGTAATGCTCACTCATCACTTACATTACACGAAAACTGTCTAATATTCTTATAAAGATTACTTAATAATCAGTTTATCGATATAATGTTCCCACACTGTCAGGATCTTCTGTCGGAACGCTGAATAACCAGTTTATAGTCACATTTGTGGTCTTATCTTAATGCTCATGTAGTATTTCTATACTTAAACATTATATTATATCCTGTATTTTTATCTTAATATTTGCATAATACTCTGTAATATTCATTGACTTGTAATGACTTGTGTACTGCAGGTATTTCTGCAGTTTAAGTGTGTATTTTCTTTATATTACCTGATTTTTAAAAAAACATGAATGATACCCTTATGATCCTTCTGAAAAACATATCATTGCTTTTATTTTTAAGCAATGTTTCATCTCTAATGGCCTTTTTTAAGGATTTATTCTTGTATTATGAGCAGAGATAAATTAAGTGTTCATGCGGCGACTTGTGGCTCTATAAATTAAAAGAAGAAGAAGAAAACGTAGATCCACTCCTGTCCTTCAACCACATGCAGCCTGGTCATCCATTTTCTTTTTTTTCCTCATTTTCACACACACACTGAGCCCCATTGGGGCCCCTTTATAATAGCAGGTGAAGTCCCCTTTTCTACCCCCCCCCGCGCCGACTTTAATGTCTTTCAGATACCACACACACACACACACACACTCACACACACTACACACACACACACACACACACACACACACACACAGTGAGCGAGCGCCTCACATTCCTGAGGCCCACGGAGAGGAAGGAGGAGGTCTGAGGGGTCAAGAGAGACAATTCATCCAGGGAGAGGAAGGAGGAGTAGAAAAGAGAATGGAGGGGAGGAAGAGGAAGAGAGGATGATGAAAAGGAGGGAAGAAAAGGGAGGAGAGGAAACAGGAGGGAAGATGACTTACAGGTCTTACAGAGAAAGCACAGGTGAAACTGTGTTTTGATGTGGATATATTTAGGTTTCTAACCTGTGAAATGTTTCATGTATGATATGTGTGAAATATCTGAAAATCACATGTGCCAATATAATGTAAATTTATCACATAAGTAAAATTTTAAGAGATTGAAAAAATGTAAAAAAAAAAAGATTAAATACATATTATAATAAATAAAATACAATATATGTAAAAATAAAATAATAAAAAGAAGGAGGCGATACCTCACAATCTTTCATTCAGCTGAGCTGCTCATGTCCACCTCATTAGCTAACTGGCTGCTCAGAAGTGTGTGTGTCTAAGTCTTATTTCATTTCCCTTTCCTCTCTCCCTCTCCTGCCACAGAGGAATGATGGGAAGGCGTTGCCCCTGGCGACCCGAGTCCAGCCCGGCTCACGCTGGGTGTTCGCCACGCTTGTGGCCATGGCCTGCATGGGCGGCATCTTGGTGGCGGCCATGACCATCGCCTGCCTGCGTCACCACGCCCACCGGCTGGCAGCGAAGAAGCTGGGTCTGGGGCCGGAGGGAGGCAGCTTCAGCCACCAGGAGTACCAGGTGAGGGGGTCAAACAGAAAGAAAACTACAAACATGTCTGCACCTTAAATGGATTTGAAAACAGCAGTGTAACAACGTGACGCATGCATAACTGGCTCACCAGGACCTGTGTCGCCAGCACATGGCCTCCAAAGGTGCCTTCGGACGCCTGGAAGCTGCTGCCCTCGGCGCTGTGGGAGGAGCAAGCGGAGGCGGAGCAGGAGGGGGAGGAGGCGGAGGAGGAGGAGGAAGCGGTGGAGGAGGAGGAGGTGCCGGCCAGGGGGGAGGAGCAGGAGCAGCAGGAGGCGGAGGTACTGACTCGAGGGTGAGCAGCGTGTCGTCCCAGTTCAGCGACGGAGCCCAGCCCAGTCCGAGCTCCCACAGCAGCACGCCATCATGGTGCGAGGAGCCGGCCCAGGCCAACATGGACATCTCCACTGGTCACATGATACTGGTCAGTACCAGAAACTGTGTTCGTCATATGATCACACAACTGATTGATCATTTTCAGATCAAAAGACGTCTAGATGAGTGGTGTTTACAGCACAGAAGCAGATGAGATGGAAGGAGGAACTGACTGTCTTGCTTACATCCCTCAGGCCTACATGGAGGACCACCTGAGGAACAAGGACCGCCTGATGAAGGAGTGGGAGGCTCTGTGCTCCTACCAGGCCGAGCCCAGCGCCGTCTCTGTGGCTCAGAGCGACGCCAACGCCAAGAAGAACCGCTGCCCGGACTCTGTGCCCTGTGAGTCTCGACAGCTGCTTCACTTCAGGCACAACTAATGATGCGTTTAAACCTTCAGGCAGGGCAAAAAAAAACTGATCTTTCTAGCAATTTTCTAAAAATACCAGACATGTCAGACTGAATTGGAGTAGAAATGTGTGAAATGCACCAGACACCTAGAATATTGATGGATAATAATATATTTGATGTGATGTCAGAAGATTTTAACAAAGCTTCTTAAAGGATGTGAGGGGGTTAAATGTCACTGTTGGCCTTCAGATGACCACTCGAGGGTGAAGCTGAAAGCCGAGATCAACCCGTCACGCTCCGACTACATCAACGCCAGCACCATAGTAAGTCTGGGGTGGTCACAGCTGGTTTCCATGGAGATCTTGTGCTTAGCCCCACAAGGTGACCTTTGACCTTTGCCCCTGTATAACCTTTCACCCCCGCCTCCCTTCAGATTGAGCACGACCCCCGGATGCCGGCCTACATCGCCACCCAGGGCCCCCTGTCACACACCATCTCTGACTTCTGGCAGGTCAGTGAGACGCAAAACAAAATATTTACTTACATTAAGTTTGTGTAGATTTAAATAAAACCATGATTTAATTTGTCATTTAATTGTATATTACATGCAAATATAGTTAATTTGATTGGTTTATTTGTAAGAAAAACCTTTTACCAAAAAGTAAAAGAAAAAGTTATTTCTCATATTTGATCCCTGTCGAAAAGTTCACTGTTGTTTAGTTCAATGCATTTCTTCAACTAGCAAATTACTGACTTTGTGTGTGTTTGCTGTTGCTGTAGATGGTCTGGGAGAATGGCTGCACTGTGATCGTGATGATGACGGCTCTGGTGGAGGACGGAGAGAAACAGTGTGACCGCTACTGGCCCGACGAGGGCTCGTCCCTCTACCACATCTATGAAGTAAGACTATTTAACTCAGAGTCAGCGAGAGTCTGATCGCTTCGAGTCCTCCAGCAGCTGGATTTTTTAAAATTTCTTTCCAGGTGAACCTGGTGTCAGAGCACATCTGGTGTAACGACTTCCTGGTGCGAAGCTTCTACCTGAAGAACGTGCAGACGCAGGAGACCAGGACGCTCACTCAGTTCCACTTCCTCAGCTGGCCGGCTCAGGGGATCCCCACCTCGACACGCCCCCTGCTGGACTTCCGCAGGTACTGCTGCTACTTGTATATCCTCATTAAACACCAAACTTTACTAGCCATGTTTCCATCAACCTTTTTAATGCATTTTGAAGTATGGCATTAAAAAAGGTTGATGGAAACGTTAACATTTTGCAATCTCTATCATTTTGTTATCACTTCTGAAACTCAGACATTGTATCAACGCTGGTATGTTTAAACAATCTCCAGCCCTCGTAACACGATGAAGCTGTTACCCTTCATCCTTCTGTGTTTATTCTCCTCCTGCCTCCTCCTCCCCGCCCTCCTGATCCTCTGTCCCTCACTCCCTCCTCCCCTTCCGTCCTCCCACCCTGTGCGATGGAGGTCAGCGGGGCCCTTGGTTTAATTTTTTACATATCTGTCTGTGTCATTCTTGTGGTTTGCAGCTAGTAGTCTGGGTCCAGTTGCATAGTCACAAAAATGATCATGGACTGGTGTGGCTGCAGCAGGAGGTCCATCGCCGAAAACCCCTTTTTTACCCCCCTTATCTATCAGTCTTCCAATTAATCCATCAATCAATCTACCTATCTATCCATCTTTCTGATTGTCTGGCTGAAACAAAAATGATTAACCTGTTATTTAGTCCTTTAAGTCAGTAACAAGTTTTATTTTCTTAAAACATGTAAAAAATAAGTGTTTTTGATGTCCGTAACTAATGCAGTGTGTTTTATTTTGAGATACAGACAATCATTTCTATAATTAGAATTTGAAGTGCTGTTTTTAGTAGGTTAGATTTTTTGTGATACTCTGACTGTAACCTCTATGTATATAAATATGCAAAAATGCTGTTTAATATACCCGATAAAGGAAACATCATAGATAAGTAACTAAATACAACAGCAGTAACTGAGACAATAGGATGTTTCTAAATATTAATAGAAGATAAACTGGTCATGTTTTTCTTCTTGTTTGTTTTCTCTTCAGGAAGGTGAATAAGTGCTACAGAGGACGATCCTGCCCCATCATCGTGCACTGCAGGTAAACCTCACACATCTGCAATTGATTAATGGAGCAAATAATAAGCAGACTAATTACATGAATGCATGAGGAATAATAATCTAATAATAGAATATATAGTAGTACAACAGTTACAGGGAACCGAACATTGTTTCTATACAAACATTTATTCTTATGGTTTGGTTTAAGTAAGTGGATGTGAATACTCCGCTACTGATCCTCCACTCAGGTACATGCGCTCCACTGCATTACTACATAATTCCACCTGGTGGCAGGCACGTGCAATATGTTGCACTTCTCTGCTGGTTCTGTAGAGTTTGAGATTTTAAATTAAATGAAATATTAGCACTTACATAAGTTAATTTTTAAGTTATTGTCTCTCAAGTTTAATTTTACAGATAATTTTATTTATTGTTTGTCATTGTTTGCTTTATGTTGTTTCCATAGTGACGGTACAGGCCGAACTGGGACCTACATCCTGATTGACATGGTTCTCAATCGTATGGCCAAAGGTGAGGTTTTCTATATGTTACTCTATATACTTGATTTAAATATACTATATTTAAATCAACCACTTTCATCAGGATCTAGTTTTCTGATAGATTGGACTCTTGTTAAAACATTATAATATAAAGGCATTTTTAAATAACAAATAAAATGTATGTAATATAAAAAAGAAATCTGTAATGTGCATAATAACCCCCCTAATGAATGTGTTTTACCTTTGCAGGTGTGAAAGAGATCGACATCGCTGCTACGCTGGAGCATGTCCGAGACCAGCGCCCCGGGATGGTTCGCACCAAGGTAAGAGGAAATGCCGTCAAGTCAGCAGGTGGTGGGGTCAAATTTCAGCAGGTGAGGGAGGCCATCATTATATATAAAAAAAAAAAAATGCTATAACCCCCTCCTTTTACCTCTCAGAAACCCCAGGGGGAGCCCCGCCCCCCCTGGGCCCTACCTACTTCTAGCCCTACCTACTTCTGCCTACTCTGAGCCCTCCCTCTAGCCTACTTCTAGCCCTGCCTACTCTATCCCCCCCCTTCTAGCCCTGCCTACTCTATCCCCCCCCTTCTAGCCCTGCCTACTCTACCCCCCTTCTAGCCCTGCCTCTAGTGCTCCAGGTACTGGCAACGGGTGGGGTTCGAACCAGGCACCTGCCCACAGGTACCTTGTTGGTCACGAACTAACCCACCACGCCACCAAATACCCTTCGCATTTGAACCTTTTCTCTGGGCGCTTTTATCTTTTTACTTTGGGTGTTGGACTTCAAAATTCTTTTAAGACACTAGGGGATCGAACCCATGTTCTCAAAAAACCTGAAGAGGCATCTAACAGCCTGAGCCACTGGGCCACACTGCGATCATGACTTTGAAACTTTTTCACTTCTTTCTGCAGGTGTTGGACCTCAAAATTCATAAGATCACTTGAGGATCGAACCTACGACTTCAGGCTCTACGGCAGAGTCCTCTAACACCATGAGCCACTGGGATAAAGGCAATGCCAGACTCATTCATAAATCTTTTCACTCTTTTCTCCGAGTTTTGGACTTTAAAAGTCATTGTATCACTTGGGATCGAACCCACAGCCACGAAATACATAAAGCAGTATGTAACAGCCTGAACCACTGGGCCACACTGCTGTCATGACCTTCAAACTTTTTCACTACGTTCTGCAGGTGTTGGACCTCAAAATTCATAAGATCAGCCAGGGATCGAACTCACAACTTCAGACTCTTCAACAGAGTCCTCTAAGACCCTGAGCCACTGGGGTGGAGGTAACACTGGAGTCATTCATAAATCTTTTCAGTCTTTTCTCCAAATTTTGGATGTTAAAAGTCATTGAATCACTTGGGATCGAACCCACGGCCACAAAATACATAAAGCAGTATGTAACACCCTGAGCCACTGGGCCAGACACACTGCAAACATGACCTTGAAAGCTTTTCACTCCTTTCTGCAGGTGTTGCACCTTAAAAGTCATAAACTCACCTGGGGCTCAAACTCACATCCTCTAAATTACACCTTAGTCTTCTAGCACACAGAGCCATCACACCTTTCCTCTAGTGGATTCCTTTCTGTGTTTTTAACTCTTCACATTGGGTGTTGGACTTCAAAATGCTTTGAGTCACCCGGGGATCGAACCCATGTCCTCAAAATACCTGAAGAGGTATCTAACACCCTGAGCCGCTGGGCCAGACGCACTAAGAGCATGACCTTGAAACCTTTTCGCTCCTTTCTGCAGGTGTTGCACCTTAAAAGTCATAAGCTCACCTGGGGCTCAAACTCACATCCTCTAAATTACACCTTAGTCTTCTATCACAAAGAGCCATCACACCATTCCTCTGGAGGAGTTCTCTCACAGTCTTGTTAACTCTGCACTTTGGTTGTTGGACTTCAAAATGCATTGAGATACCCAGGGATCGAACCCATGTCCTCAAAATATCTGAAGCAGTATCTAACACCCTGAGCCGCTGGGCCAGACACACTGAGAGCATGACCATGAAAGGTTTTCCCTCCTTTCTGTGGGTGTTGAATGTCAAAATTTGGTAGCCTGGCATTACCAGACTAATTCACAAATGCGTATTCATCTGGACCCTCTCAGTTCATTTTTGATTTCCAAGGGGCGTTATCAATGGGCGGACACAACCAATCAGAGCAATGAAGCACCATCCTGTCAGAAGTACGGCAAACATATATTTCTCATCAACAAAAAATTTAAGTGCAGGTGTTTGTTCTTCTTTTAGAGATAATTTACCGCCCAGTCTGTTTCATACTGCCGCTGTAGCCTGCCGGGGAACACGGCAGCGCCATCTTGGATATTTACAAAGATGCCTGAACGGCGTTCGTCTCTGTCAGTCATCGCATTAAACCCGCCTCGTACTAGATAAACACTTGTGATTGGTTAGCCTGATAACTCGGCAGGGAACTCAGTTTGAATGGGAGAGAGGCCAGACGTATCTGCCAGAGCAAATGAAACATGAGCTTGCAGATTCGTCTCGTTCCCAGGCTAACACTTTGGGTGTTGGACTTCAAAAGTCATGGAGTCATCAGGGATCAAACCCATGTTCTCAAAGTACGTGAAGAGGCATTTAACACCTTGAGCCACTGGGCCAAGACTAGCAGCAACAGTATCATTTTTAAGGCTTTTCAGCCTTTTCTTTGAGTTTTGGACTTTAAAAGTCATTATATCACTTGGGGAATCGAACCCACGGCCACAGAATACCTAAAGTGGTATCTAACACCTTGAGCCACTGGGCCAGGGCCACCAGTAAGTGTTATTTTTTAAGGTTTTCACCCCTTTCTTCAGGTGTTGGACGTCAAAATTCATAAGATCATCTAGGGATTGAACCCACAACACCAAGTGCTTTGGAGAAGTCCTCTAACACCCTGAGCCACTGGGCCAAACACAAAAACAGTATCATTTTTAAAGCTTTTCACTCTTTTCTTTGAGTTTTGGACTTTTAAAGTCTTTGAGTCACTCAATCAAACTCATGTCCTTAAAATACCTGGCAAACATACAAAGTCGCTGCTCCTGGATGAACAGCCCAGTGGGAAGTGGGCCTCTGGGCTTCTTCCATTGTGGAACAGCAATAATGAGTTGGAAACTTGCCATTGTATTTGTTATTTTTGGAAAATGATATTCTATGGTAAAGTGAGGTGAGTAGGTTTAATAACTCCAGTCATTAATGTTCCTAGACTCATTTACTCAGACCACCGCACACCTACAACGGCAACATTAAACTACAACTGACCACATACAGAACTACAACACCCACCGTTCCCGAGTTCCCTTCTGAGGCCTCATCTGACTCTGGAAAATTTAGACCGAGTCAGCGTTGATTGATGAAATTGAAACGTGAACAAACCTCTGTGTATTTTCGTTTCCAGGACCAGTTTGAGTTCGCCCTGACAGCCGTCGCTGAGGAGGTCAACGCCATCCTCAAAGCTTTGCCCCAGTGAAACCAGTACGACCCAGACCAGCCTCCTGACTGACCCCCCCCTTCAGACTCCTATCTTACCTTACCATTTCTCTCTGTGATGATGATGATGATTATCATGATGAAGAATGGCGCTGTGCTTCTCTATCTGCCTGTCGGGTGACACCTTAAAACATAATGGTGATGTAAGAAAATCAAACCTCTCTACTGGAGGACTTTAAGGTCTGGGAGGATTTACACAGACATGTATCTGATTTTTAAGTGTTTGTGGCACAGATAGGATGTGTTCAGGGACATTCAGCGGGTAGAACGTGCCAAATGAGTGTTGCATTCACAGCTAATCTGAATGAAAGTTAAACCATGAGGAAAAATAAAGCAGTAAAAATAAAAAAATGCACGTTTATCACCTTTAAACTCCTCTACTCACATATATGTTTTTTAAAATTAAGTTTGATCCTGCCTCAAACAGCATTCACCCAATTCCTTCCCACCCTGAATGCATTTCCTGAACCGCCTGACTGCATGTGAACGAGCCACAAATGATTTAAACATCAGATTTTGCTTCGACCTGTGGAGGTCCAGCCTGTCTGCCCAGTTTAATGCCAGATTGAAGCAGACACTTAACTTTCCCGCTTATATGTGGTTGAAGTGTGTGGAAATTGCGCTGCTGTTGGTGTTTTGGTCTCAGTAAGAAGGCAAAATTATATTTAAAAAAAGACTTTAAACCATCAGAAGGCTTCAGAAAAGCTTAAATGATTAGATTTCTGAACTGTCAGGTGGACAAGGTGTTTAAAGTTTAAAAGGCAGTTTGGGTTGTTTACACATCGTGCTCCCTCCCTCTCCTCACGTGACCAACACAAACGTAAGTCCGTCTCTGTGTGCCATTCAGATCATCAAGTCCCTGGATATATTGTTGTTTACCTCATGCAAGTCAGAAAATGAATAAAAAAAACTAAAAAAACAAGAAATGCTATTCTATGAAAACAAGAAAGCTATTTTGTATCTGTGAGACCTTCAATAAATCTTTTCGTGTTTAAGTGCTGCAATTGCTCGCGTGACTTCTGTGACTTTCTGTACTTTAACTTCCTGATTGTGCAGCCAGTAGTAGTATTTATTACTATCTTTTTTAGTATTTTATTTAGGATGTGAGATCAATATATTTGATTATAAGATTTAGCGACACACTCACAGGTCAGAGGGCAAAACATATGCAAATTGTGCATGATCTAACATTTGATGTATTTGGATTTTAAGATTTACAGTGGATTTAAATGTGCTATTAACTAAAGGAAAAACAGAAAATGTGCTCCCTGCACCCGAGATTAACTCAGCATCAATTAAAGGCCAAATACATAATGGAGGTTTAATCTGCTTCCAGAGCAGTTAGTGAGGTCACGGGAGTTTCAGGCGTCAGCTGTTCCGCTGTTGGAGGGGGGGTGCACACACAAAAAACCGGAGTCCATTTTGAATTTCCTCCTACATGAAACAGCCTGAGCTACACGTGTCCAGCAGAGCTGAAATGAGCAGCAGTAACATTAAATAATTTTTAAGGCCAGAGTGCTTAACTGAGATTTAATGGTTCTTAATTTAGTTATTGCCATCACCGGAATATCAGTTTGTATGTGAATCATTATTTTTAGTTTCAACTCTTTGGACTGTTTGTCTAACAGAAAATTTGTAAGACACCTGTAGTCCAGTATTTCCTTTGACTTTAGGAACATTACTCACCTGTACAACTAATGGACTTACATTTCCTCTCATATTTAAAACTAGTCACTTCTTCAGTTGTAATTACTAGAAATTGTAGTAGCCCAATAGGAAACCAGAGAGACACAAACATCAATGCAACCTCCTCATGGTGCTCAGGAGACCGTCTGCTGCTGTGAAGTGAACACAGGACAAACAATGACTTCATGTACTTTTATTAGTTTGAACGACTAGAACGAGACAGAAAACTCATGTAGCTCACTGGAATGTGCAGAATTAAAGGAATGAGTCCAATATTGTTGAGCAACAAAACACACTTTTGATGTTTGGCTTCTTTATGGGATAGGTGGACTAGTGAAGTCACAGCAAGCTACAGATGTTGGAGCATCTTAGTACTCTTCTCCTTCATCCTCCTCCCCGACGCTGTCGGTTCCCACCTCTTCGTAATCCTTCTCCAGGGCAGCCATGTCCTCTCTGGCCTCTGAGAACTCGCCCTCCTCCATCCCCTCTCCGACGTACCAGTGGACGAAGGCCCTCTTGGCGTACATCAGGTCGAACTTGTGGTCGAGTCGAGCCCAGGCCTCGGCGATGGCGGTGGTGTTGCTCAGCATGCACACGGCCCTCTGCACCTTGGCCAGGTCTCCTCCAGGAACCACAGTAGGGGGCTGGTAGTTGATGCCCACCTTGAAGCCTGTGGGACACCAGTCCACAAACTGGATGGTGCGCTTAGTTTTGATGGTGGCGATGGCGGAGTTGACGTCTTTGGGCACCACGTCACCACGGTACAGGAGGCAGCAGGCCATGTACTTGCCGTGGCGGGGGTCGCATTTCACCATCTGATTGGCTGGCTCGAAGCAGGCGTTAGTGATGTCGGCCACTGACAGCTGCTCATGGTAGGCCTTCTCTGCTGAGATAACCGGGGCGTAGGTGGCCAGAGGGAAGTGGATACGTGGGTAGGGCACCAAGTTGGTCTGGAACTCCGTCAGGTCCACGTTCAAGGCGCCGTCGAAGCGCAGGGAGGCGGTGATGGAGGACACGATCTGACCAATCAGCCTGTTGAGGTTAGTGTAGGTGGGGCGCTCGATGTCCAGGTTCCTGCGGCAGATGTCGTAGATGGCCTCGTTGTCCACCATGAAGGCGCAGTCGGAGTGCTCCAGGGTGGTGTGGGTGGTCAGGATGGAGTTGTAGGGCTCCACCACAGCTGTGGACACCTGGGGGGCTGGGTAAACCGCAAACTCCAGCTTGGACTTCTTGCCGTAGTCGACAGAGAGACGCTCCATCAGCAGAGAGGTGAAGCCAGAACCGGTTCCTCCTCCAAAGGAGTGGAAGATGAGGAAACCTTGGAGCCCTGTGCACTGGTCAGCCTGAAAAATGAACAAAATGTTTAAAATGTTGCCACGTGGATCAATGCGGTTTCACTACTAACATGTTTCGACAATTTGCACTCACCAGTTTGCGAGTTCTGTCGAGAACCAGGTCGATGATCTCCTTGCCGACTGTGTAGTGGCCGCGGGCGTAGTTGTTGGCTGCATCCTCCTTGCCGGTGATCAGCTGCTCGGGGTGGAAGAGCTGGCGGTAGGTTCCAGTTCGCACTTCATCTGAGGAGCGACAACAATACATTTTGAGGATTTACTGCTTGTCTGTATCATGTGGGAAATTAAAGAGTGATAATGATTGTTGGATCCCTGATTATCTTAGCAAGATAACTCTAGAAATGTCAGCACTTCTTCCTTAGATCAGAAGTATTTAAATGTATATATTGATTATGATCTCTTATCAGAGGCAGTAGTTTAGTGAATTCTGTGTTTTTACCTATGACGGTTGGCTCCAAGTCCACAAAGACGGCTCTGGGAACATGTTTGCCAGCTCCAGTCTCGCTGAAGAAGGTGTTGAAGGAGTCGTCTCCCCCTCCGATGGTCTTGTCGCTGGGCATCTGACCGTCCGGCTGGATGCCGTGCTCCAGACAGTAGAGCTCCCAGCATGCATTGCCCATCTGGGCTCCGGCCTGGCCGACATGCATAGAAATACACTCACGCTGTGGAGAAGAGAGACATGGATCAGTCATTACTTTTTCATAAAAGATGCAAATAATCTTTGTAAACATTTAAACCATAAAATACCCTTTCCAACAATTGCTGTCATGTGCATGAGCATTTAAGTGATTCACATTCAGTATGTGTACTGAAGAGTGATGAGACTGCATGTTTCTGCTTTGTTTCTACAGCTCTTCCTCTGCAGTGCGCTGACTGACCCAGATCACATATCAGCTACTCCCCAGGGCCTCTACACAAGTCTGCTTGTCACCATGATCTGGCCTCGTTTGGTTTTTATAAAAAGAAACATCACAATTGTACAGCAGTTGAAATGATCAAATGCCTCTGAGTACATCCATTTTATTAGAAATCATTTTATTGTAAAATCTCGGTTTAAGCCTACTAATTTTCACCTATATCAGTAATCACGAGGTCATAAGGGTCATGCAATTAATATGCAATGATTATTTTGTTGTGATTTGTTTGGACTGTAAACTATCAGAATAAAGTGAAAAACTCATCACAACTTCCTGCAGCCTTTATATCTTCTAATATTTACCATAGGACAAACTAACACAACAAATCATCTCATTTGAGCTTGAAATGAAATGATCATATAATTAAGGGTTGCCATCTAGTTTTATGTTGATTAACTAATAGACAAATTGATTCAGCTCTCAGCTTTATAGACATAAGATTTGATCATGAAAATAATCCACGTTAATTAGTAAAATAGCCACAGTATGAAATTTAACGGATTTTTCAAAAAGAAAATGGCTGACATTCTGGACAACCAATTTTATATTTGGCCCCTAAAACTCGGGTGTCATTGCTCTCCTTCCACAGGTTTTTTGGTCGGGATCCCTAGCCTAGGGTGATGTCTTTCTGCTGCCTCGATGAATCATGCCTGCTGAGTAACATGGCGGCTTAACTCTGCAGTCATGCCCCTCCCAAACAGAGACCGAGCAGCAGCAGATCAGTAAAAGAAACACACCCCACAGGGAGGAGAGTGAAAAAAAAAAAAATCCATACAGACAGGAAGAGGTTCCTCCCTGCCCCCACACTACTGCAAAGCGCTACCTTTGTGTGGCATTCACGGACAGGGCGTTATCTGATGGCGCCGACCAGCTAACAGGCTTAAAAAAAAACCGCCTCTGTAGTTACAGTCTCTGTCCGCGCATTAATTTACACCAAAATGGCCACCATCAATTTTAGAACCTCTTAAAATCGAGTAAACTGTACGATGGCTGTTTCTAAATAGGACAGATTTAACGGTTTTAACGGTAATTTTCTCAACCATTTTAACCGAAACTGCGCCAGTAGTTTGGCCTTGTTCCACGTCACACACGCGCGGGGATTATAACCGAAAAAAACAGATTTAAGTTAGCAAAAAATTAAAAAACACGGATTTTATCGAGATTTATATCTATGTATATTTAAAAACATAAATGCGACATTTGAAACGGTAGGAAAGATGTATCTTTTAATCAAAAAACGTGCTTTTCTTCTAAATACAGCAACATAACGGTAAATTTTAAAAACCTGAGTACGTTTTTTAAAAATTTTTTTCGCTTAAATACTCACCATTTTTGTGACAGGGTTTCTCCTTCTCTCCGACGTTGAAGAATCGGTTGCTGAAGGCAGTACTGAGGCGGGGAGGTGGAGCTGGTCCTATTTATACTTTCTGGAGGAGGCGGAGGCAAAGTGCCGGTTTAAATTTCCTCTCGGCGGGAGCGACCGTTAGGAGCTGCCGCGTTCAGGTGCGGCACGAAATATTCAGATTCCTCCTGAGTTTAGCTGCGTCATCGGGTACACAAGGATGCGTTTATCCCTCCATCCATTTTCTATCTACACCGCTTATCAGGACGCGTTTATGCTTACCTTTATTCTGCCTTGTGCTTATTTATCTATTTCTGTGTAAGTACACCGAGAGCTAAGGAAAAACGTCCTTCGATGTGAACACATACATGGCCTTTAAGGCTTATTCTGATTCTGCTGGCTGTTTGTGACGATTAAACAAACATCTATGTGAATAAAGTGAGGTAAAACCGTAGTTGCGTTCACTCTGAACACACCTTAAAAATGTCTGTAGTGAATTATTAATTTGTTTTATTAAAGTGAATTGTGTTATATTAATTACCAGTGTGTTTATTGTATTGTCTCTTTGTTTTTAGTGTTTCTGTCAAGCAATTTTATGAATACAAATATTGGTTCAACAATTATTTGGGTTGCTACACAGCATGAAAACTAATACACAGAAACCTTTCTACTAAAAGTCTCCTTTTTTCTAATCTAAATAACACCACTGAAACATCCGTCGGTCTGTGCTACTTGATTTCTAGAATGACGTAATATCTACCAAAAACTCTCACTACAGACTCTGTTTTATTTATTTACTCTGAAATCAAGTTTAATTCACTATAGTCTTATTTGTGATCTCTAAACTTGGGAGGGAGAATGTAGGAAAGGCCCCTGAATGCAGCATGACTCAAACAAGGAATGACTCACTCACACAGTAACAACACATTCATTCAGTTTAATGAGTAATTCAAGATTAAGTTAAGTAAACCCCACATTACACACATGACTGACATGTTTGTGGTAAAAGCCATTAATAAAAAAATAGGAATTTAACCCTAGAAAATACATTTGCCAATAATTCCTTCATGAAGAACATATGATTTATAGTTAAAATAATGAAAAGCTAAAATGTTGTAACAGATTATCACCTCTCATATATTCTTTGGTAATAAAGACTGAACTCTGAAAGCTATTCCTAACACCAAGAATGAATCCAGGCGTAATCCTGAGGTATTTATGTTATGTAAGGCATTGCACATGCTGTGAGGAGGAATTAGACTTAAATGTTCTGTGCTTATCAAGGAGGTGAAGTAAGTTAATGGAGCATGAGCAACGCTGTGTTTGAGGGCTGTGTTGTGTTATCAGACACTGACAACGGCGTACACCAACGGAGACATGTCTGAGTTTATTGTTTCAAGACAAATACACATAGGAAACAGGATATCTTGACACTGAATTCCTCTTAATCTCTTTAATGACATAAATATTGCAGAACATACAGGGCTTGACACATGTTAATAAATATCTGTCACATATTGAATATTAATGAAATAGAGTTCTGTTCTTATATAGCATGGAATTGAAAGGATGCAAAGATTAGGAGGAATTTTAGCACATGTGGGCATTAATTTGCATTTTGACAGTAGCTAAACAGAGGAAAAATAACTTTTAAAAGTTCAGGAGATGTACTTTGTCACTAACTGGATGCCAATAGATAATGAACACCAGTGGCAACAAAAGGCCTCAGTATGTTTCAAACAAAGTGCTTGTGGAATTGTCTAAGAGCATCTGGCATCCAACAATTTATTGAACTACCTGAAATAAATTATCCATCAATCATGCCCATTTCACACAGCAATTCACATCAGTTTTCGTGTATGTATTTATGCAACAACATGAATGACTTCCAGGAGAGACCCAAAGTGTGCACCTTCACCCTTATTTGTATAATTTATTGTGTTTTGTCCCGCTATCTGACAGCCTTTAGATCATGTCTAAAAGCAAAAAGTAATGCTTTGCCTTTTAAATGTGGTCGGACAATGCATCACACAACCTAGTTTGTTCAAAGCAGCCTGACACCTAAAAAGGACCTAATCAGTGTTGATTTTATTTGTTTATTTCAAACTTAGTATTCCTCCCCTTCTTCCTCTCCTTCGTCCCCGACGCTGTCGGTTCCCACCTCTTCGTAATCCTTCTCCAGGGCAGCCATGTCCTCTCTGGCCTCTGAGAACTCGCCCTCCTCCATCCCCTCTCCGACGTACCAGTGGACGAAGGCCCTCTTGGCGTACATCAGGTCGAACTTGTGGTCGAGTCGAGCCCAGGCCTCGGCGATGGCGGTGGTGTTGCTCAGCATGCACACGGCCCTCTGCACCTTGGCCAGGTCTCCTCCAGGAACCACAGTAGGGGGCTGGTAGTTGATGCCCACCTTGAAGCCTGTGGGACACCAGTCCACAAACTGGATGGTGCGCTTAGTTTTGATGGTGGCGATGGCGGAGTTGACATCTTTGGGCACCACATCCCCACGGAATAACAGACAGCAGGCCATGTACTTGCCGTGGCGAGGGTCACACTTCACCATCTGATTGGCTGGCTCGAAGCAGGCGTTGGTGATCTCTGCTACTGACAGCTGCTCATGGTAGGCCTTCTCTGCTGAGATAACCGGGGCGTAGGTGGCCAGAGGGAAGTGGATACGTGGGTAGGGCACCAGGTTGGTCTGGAACTCCGTCAGGTCCACGTTCAAGGCGCCGTCGAAGCGCAGGGAGGCGGTGATGGAGGACACGATCTGACCAATCAGCCTGTTGAGGTTAGTGTAGGTGGGGCGCTCGATGTCCAGGTTCCTGCGGCAGATGTCGTAGATGGCCTCGTTGTCCACCATGAAGGCGCAGTCGGAGTGCTCCAGGGTGGTGTGGGTGGTCAGGATGGAGTTGTAGGGCTCCACCACAGCTGTGGACACCTGGGGGGCTGGATAGATGGCAAACTCCAGCTTGGACTTCTTGCCGTAGTCGACAGAGAGACGCTCCATCAGCAGAGAGGTGAAGCCAGAGCCGGTTCCTCCTCCAAAGGAGTGGAAGATGAGGAAACCTTGGAGCCCTGTGCACTGGTCAGCCTGCAGGAAAGCAATTAATCTTTACTCTGTGACTGATGACGCTTAAACTGGAATATAACAAAACTAATTGCAGGCAAACTCACTAGTTTGCGAATCCTGTCAAGAACCAGGTCGATGATCTCTTTGCCGATGGTATAATGACCGCGAGCGTAGTTGTTGGCTGCATCTTCCTTTCCAGTGATCAGCTGCTCAGGGTGGAAGAGCTGGCGGTAGGTTCCTGTACGGACTTCATCTGTAATTAGAAAAAATTAACAATATAATAAAAATTTTGCAAATCCAATTCAATATTGACAGACCCATTTCAATATTTTTTCATCCTAAATGTCTCTGGAACCAAGAAAATTATCTTATGGACTTACCTATAACGGTTGGCTCCAAGTCCACAAAGACGGCTCTGGGAACATGTTTGCCAGCTCCAGTCTCGCTGAAGAAGGTGTTGAAGGAGTCGTCTCCCCCTCCGATGGTCTTGTCGCTGGGCATCTGACCGTCCGGCTGGATGCCGTGCTCCAGGCAATACAGCTCCCAGCATGCATTGCCTATCTGAGCTCCAGCTTGGCCAACATGGACAGAGATACATTCACGCTGCAAGAACAAGTGGATCAGATATCAAGAACTTTACACAACTTTAAACAAAAACATTAGATCAATTTACTTAAAGAATAAATTAAAGGAACCAATAATCAGCTAATAGAGGATTTTGTTTTGGTCAGGCACGACCAATCCATATTAAAAACAGTTTATTTGTCAGTGTCATTATAAAATTCAGTGTTTCTGCTATTTAGTTACATTCATTTGGCCTTGGCAGGCCACCAACTCAGTGTTTGACTTTTTGGTCACCTTATATAAATATGATGCCAGAAAATTCAGATTTTAAGTTTTGGAAAAAGATAATGGTATTTCAGGAAAAAAAAGAACAGTGCTTCCAAATCAGCAACAGTGGTTCTAACAAAAAACTAATAATGATTATGTGTTAAACTTAGTGCTAAGGTGTATTTTCCCAAGAGAGGAGCTGTTACTCGGTCCTACTGACACTTAGTAACCGAGCCAAGCTAGAGTGATCCCATCATTAAACATACATTATGTTCAAAATTGGCTGCAGGGACATTTTAAAAAGGCATCAAAGAGTGGGTTTCACTTAAGGGAAGTAAAAAATTCCCCCAAAGCCAAATATGCCACGAAGGGATTAATTGTACTACAGAATGACGTGATACAATCACTTTGCAGCTCTATAATCAAACAGGTCTCCAACTTACTTTAAACACCAAACAGAAAGATTAAGCTGTCACAAGTGGTTAAGTTATTTTCTCTGTCACAAACTGCCTCTTCAACTATCATGGCCGAACACAGACCATTGTGAAGCACACAAAAATATGTCTTTCTGGGGTGTTTTTTGCATAACTCATGTAAAATTGCTCATGTGGAATTTAAACATAAAATAAAGAGGTCCTCACCATGTTTTTTGTTGCTTGAAGCAGTCCCTCTTTCACCTGAGATGAGTGGCTGGGGATTTTGTGTCAAGTACAAGTGCAGGGAGCTACTTTATAGCCCAGCATCACTAGGCAACAGCCTGGCATGTTGTGGTAACTGGAGGAGCTGGAGAAGCAAACACCATCTCCTTTGATGAAAGATGAGGAGCAGGGGCACAAAAAGAAAAACTAACTGGTATACTCCCCTACATAGATCGAAGGAACAACGGCTGTTGTTAAACAAATGAGTAACCACCAACAATGACCTGTGATGGCTGTGAAATATGACCCATAACTGTATGCCCTCTCCTCTAATTTCACATTTTAGATCTAAGGCATGTTAGTTGTTGTTACTCTGCAGTAAACAGGTAAGGGTTCAAACTTGTTCAAGGACACTTAAACACGCTGTTTTTTGCCTGCTGTTGGATAAAACTGATGAGCTTTCAGTTACCAGACAAAAAAAGGTTTTGTACATTAAAAAAATACTATTCTAATGGAGCTCTGTTAAAATTAAAATGTGGTCCTGTTCACATGGCACATTCAGAGCCTCCATTTTCTTATCTTGCAGAGGAAAGAAAACAGATACCTCCCAAGAGAGGTCTGGAAAGGCTTTTGTTACAGATCACTGTTGCATCACCACTTTGGTCGAGATTCATTTGCAATGCAAAGGTAGCCACCTGTCTGGGGAAAACATTAGAGCACACTTCTCTCAAAGGCAGGTGACATTTGAGACCAATGTTTCTTTTCCAGCAGGTTACAGGGCATCAATGTATTGTTATTATTATATATGTTCTATTACACCACAGAAAGAGAAAAGGAACTTCTTGGTCGCGTAGAGATTTAGACTAGTATTGTTTATAACAGACTTTCCCCATCCACTGAATGGGTATGGGGCAATCAAAGTACTGTAGCAAGCTGCTAACCCTAAAATAATTTGATAAGTACTGTTTTAATGGAAAGATTTTGTTTCCACTGATGGTCTTGATGCTGTTTCAGAGCCTTTTCCTTCCTGACAAGAGAGAAACTCTTGAGGAAATCCTAGTAAGTGACCAAAACTATTGTGTTTATATCAATCTACTCTATTGTTTGAGTTCAGTGGCTGTTATCTATTTCACATCTGTGTCTGAAGGTAACCCTAGAGACGTAATGACAAACTGCTTGCATCTGCCAAGTAAAGATTGCCAGAACACACTCCTACTTAGTTTCCCTAGTTACTTTTTTCTGAAGCCTTGTTTGTTCTCGGATGGCATCTGATCTTAACAGCCGAGGCAGAGGTGTGTGTGCATTACACTGAAAGGCCAACACTCTCATTGCTGGAGTACACATAGACAAATCATCAGCACACAATGGGGAGGTGGTAGCTGCAACATTCCTGCTAGGCCTCTCATTGTTTAGACATTGTTTTGACAGAATTTATTACCTTTTCTAACAAATTTCAGTAAAAATAAAACAAACGAATTCTTAGCAAGTTTGCTTTATTTTCCATGTAGTGTTTTGAAGTATAAAATTAATATTATCACAACTGAAAAACATTTTGTGGCTTAGTTATGAGAATACATTTAACACTTTGAGTGAAGCTCTTAGTACTCCTCCCCTTCTTCCTCTCCTTCGTCCCCGACGCTGTCGGTTCCCACCTCTTCGTAATCCTTCTCCAGGGCAGCCATGTCCTCTCTGGCCTCTGAGAACTCGCCCTCCTCCATCCCCTCTCCGACGTACCAGTGGACGAAGGCCCTCTTGGCGTACATCAGGTCGAACTTGTGGTCGAGTCGAGCCCAGGCCTCGGCGATGGCGGTGGTGTTGCTCAGCATGCACACGGCCCTCTGCACCTTGGCCAGGTCTCCTCCAGGAACCACAGTGGGGGGCTGGTAGTTGATGCCCACCTTGAAGCCTGTGGGACACCAGTCCACAAACTGGATGGTGCGCTTAGTTTTGATGGTGGCGATGGCAGAATTCACCTCCTTGGGCACCACATCACCACGGTACAGGAGGCAGCAGGCCATGTACTTGCCGTGGCGAGGGTCACATTTCACCATCTGATTGGCTGGCTCGAAGCAGGCGTTGGTGATCTCTGCTACTGACAGCTGCTCATGGTAGGCCTTCTCTGCTGAGATAACCGGGGCGTAGGTGGCCAGAGGGAAGTGGATACGTGGGTAGGGCACCAGGTTGGTCTGGAACTCCGTCAGGTCCACGTTCAAGGCGCCGTCGAAGCGCAGGGAGGCGGTGATGGAGGACACGATCTGACCAATCAGCCTGTTGAGGTTAGTGTAGGTGGGGCGCTCGATGTCCAGGTTCCTGCGGCAGATGTCGTAGATGGCCTCGTTGTCCACCATGAAGGCGCAGTCGGAGTGCTCCAGGGTGGTGTGGGTGGTCAGGATGGAGTTGTAGGGCTCCACAACAGCTGTGGACACCTGGGGGGCTGGGTAAACCGCAAACTCCAGCTTGGACTTCTTGCCGTAGTCGACAGAGAGACGCTCCATCAGCAGAGAGGTGAAGCCGGAGCCGGTTCCTCCTCCAAACGAGTGGAAGATGAGGAAACCTTGGAGCCCTGTGCACTGGTCAGCCTGCAGGAAACAGTTAATCTTTACTCTGTGACTGATGACGCCTAAACCGAAATATAAAAAAACTAATTGCAGGCAAACTCACTAGTTTGCGAATCCTGTCAAGAACCAGGTCGATGATCTCTTTGCCGATGGTATAATGACCGCGAGCGTAGTTGTTGGCTGCATCTTCCTTTCCAGTGATCAGCTGCTCAGGGTGGAAGAGCTGGCGGTAGGTTCCTGTACGAACCTCATCTATAATCAGAAAACACTAAGGATAGAATCAATAGTTCCCCAATCTTGTTCAACTTACAGTACAAATTTTAGTCAGTAAATAATGATCTTACCTATGACGGTTGGCTCCAAGTCCACAAAGACGGCTCTGGGAACATGTTTGCCAGCTCCAGTCTCGCTGAAGAAGGTGTTGAAGGAGTCGTCTCCCCCTCCGATGGTCTTGTCGCTGGGCATCTGACCGTCCGGCTGGATGCCGTGCTCCAGACAGTAGAGCTCCCAGCATGCATTGCCCATTTGGACACCGGCCTGACCGACATGGACAGAGAGGCATTCACGCTGGGGGAGCACAAAAAATAAAGGTCAAGTTAATAAGGTCTTTAATTGCCATTTGGGACTCAAAGGGATGAATTGCAACACTAACACATCTTTGAAATTACACATTATGGTTTATATTCATATGCTATGACATTTTTTCCCAGGCAAGAAAGCTTGAAAGGCGTGAAACTGCAGAATCTTACCATGACTATTAATTCCTGCTGCTGACGTTGAGGATCTGCAGGGGATATCTGCTGCTGGTGTCTGTTAAGATTTCTCCGGTACTTATAGTTCCTCCAGACTCTATGGTAACAAGCTTTGTTGTCATAAATGGGGGTTAAGCAGAAGGGAAAAGTCAATAATTCATCTGAGGAGCACATTATGCAAACATGCACCGCCACACATCAATAACTCTTCATCTCACCAAGATAATGTATAACCCTGACTCCTGCATATGTCAGGCACGTAGAACTCATTTAAGTCACAGGTAACAAAGCAAACAGTGCATTGTTTTAGTATTTGTGGACTACACTGAGATTAAGGAGCTCAAGGCTCTGTGTTGAGATCTCCATGGAGATCTACTAGAGTCAGTCGAGGAGATTCAGGGAAATCCCCACATATTTGTGTCCAGAATTATGCAAATATTGAATAAATCCTCCTCATGGTTTATCAATTTTCAGGCAGATTAGGTTTAGGGGAGGCTACTCAAATTATTGTAAGAAAAACAGTCTTTACCAAATTAATATTTCCCTTCCCTCCAAATATCATGATATAACATGACTTTTGTACAGTTTTGTGCAGTTCAGTGATATGAATGAAATATGGACCCAATGAAAAATGTGTTTTAACAACTATAACAAAGCTCAAAGTCTAACCAAGTGGTATTCAGCCAAACTCGTCTATGTGATTTATAATAATGAGCTAAGACATGTAAAAACTCTGGTATGGTCCTTTAGATATAAGTAGTTAGCATGTCATTTGGATGGACAAGTCGATCGCCTTTTAAACTATACAACTGGACGTGTAGTATGTTTAAATATAATATATGTGACTCTTTATGATCAGTTCTCAAGGCCTGTTTCCTCACTGCTGCTGGATCTATTGTTGGAGTAGAGGATACACCCCCTTCCCCGCTCTATGAGGCCTGGCAGGCTGGGTCGCTCTGTTGTGTTTTCCACATGATTGGGTGTCCTGTCGTTATAGAAACATTGGAGGTCACACTGCTGTTGCTGGTATGAGGCTCAAAATGTCAGCAGCAATGTAGATTTACGAAACAACATATCTGATATGCAGTTTGTCAGCATAGCTTGGTTTAGTAACACATACTAAAAACATTAATGGTGTACTTAAAGAAAAGCCTCACATGAAACTGAACTGACTTCAAACCTAATTCTGCAAAACATTAATGGAGATACAGCAGGCATGCAAAGCTGAGAAACTGAATCCTGACTAGAACGCCACCTGGTGTTGTGCAAAGGAAAAACAGCAGGGTTAGAACTCTTAGTGACGAATGAGTAGTTAGATTACTTATAATACTTAATAATTATATCATAAAATATATATAAAAAACAACTTCACATTAGAGTTTACAGATGTTATGTGTGATCCAAATATACAAACTTCAAATTAGATTGTAACAGATTAAAAAACACTAACTTGAGTGCACAAAGGCAAATCAGGGGATTTTTTATTTTACTTTGAAAGGGCTTGACTGATATATGTCCAGTTTTTGATGTTTGTGCTCATGATGAGAACATATTTATGCTCCATAATGCATGTAAGTTCAGTATACTAACACGTTACTAAAGCAAGAGTTAATAATTAGTCTCTTTCACCCTTGAAGAAAAGATCCCCTGAAAGACTGAATGTCAATAATTGAATTTGAAAGTGAAACATACATCTATAAGAAAAATGTCACTCTTACTCAATAGATTCAGTATAAAGTAAAAAGTAATAGCACATTGACACAGCAGATGTTGTTTCATACATCTTTAATGACACTGATTTGATCCAACAGATGGTGCATTAGTTACCACTTGGACTGATTCATTATTTCCACACAATGTAAAAATACCTTCTGTATGGGTTAAACTTTAGTTTCTGCAGGATGTTTGGTTAGAACTACTTTGGATGAAACCAGACAAAGGTTTACATTTGAAATGCTTTAGCCTCAGTCTCTTATTTAGCTGCTTGCATCGCAGTAATGGACTCCATGGGCTCAAAGTATGCAGTCTAAACCTGATTATATTGGAAGAACACACTAAAGAAAATGTGTCTGCACAGTAGTGATCCAGTCTTAGATAGTTATGTCCAAGAGAGCACAGAGATCCAGAATTCTATATGAAAAATGTTTAAAAAGAGTTAAATAACATACATCTCCTGTCTTGAAGTATGAAATCTAAACTAGTGGTAAATATTCATCAATAGTGGTAACTAAAGATGATGGGAAAAAAATCAGCAGCTGAGTTTGATGATGTTTTGCTTTTTCATCCATTAATGAAAAGATGATTCAAAAATCAAAATAAAACCGTATTTGCATTAGAAAATGTAAGCCACACATCAAGTCATGTCCTCAAAATGGCCAATAAAATAAATGAAAAACTACTGTTCCCTCTGAAAATCCTACAAGCCCAAGACACTGTAATAGATTTTGATAATGCATTTGATAAAACATACTGCTTTATATTGGTGGTGTTCTCCGGGGCTCTATTCTAGGACACCTGCATTTTTCAGACAATCACAGCCACATTTCATAGAGCAAGCCCACCTCGTGTCACAGTGTTTGTTGTGTTACAAAGTAAATGACGATACAATCAAATGCTTCATGCAAGGAACTGTGAAAAGTTCTCAAAACATACATTTTTCAAAAGCCGTTGACAGTATGCAACATAAAATATTTTGACATTCATACAGTACATCCATGGTTTATTTCTCCTTTTTAAATATTGCCAACACATTGTTCTGTGTTTCATTTGAGTTCAGCAGAAATATAAATAATTCAGGAATAAGAAATAAACACAAAAGCAAATGAATAAGTTCAATTTTGGGTGTACAATTTGACTATAACATTTTAGATGATTGTGCATCATCTACCACAAGGTAGTGAGTCGGGGTAAAACTTCTCTATTTTAACTATATCGTTCAATTTGCGTAAATGTGTCCTTGGGATCACTGAAGAGTTAAACTAACTGGCACTGTTTTCAACTGCACAAACCATTCATTTGGTGCCATTGAGATGAACTTGTATTTCAGTGCACATTTCTAATCCTGCACCGATACATTTTGGGTGTGTAAAATGTCATTTGGTGACGAATTGACCATGTCTTTACCGGATAAGGTACCTCAGGAGTTTGGAGCACAGGAGGGAGGCAGAATCTTTATGTGGCATGAAACTCAAACCTTCTGAGTAAAGTTCTCAGGGAAAACGCCTTTGGCTGAAATATCTTTGTTCTGCACCCAGTGAGGCTCCTTCACGCCCAAGAGCCAGCCATCGTCCTGCATAAAGACAGAATCCAAAGTTTCACTGAAAAAAATCGTAACATTTCATAAGATTAATGAGTTACTAACAAGTAAACAAGTAAGTGGTTAAATTCATATAAAATTAAAACAAATTTTTTTGGTGCTATGTACATGGCAACGTCTTTGCAAATTAATAGTCGGTTGCTAAGTGGTTACTGGGAAATTCTAGGTGTTTTTAGGTGTTCTAGGTGATTTGCTCCAGAAGGTTATTGATAAGTGATTGGGGCGGTTAGGGTGTTACTGCTTTGGATGAGTCTGTTTACTTATTTGATCATGTACGTTTGCATTTCACGCAGTTATACTCGTATGCAGATTCATCAGCAGTAACTTCAGCATCAGGATGAGCTTTAATTCAGACCACAACCGTTAAAAGCAGATAATAAAGAGGAAGGGATATATAAGGTCGCCCAGCTCTTTAAAAAAACACCCAAATGTAAATGCAAGATGTCAGTGACCTGTTCATCCGGGGTGTCAAAGGCCAAGACCAGTACAACATCTCCCATCTTCAGTTCCAGCTCATCGCCGTCAGTGGCAGCGTAATCATGTATCGCTTTTACCTGGAACAGAAAAACAGCCAAAATGAAGGTTTTAACTGACTATGGACAGATGCAGGTACTCCAACCAGTGTATTTTAATAATGAGGACGAGCATAAAGTTGTTTAACCTTGTAGAGGAATCCTGGAGGGAGTTCGCCATCTGAGCCGTTGGTCACTGCACTCTTTACCAAAAAATAAGCAGAAGAGGTCCAGGTGTATTATTAAGGCAGTCAGAGAATTGGTTAATGAAGTTGGCATGATTTTTAATGAAGAACATTAAAGTTTAAAGAGTTTAAAGGAGAAAGAAAAAAGAAGTGGGGTTTTTGTGACGTTCACCGGAATTTGTGGGATCCTTAAATTCCAGGCTTTAACCTCTGATCTTTTCCAGACCCCACTGAGGTCGCACCTGCCTCCCTATCCACCTGACCCTACCTGGGCCTCTCCATCATCGTCCCAGCCACCCTGTCCCACTGGGGCGCCATCGTCGTCCCAGTTGGGCTCGGTGTACGACTGAGCGGCATACACTCCATCGTCCGTCCAGCTCTCCTGAGCCTGAGCGGTTTCTGCATCATCCCAGATGGGCTGGGTGTAGCTCTGGGTGCTGCTTTCATCGTTATCCCAGCCACCTTGGGCTTCCTCTGGGCATTGGTCAGTATCGGGCTGGGGTTCCTGCTCTGCGGCGGTCTGTTCTCGCTACAAAGGGTCAGGGGTGGTGGAGCATTGTGGTGGGTTTGGAGGCAAGAGGTAGGGTAGGTGGAAGGATGGGAGGAAGATTGTAGAAGGTAGATGCCAGAGGAGCAGTTGGGTTGGCAAGGGTTGATGTGTATAATAAAGGTCACGACCCGGGGTTGTGCCAAAGGAAGGAGGTTTTGATGAAAAAAGATGCAACTGGAGAGTTATTCCAATAAAAAGAAGAATAGTTGTAGTAGTTTTCCGATAAGGGCAAACTAGTAACTGCATCTATCCTCCTCTGCTTTGCTTTACATGATAGTTATAGAAAATAAAAGCGAATGGAAGAGCACATTTCTCTGCTAAAATCACAGGAACCTGTTCTTACCCATGAGTCCCATGATGGCGCCTTCCGTGGGGCAGCAAGAGACGAGACAACCAGTGAGATCAAAGTTTACAAGACGCCTTCACCAAAGTCTTCACTCACACTTAAAACATTAATGAAGGGAAGTCCAAATTCAGCTGATGTTTTGCAGCTTTAGCTTGAAAACTATTTCAGCGATTATCAATATTGTTGCAGATTAATTTTCTGTTGATGCACGAATAACATTTTTTTCTTCTCCTTCTTTTTTGCTGGTTTATTTGATTTATTTGATGCTGATAATAGGAATCTGGAAAGAAAGAACCAACTGAATGCATTTAAAAGCTGTTGAGGTAGACTGCCTGGCTGTTGCTCCTCTGTCAGGATCCTTTTAAATATACATTCAACCGATCACCATCATCAATAAATCTGTTTCAAGCAAAACAAACATTTGCATGCAAAGCGAGGCTGGATGGGCATGCACAAACAAAACCATGCACAGTTAAAATCAACAAAAACTAGGGGATATTCCCTGGCATAACACACAAACTCTATTTCAGCCCCAGATTTAAGAGACTGTGTTTACATGCGCTCTAAAAATACTTAAAAAACTTAAAGTGTATCTGTCAACATCAACCACTTTAAGCCTAAGACACTGAGCATCTTCAACCCTTCAGCTCTGACAGGACTCCACCGACCTTTGACCTCAACAAAGCACACCCACCTTGGGAGCTGGAGATGTGACAGGCTGTAATACCTCCACATCCCAATCCAGCAGGTTCACCCCTGACCAGGGCTCACACTGCTTCACAAACACATACACACACACACGTACATACATGCACTCAGGTTAGGAGGGTTTTCTTTCTGGGGAAATGAATGCTGTCAATGTTCAACAAACTGGAGCTTTTAGATCTGCAAACATCTGCTCTGTTGGTAGAAATAAACCCAGTAAAAACCGACTGGAGGTAGATGAGGTAGACTCAAACAACATTTTGTTGTTATCTTTCCTATCTTTTCTTCCCTTCTGCCATAGTGAGTTCACACCAGACTATATTTGTCTAGGAATGTCCTCGCAGAGCAAACAGAAAGTATTTTAGTTTATTTTGTATTATCATCCGTCTGTAGATGACTATAGTCCCGAGGAGGATCTTTTTAAAGTATCCAGGATGTAGAATCAGTCTGACCTGCTGTGTCGTTGTGGAAGCAGAGTCTGTGTCAGCGTCAGGCGCCGAGGCCTCGTCCTCCAACGGGCCGGCGTGCTGCTGTCTCAGGTCCGGAGACGGCGTCAGTCGGGGCGGAGGCCGGCTGGGAGGAGGACCGGGCCTCGGCACCGCCAGAAGGGTTCAATCAAAACCACACAACACGCGCGGGCATGCATGCAAAAGTGGTGAGGGAGACAGAGGCACATTAGTACACACAAATGGTCACTGAGTTTTTCATTGTTATTGTAGCAGCCACAATTCTGATGTCAGACAGAGGGGTTCAGACCTCCTTCAGTCCATCCTCAGTTCATTCTTGTTCTCCTTTGACTTTATGCTGATTTCTTCTAGTTTCAACTGTATCTGGGTTATTTGGGTGCTCTGTTTAATGAAGCTATTGTGGTAAAAGATCCATTTTATCCGTCAACGCCATTCTTATGAAACTTGATCAACAAGGTGTAGTTAATACATTCAGTTTATACATTCATGTGGACGCGGTCAGCTGTTTTACTGTTGTTTGGTGGTTGTTTTTACCTTTGGTGCTGAGCTGGCTGATTCGCTGTGGTTGACTTCCTCACTGAGAGAAAGAGAAAGAAAAAGACAAGAGTTAGGAGCGAGAAGAATGAGCCGAAGGAAGAAAAAAAGATGGACATGAGCATGAAAAAAAGGAGAAAGAATGATGTAACACAGGCCGTGAAGAACAGAGAAGATAAAGAGAGGTAAAAGAGAGAAAAGAAAGATTTCCTGACTCAAACTCATCACACGTGCAGTTCTCAGCTCCGTCCACATGAGGGCGACAAAAAGCTTCAAACAATCATTGATGCAGAATCTCACCAGCAGGCTCAGAGATCCAGAGCCCAACATGCACACACAGAAGCAGGAAGCGGACAGGAAGTGTCACACAGGAGTTAGAGAAGCAAAGCGGGTTACAGGGTTGATTCCAAACCTGAGGAGCTGCGGGAATCTACAAAAGATTTGTTGCCCTTTAGCAAGGCACAAAAGAATAATGCTTTAATACTTAACGCTTTATCCTCGTGTATACTTGTATAGTATATGCTGAAGGGGGGACATAAAGGTTTTGTAAAAATGTGCATGATGAACTTTTGGGTGCTTTGAAGAGTGGCACTCCAAAAGATATCCTGCACTCTGGTAAACCTGTTTCATCAACTACATGGAGATATTTCAGATTAACCTTACACTGGCGTACAGTGTAATAACTACAGACTGTTGAAAACTAAGATTTATTTTTTTAAAGTTACTCCAGTTAGTATTTATATTACCTTATGCTCATTATATCATAACCTTTTTTACTCACAGTTTTACTACAAAAAAACCCTCAGATTTCTTTTCTGACAGATAGGCCCTGACACATACTCTGAAGTAAGTTGCAGATTGTAAAAACGCAGCATTAGCTTTTTATCCACTGTTTGAATTCCCTTGTTGCAAAAAACGGTTCATGCTCAGCCTTTGTGGGACAAACTAATGTGCAACACATTTTTACCTCTTGGCACCATCTTCTGTCTTTGCCACTGCAGTACCATCTTTTCTGCAGTAGGGGGCGTGTGAGGGATGTTATTCTCTTTTGTTCTATATGTCCTTAACATCGTTAAAATCTAAAGCGTTTGACTGAAAACTCTGTTCTGGCCACTTACTTCAGCTCCCGCTGCTCTTCCAGTTTGGTCATGATGTCGTTCAGGTTTTGGCTGAGCTGTGGAGACGCAGGGCAGATAAAGATGGCTGACTCATCAATACACCAACCGATCACTTCTATTAGTTTAATCAATCACACATGAACAGTTTGACTCACCTTGCCCATTTCCCTGTGGAACTTCTCCTGATGACCTGCCAGACCCTGGAATGTGTTAACATAGACGCCAACACGACTGCGCGCACACACACACACACACACACACACACACACACACACACACAAATAAATAGGTTTTTTAAACACTTGGGCCGAGCCGTCATTAAAGAGTTTGTAGAAGAAGAAGAAAAAATTGTCTCACTTGTCCCACAGTGCTGGAAGCTCGTCTTGTAACTCCACGTTCAGTTCCTCGAAAATCTTCTGAGCTCGGCCCAGCTCCTCCTCCGCCTGCGCACACACACACACACACACACACACACACACACACACACACTATAATAACACACCTGTACTCTGTAATACAAACCGTTTAAGAGAGGCAGTTTCTAGTGAGCACACGTACATGCAGACAAACACATACAGGGTTTAATAACTACAGGCGTGTTTTTCAGTCACATGACAAGTGAAGGTCTGAATACTGATGAAAAGTACATTTTATGTCAAATGTACCGACGTCCACGACACAAACACAACGTAAACAGTAGTTTGGATCGGGGATCAAATTACAGGGAGGCTCTCAGCACATGATCAGCAGAACAATGATCTCCAAGGCTGTTGGTTTATAAATACAAGTGAAGACTTTATCACACAGCTTTGGACTCAATTAATCAATCAAATAAGAAAGTTTAAGCCGGACAAACTGAATCACACCTCATCCTACTTGGCAATTTGATTGTAGCCTTTAACTTTTCATTTGATGAAACTGCTCAAATGGTACAAAACCGTCCGACGTCACACAGCGATGGCAGCGCCCACGGAGGCGTTCATCAGAAATGTCAACCATCAACTAAAAGGCAACTAAGTATATCTGCCTGCATTTAATACACACTATCATGTAGTAAAACCTGTTCTGCACTGCTGACTCAGCCATGTTCTTTGTTCACGTCTGGCGTGTGCAGCTGGAACGCCCGGAGGTCGGAAATCAGAAATTTCAACTAGGACCTCCGACTGTGTCTGGAACACTTTGCAGGTTTCTGGTCATAAAGCCAAGAACTGGACACAGATGAAAAGCCAGTAGGATTCATCCTCTGGGGAACACGAATGTCTGTACAAAAGATCAAGCCAATCCATCCAGTAGTTGTTGAGATATCTCACTAAAAACTGCAAATCATTTATTCTCATGGCAAATAAAAAGTTGTCCAATTGAACGGAAATAACTTTTCTCAGCACTGATCATGAGGAGAGAGCCTGTGGAGGACCAGGCTAACAGATTTGGGGTGAGGAGTTTCACCTGGTTGTAGGAGAGGTTAGTCTGAGCCACCTGGTGGGCTGATATCAAACCCTGAGCCCAGCTGGGAGCCGCCATCTCCAACAGGGCTGCTGGCTAACCACACACACCATGCAAGAGGGAGGAAGAGGAGGAGGAGGAGGGGAGGGAGAGGGAGAGAGAGGAAGAAAAGGCAGAAGAGAAAGAGAGACAGGAAGCAAACAAGAACAATTCAAGACAAACGCAAACAGGTTAATTAGCATTTAGCAATTAAGAGAGTCAGTCAGTTTTAATGAATATAACAAGCGTTAATTAGTGAACAAATACTAAAGGTGGTCCATGCAATGAGCAGCTCGTACCACCTTAAGCCAAAAAGTCAGAACTATTCCTTTAAACTTTAGCATAAGCAGCAGAACACACACACACACACACACACACACACACACACACACTCTCTCTCTCTCTCTCTCTCTCTCTCTCTCTCTCTCGTGGTTACCTTGGCGATCTTGGCCTCGTCCTTCTTCTTTCCTTTCTGTAAGGAGGCGAAGTGATGCCTGGCGCTGTCAAAGTCCACCATCTTCCTGTCACGCTTCGCGATGCGAGCCTGCGGCAGAGTTCGCGTTACATTCGGACATTTACACAAACTCACAGGGGCAACAATACGTTGCCATGGTAACACTTTGACAATTTGGATGCTCAACACATTTATTTTGCAGAACGTATGTAATAAGAATAAAAATAAATGTAATATAATTTTAGATTGTTATTATCATTTTATATAATCTGATAAGTATTTACTGTGATTATTAACTGTAATAGTTTGTATTTTATTACTACAAATGTAGACAGAAAAACCTAATAATCTTAGAATTACTAAAATGAAGAAATAAAATCAAAGAACCGTCTTTTCTATTTTTGTATTATCATTCATTATGAATGGATGACCTTCTTTACACTGTGATTATTTAGCATTCTGCTATTTATTAATGAAATGAATTGTAAGCAATAATGTTGTTGGACGTCATCCTGGTAACAACGACAGACAGAAACATGCACACCTTAATATCCGGAAACTGAGCCAGGTACGTGTCCATGGCGTTCACGGATTTGTCAGTGATGTTCTGGTGGTAGTCTAACCACAGAGTGTCTGTGTCCTGAAACACACAACACATTTGACATCATAATACAATACAGATATAAAAAAGCTCCAGCTGCCAGCGGTGGGAGACGTACCCAGAGCTTTTACTTAAGTACAACTACTAATACTACAGTGTAAATATACTATTTTAATGACTTTATATACTGTTGAGTACATCATCACTTATTAATTAATTATATTACGTATTAATAATCTAAATCTACAAAGTAACTAAAGCTGTCAATAAATGTAATGCAATGTAAATGTAATGAGTAGAAGGTATAATATTTGCCTTGTAGTGGAGTAGAAGAAGAAAGTAGCATGAAATGGAAATAAATCAAGTACAACAGCACTGCCTGCTGCATTCATTAAAAACTAGAAACTAACTTTCTAATATCTGTTAATAACAGACCTCTGCTCTAAAACCAGCCACTACTTCCTCTCTGCAGAGCTGCACCAGCGTTTCCCACACGGAGCAAACTGAAGACGTAACCAGCAGAGTAACTGTTCGTGTGTTTCCCTCTACACACACAAGCTCTGCACAGATCTTATGTGAATTAGAGGAAACTGAGTTTTGCGTCAGGAGCTTTACAGCCTCGTACAGGTTTGAACTGTGGGAAACACTGGGTGCTGTCTGCCTTTTACCTCCAAGTTATTGTCCATCTCCTTCTCTATCATCTCCTTCGGGGGGAAGGAGAGACGCATGCAGTTAAGAAAGAGAAAGTGTGTTAGCGGGAGGAGGAAGAAGGAAAAGACACTGAGAATCAAAGACAGAGTGAGGAAGAGCTTTAATTCAATTATTTTGGCTGATTTTAGCTGAAAATTTGTGGAAGAAAAACAAGGTTATTCATTATTTCAAGAAGAAAGGCAACAAGGAAATGACATTTTCAGTTATATTTCAAACTGATGCCGAAATCATGATCCATATTCCTTCTCAACACTAGCTAAAGAACTTTTTAGATTAAAACCAACGTTTCAGGCTGAAAGGTGGAAGCAGAGACGGTCATGGTGGGAAGAAAGAAAAGAAAAAAGTCAATGGTCCCTTGTTCTTTTACTGTCGGTCTCACCTCTGTCAGCGCGTCCATCTCCTCTTTGCCAAACCAGTCGGGTTCGTACATGTCGGCCAGACAGTCCTGAAGCCGCCGCGACGCATCGTGCATCGCTGAAACACAGACACACAAAATGAATCAGCATGAAGAGACTCTTTGTGTTGCAGTTAAAGAGTAACTACACCCCCAACAGTATAAAGCATGAATGAAAAAAGCTCTACATGCATCAACAATAATAATCTATTCTAATAATATAAGAATTTAACTGCGAGTCCATTTTGGCTGCATTGTGTTCCATAAGTGCTACCTGGTTTCTAAAACTCCCAAATTCATAGAAAAACTTTTGTGCTATGACAGGTGAAACCTCCAATCCATTTTAATTACAGTTGACTAACTTAGTTACAACAACCAAACTTGCTTCAAAGTTACGATCAAACTTGCATTCAGGTGGTGCAACAGGCGGCTGTACTTTCTATTTAGATCAAATGCTCACTTTTCACTGCTGTCAGGTAACCTTTCAGGTCCTTCTGCAGTTTGGTGCCTTCTGTCTGAAAGAGCAAACACAGCAGGTAAAGAAGAGCTTCAGAGTGAAAATAAAGGACAAAACTAACAAGATGGATCAAAAAACGGAAACTAGATGAGCCGAACTTCAAACATCTCTAAAAGGTGAGGAAAATATAATTTCTTTCAGTCGCAGGCAAGGTGCCCCATAAGATACTTTGAAAATGGGATTATAGTGAAATACTTCTTGAAAGTTTTTAAAGATAGACGGTAAAACGTCGACGTTGATCCTCTGCATCAGAAGCAGTCGGCTGGTAATGATGAGAGGAAAGTACGAGAAGTAACAATGTGTCCTGACCATCTGCTTGTTGAAGTTGGCCACCATCTCCTCGAACGCTGCATCTCGGGTCTCATCTGCTTTGCCGAGCTTCTGCAGGACCTGCAGGGGAGACGACACGAGCACTTAATCAACCAGCAATCAATCAATCAATCAATCAATCAGTCTATTAATCCATGAATCTGTCTGTGCATTTGTCATTTCACTCAGGGCGCTTTGTTCAGTCTATAACTGGAGGCATGTTTCTGTCTATTTTCAGTCCGCCTGTCAAAACCATGTGTCTCCCTCACCACTGTGTGTGTGTGTGTGTGTGTGTGTGTGTGTGTGTGTGTGTGTGTGTGTGTGTGTCAGGATGTGGAGGTCAAAGGTCAAAGCCTCAGCGACATGATGACACATGTACAAGGGGTCTCAGGAGGAACAAGGCTTCAAAAGGGATGAGGATCTGCATCCAAAGCAGCATCTCCACCACCTGCTGCTGATTGATCTATCAGCTGATAGAGATTCAATATCACACCTTACATCATGTGACACCTGCACTGTCACACCTGCACTGTCACACCTGCATGGCGGCCATGATAATGTCCATCAAACTCACGACCGCACAGAAGAGTGAAAATCATGTAAATCACCTGTGTTTGGTCCATGAAATCAGTTCTGTTTTAACCTCGATGAGGATGAATTTCATCAGTATTATTAGTTATCATTTTAAATGACTGCAGTTAGAATCTTTTTTTCATGTAACTTATTTCATATATGTATTTTTTTATGTTTTATTTTTATGAATTTATTTTGAATGTTGTTGTTGAATGTTTTAATATTTTTTAATCCTTATTTCAATTTTAACAGTTTAATTGTTTTATATTGAGTACATTTTAACATTAGAATTTTCTTATTCTATTTTACTTTAATTTGTCATATTTTTCTTTTTTACTGGCCTAATAATTTTCTCTGTTGCATCATTAAATGTGTGATAAAACATAGTTAGATTTGAATATCATAAACTGATCGGGCATCAGTGTCATATGATCTTTTACCTGTATTAATCAATAAATATACTTTATCTGTATCTGTTGTTCACAGAACTAATGAAGTTTGTTGAAGAGGAGAAATCACGACGTTGGGTTAGTTGCTGTTAGTTGGACGAAGGTCACCAGCTAATCTGATCTGACGACGAGCCTCCATCACCACCACCTGCTGCCGCTCTAATCCTGTGACGGACACACAAACCACGGGGAATTCCCCACCGCTGCAACACACACACACACACACACACACACACACACACACACACACAGCCTGTTTTTAGCTCTCAGAGGAAACACAGCAAGTTAAAGTACTTAATTCAAGGCTGCTGCAGTGAAAGTACACGAGTATTACCAACTAAAAGTACTCAAAGTATCAAAAGTGTTTCTGCAGATAAATCTGACGTGTGTGAGACGATTAATAGGCAATTACAGAGATTAGTACAAGTACAAGTACTTCAAAACTGTACTTAAGTACAGTACTTGAGTAAATATACTTAAGACCAGACCAGATATAATTAACTGAATGGAACATTTTTAATCAGCTAAGGAAACAAAAACACATATTCCTTGTGTTTAAACTATGTTTGTATATGCAGATACAGTGTTTACACCGTATTTCCACACTGATTCTCCTGAAACATGGATTGAACATGATCCGCCCTAGAAAGCATCTTTGGGATTCTGTATATTTGTATTATTATTATTATTATTTATGGAGTTCAGGCAGATATTCAAAGCCTTCCTAAGGTTGTATCTATTAAAATCCGGACTTATATTTGGACGACACAACTGGTGTCTCCTTCCCAGCCGTCAGTGTCTGTCGGCTCATTGTGCACCAGTCAAATGTCACGTGGTGCATTCAGGTGAGTGCCGTAAAGTCTGGAAACATCAGCTGTGTGGAAGGAAAATGCTTCTTATACTGTAAACTCAGGTGTGATGGAAAATACTACAGTGAGTGTGTGTGTGTGTGTATGTATGTGTGTGTGTGTGTATGTGTGTGTGTGTGTGTTTTCACTGTCATCCGCCACCCGTCGGTGTTCAGTTTCAAACCCCCAAAAATACACCCAAAGCGCGCACACACACACACACACACACACACACACACAGGCAGTTTGTGGGGTATTAAGAGTGATGAGGAAGAGGGCCAGGAAGGCTATAGATAGACAAACACACACACACACATGCACACACACACACATCTGAGCCCCACCCACAGCAGTGAAGCATGCTGGGAGTCCTGGGGGGGGGGGGGGCAGACAGGTGTGCAGGCCAAGCGAGGCCACTTTGAGGTTTGATAACTTTGGATTCAGATTCAGATTAGAGTTATAAAAACACTAAACTGACAACATTCACTCAAGTACTTCAGGATGCATTTGAGGTACTTTTACTTTACTTCAGTCTTTTCTGACACTTTCTAATTCTGCTCCACCACATTTATCTGTCAGCTTTAGTTACTTCAAAATTAAGATTTTTACCCACAAAGCACATGAAGTGTTTAGAGTTTATAAAATATGATGCTGAAATGATTCATCGACTGACAGAAAATTACGTTGAGCTTTGGACTGTTGGTTGGACACAACAAGCATTGTGAAGGTGTCACTTTGGGCTCTGGCTCATCGTGACGCCATTTCTCACTATTTTCACTATTGTTACAAAGCAATGGATCAATGGATCAATGGAGAAAATAATCAGCAGATGGATCCAGAATGAAAATAATCATCAGCTGCAGTCCGATACAAAACAGTTCAAAATGAGCTCCAACAGTAAAATCCTGCTTTTCCATGAATGATGAGGAATAATAATCTAATGATAGAATATATAATAGTACAACAGGCACAGGGGACATTTTACTGTGGAAATACTTTAACTACATGTTACTGATTATACTCACAGACTTTTACTGTACCACAGTATTTACAGTGTGTATTAGTACTTTTACTGCAGTAAATAAGGTTTTTACATTTGTATAATTTATTAATTTAATGTTCTTTTTTATACTTTTGGTCTATAAATTGTAACTTTATTTCTCCCTGTTTTCTGTCATCATCTTTATTGATCTTTCAATAAAGTAAAAGGTTTAATGGAGGCCGCCGACATCGGAACAGACGTAAGGACGGAATAAAAAAGTCAAATCACATTATATAATGTGTGGGGTGTCATGGGGCCGTGCCTCTTTGACTCCCAGCACCACTCCGGGTCTCCGGCTGCTACCTAAAGGGCACCACCTCCCCCACCCTCCCCGCTCCGTCACCCACACTCATCCGGATTCCGGTGGGGGTAAATTCTCCCAGCATGCTCTGCGGCACAGCTGACCGGTTAACGAGTGGGTGACATCACATCACTATGACAACCACGGCGACAGCTCGGTCAGCTCATCAGCTGTCAGTGTTTCATTATCTCTGATGTTTCTGGATTAATATTCCTGCTGCATTCATGTGTCTGATGCGTTTTACTGCTGTAGATGTTTAAGGTTGAGCTCATTTTAACTCCTTCATATCCTGTTGGCTAGTTTAATCTGCAGCAATGCATCATGGTCTATAAGATCATCAGGTGTTTGTAGCTTCGCCGTCCTGTGAGAACCACGTATCTCTAAAAATTTAACAGAAAAACAGCCTGTTTTCATCTCTGTGACAATGCTTTTTCCTGCTGATCCCAGAGGGTTTGAAACAGTTTTCATAAAATCCCACTGAAGCTTCACACTTGGCTGATATAAAACACAACAGCTTGTATTCTTTATAAAGACTTCTCTGTCAAAACAGCAACAAAAAAACCCAGCAAGGCTACAAGTGTGTGGCTGCCATCGATCAGCAGCAAACAAAAACCTGTGACGCAGAATAAAACCACTCCTGGACTCTCTCTCTCTCTCTCTCTCTCTCTCTCTCTCTCTCTCTCATAGATATATATATATATATATATATATATATATATAAAAAAAGTAAAAATGTTATGAGAATTTAGAGATGAAGTTGTAATGTGATGATGCAATGTTGCAATTTAATGACAAATCCATATATGAGGAAAGTAAAGTTGTACAATTATGACAAAAACTAATGAGAATAAGAAGTGATGATATTTTGAGATATGTCCTACGTTAACGGAAGAAGTAACTTCCTTCTAGGATTTCTGTCCGTTGCTGTTTAAATTTTTAAATTCTCATATTCTTTAACCTCTTCCTGCTCCCTCACTGACAGGACCGACGCCGGAGCGTGAAAACGTGAAGTGAGTGAAGCGTCGGATGAGGCGGAGGGCGGCGTGCCAGCAGACGGACAGCTGAAGCCGACGCTCCCCTCCTCCACCTCAGCCAGCCTTCAGAGGGAAGATGATACCCTGACCTTCCTCTTTACTCCCTGCACTCCGACTCAAGGGCTCAGTTTCGCCTGAAAGTCTGTCGGAGCGGCTTCCAAACGCTGCGTTTCTGTCAGATTGGACTGAAAGGCTCAGTTCATGCTTTTTCTACATCCTGCAGGTTGATTTCCTCAAGATAAGTATCCTTGAAAGAAGAGAAACCTTGAATTCTCTTATGTGTGATTCCTGGATTTCAAGGTTTTTTCTAATGGAACAAAGCAAAGATTTTAAGGAACATCTCCCACGCACCTGAGAAATGTCTGAGCATCCATAGACCAAACTCTTTACAATTTTCTGGGTATTTCAAAAAACTACATTTAATATAGTTCGAGTTTTTGGCCTAAAAAAAGTCAAATTGAGTCTAAAATATGTAACCATCAGCTTCAACAAGTGTCACAGAATATAAACCAAATGTCCAGCAATTAAACCAAGAACATGACACGCAGTCCTGCTTTTTTAAATAACAACCAAGTCATTGCAGGAAGCTCTTTTCCTGATGCATAAACTGTCACTGATATTTCCACATTGTGGCCAACCAACACCTGAGCACGGAAGTACAGGGCGGATGGATATGCTGCTGTTCGTCAAGAAATAGTTCCAGCACCTAATTTGACTTTAGATCTCAGTTTGTGTCAGATTAAACAAACCAGAGTCATCTGTTAATCTGTGAGTGTTTTTTATCTTTGGAGGGAGCCAGGCTAGCAGTTTCCCCCTGCTTCCAGTCTCTATGCTAAGCTAGGCTAATAACCTCCTGACTACAGATCTGAACCTTTGAAAAATGTGCAGCTGCCACGAGGAATGAGCAGATACTCATCAGGGGAGTGTGAGGAAGGAGGGGTTAGAGTTACAAGCCTGCATCAGCAGCCATGAGTCTTTATTTGGGCGGTTTACACTGGAATCACTGGGAATAATAAGTTGTTTAAACATGAAATCTGTCTGTCTGACTGACGGCGCTCCTGGTGCAGCACTGTGGTGATTAGAGGGGAAAACCTCAGCAGGCTTAAGCAACACGAGTGATTAGGACAGACAGTAATAACTCCGAGACAGAGAGCTGAACACAGACTGTCGGTCGGGTCTCTGCCACTTTCACAGCTCCTCCTGTCGTCTATTCTGTTCAGCCTAAACTCTGCAAATAAACATCATCTAAATGTGACCTCAGATTTTGTACAGAATGAAGAAAAAACAGCCTTTTACTTTAGATACCTGGGTACTTTTTACTATTTTTACTCTTTTACTATTACTTTTTTTGAAACTTTGAGTGTGAGATTCTTTCTTGAAATCCTGTGTTTTGATTGATTTCTTCTTCCTCGTCTTGTATTGCTGCAGTAGCATAAGAAGCATTAAAAGCATTATTGTTACTTCCTTTTTTCATTTTCCTTTCTGAACGTTTAAAAATCCCCAAACTGGAAAAAAAGATGTTCACACCACAGCTAAATTAAACTCTTCTGCACTTCCGAATTTTTACTTATATTTACTTTTATTTTTAAAACCTAATTCTTGTGAAAGTAAAAAACAGATTTTAATACTGTAGCAGGGATCAAACTATTTAACCCTTAATTTACCAATGAAAACACACCAAACACCATCATTTAGATCAGTGTGCCCGGTGTGGCGGCAAAAGATTAGAGAAATTGACCAGATGCCATCAAAGGCACCACTTTGTACAATAAAATAAGCTTGATAGTTTTGATTAAGGCACAAATTCTCTGGTGTTTTTGTTGCTTGTTAAAGGGTTGACCTCAGATTTGGGTTTAATTAATGGACAATTCACAGATTCCAGCACATTAAGGGGTTTAAATGGGGTTTTCTGTGTGGATTAAAGGAGGTTTAAGGGGTGGAAAACCCTTAAAATATACCAAATTGTGTTAAATGTACTCCTGATTTTCAACTTAAATGAAAAATCGAGGCCTCTTTAAAATGAATGAATGAGTTTTTTAATGTGATTTTATGACTTTAGGGGATTTTACCCCTTAAACCCCCTTTGAACTGTGTAGAAACCCAATTAAAAATACTCTAATAAACAATGATGATCACATTAAAGTACCTTAATCTTTTCTAAAGTCAAATTTAAGAGACTTTCCGCTTAATCGTAAATAAATCTGTAAATGATTCATTCAAAGTGGTATTAATGGGTTTTCTGCAGGTTTTGAAAACATCCTTAACTTAAAGTGCAAATTTGAGGTGTTTTTGTAACTTGTTCAATGTGACCCCTGTTTTGAAGCTGAGGTTTCAGTCCATTTTAAAGGGAGTTTACCTCTTAAACTGTGCAGAATACTCCTTAAAAAATGATTGAGAAACTATGGTTGATATTTGGCTTTATTGCTATTGACAATTCACCCCTTGAAACCTCTTAAACGCAATAAAAATACCTTCAGTGAATAGATATTTAAGGATGTTAGTATAGGAAGTGAATTCGCGGAGGTTTTGTTAAATGTCACAGGGTTGACCCCACATTTGGGGTTCAGGTAAAGGTTCATTGAACCCTTTAAAAACCCCTTCCCCGCATTAAAGCACCCTGATACATAACAAGCCATTGATTGACACATTGATTAGACCCTCGTGGCCTCGGTATGAACGCGTGAACGATCGCGTTTGACGGTAAAAAGTTGGGGGATTAGGTTTCAGACGGCAGGACACGGTGTCCCGCGGCCGTGCGAGCCTCGTCTGACCGGCGGAATGAAAAGTTTACCTTCTCCTGCGCCCTGGTGAGCCTCTTCTGGACGTTGATGGCCAGTTTCCCGGCGGTGACCCCTTTCCCTGTCTCGGCCATGTCGCGCGGCGTGGACCAGGACCAGCGAGGAAGAAGAAGAGGAAGAGACAAGAGGGGGAAACGTCGTTGAAGGAGACCCTTCACTGGAAACCGACGGTGCGTAAAACCCCTCCGGAGGGCGACTTGGCTCGCTGCGCGTAACTCTAATCCCGGTGACAGCGTCTTAAAGGTGCAATGCGTAATTTAATCCGGTTTATGTGAGAAGAGAGAAAAAACGACAAAAAGCAGGTGGAGTTTGGAACACAGAGCAGAGGGACGGATTCAGATATCGTCCTGTCCTCGGCTCTCAATGTTAATTGATGGAGACTTGAGCTCGATATGGAGAGATATTAGGTTTCCTCCTCTGTCATCCTCTTAAAGGCGCAGCAGGTTGTTATTATTAGCCGACATCTGTTGCACACATGCAGCTGGTGCGTTGCGGTTTTACGCACGGCCTTCTTTCTGCGCACGGAGCGGGTTCCAGTCAGGTGGGAGCTCTAAAACAGTCCCGATCCCCTCCGGAGACGCGCTGTCCTCGGCTGCAGGGACACAGGGACGGACCCGCAGCGGACTTCACCTGCGTCTCAGACACGAAGCCGGTAGATGTCAGTGAAGGTGCGTTCACGTGCCAACAGGTCATTCTCTCAGACACAGGAAGGAAACAACACGCAGCTCATTTCCATATAATTTAATTTCAAAAATAAATCTTTTTTAATATCTCTTCACCCATAATAACTCCATAAACATTATTGGATTTCTGTAAACAAATAACACTTAAATACACTCTATCATTTCTTCTAAAATCTCTGGTAAAGCAGTAATGTTACATACACATCCCTGTGGACTTCACTATGAAACTAAACCCCTTCAGTTACCTTAAAGTCCTTAATTCACCCATTATAGGGAAGTAATACAGAGAGTTTAATAGGATAATGAATGTAATGTGTCTGCATGGTTTAAGGGCTTCAAAAGGGGTAAAACACCCTTAAATTGACCAATAATTCTGCCCTTATTTTACATTTTACATATTTGACAGTTTGAGGTTGTTAAGGCTGGGACTTTGGTCCATGTTCAGGTGCAAATTAGTGAGATTTAAAGCGATTCTTCCTCAGTATTCAGGTGTTCAAACTGTGTTGTATTGGAGGCTTTAATGGGTTTTCTGCATGGATTAAGGTTTTTTGACCCCTTAAAGTTGACCAAAACAACATGTCTTACTTTAATGGTGCCAATGTCTTCTATTGATTTAACCATTAATAATGATGACAATTGAGGAATTTGTAATGGGGATAATATATTATACTATATTATGAATTTCTTCTAATGGAGTATCTGATTTTAAGTGCTGAAAAATGGTATGAAAACCTTCACTTCATTTGGACCCTAAAAATGCATTCATTTATTTAAGTTCAAAATTCAGAGATGGCTTTAATGCCACGTGTAATGTTTTTTATTTTTGCAACTTGAATCCATGAAAAAAAAAACATTTAAAAAATCATAATACATTACAATCCATTAATTTATGCGATAATTTACCAAAAAATAAGTAGTAAACCTATTAAATACCTGAATATGGAGTAAGAGTCTCCTGAACCATCAATACTTTGCACCTGAAGATGTTTCAGACCTCTCAATTAACCCTGAATCCCACCTTAAAAACACTTTAGGATAAAAACTAATGTGTAATTTAAGGTGTTTGTTGTATTTTCAAGGGCAGTTTAAGGATTTATTCAAGGTATTTTAAGGGATTGTTGTTTCATGGCGTTTTACGGATACAAGTGTCACTTAAAACATCTGCACTGACTCTGAGTGCTCTTATATTTTGCTGTCTGTGTTTGTGGTTTTGGGAGAATTCATGTGTGTCAGTTCACAGTTTGTTATTAAAAAAACTCCCATCAGGCCTCAGCAGGAAGCCAAACGTCGCCCATCTCGTCAGGTGGTTCATCGTGGTCCCGTGCGGCTCTACAGGCTTGATTCTGGGGTCATCCCAGTTGAACAGTGAGGGGTTCAGGTTCCTTTTTGCTAAAAGCGTCCACCCGTGAGACCTGTTCCCCCTCCTCACCGGTCGTCCTGAGCCACGCCCAGCGGGTGGAGGCGTCCCGCGTCCAGCAGCATCCTCCCCAGCCAGTGTAAAAGCCGGGAGTACCAGTGGATCCCGTCCCTGTGGCTCCCAGTGGATCCAGTCCAGCTGTGAATGAGCCGGAGCGGTGAGAAGGCCCAGTGGGCCAGGGAGTGCTGCTCCACCACCGCGTAGCAGGACGCCACCACCCCGTCCACCACCACCGTCCCCTGCTGGGTCAGAGGCGCGTACGCCCCCCTGCTCTCCCTCACCCTGACCCGAATGATCCGAGACAGACGCCCCTCCCTGAGCCTCTGTCCCGCCTCACCCTCCGACACCAGCACACACTGTCCCGGCTGGGCCTCGCTGGCGTACACAGTCCTGAGGGCGCCGGGGGCTGGCGCCGCCCCCTCTGAGCAGTTCCCCTCGGACACAAACACTAGGTGGGCGGCGGTGAGTGAAAGGTGGGCTCCGGCTTCAGTCTGCAGGGTGTAGAAGAGCTTCCAGCTCACAGGGTCACGGTCCAGGAAGGCCAGGACTTCACTGTAAACCAGATCTCCACCTCCTGCTGAGGCCAGGACGCGTTCACCAGGTCGCAGGTCACTGATGGACTTCAGACCGCCGCTCTCCAGTGTGACCAAGGCCTCGCCGGGGAAACAACCTCCAGATTTAGCCGCCACTGAGTGGTCTGAAAGACAGACAGACAGACAGAGGGAGGTTACACAGGATGTCCAAATCCCTGAAGTATGGAAGCTCAGTGCTGCCAGGACAAGAGAAGAAATATATATAAAGTTGGGATTCAAAATGTTGAGTAATGTTATAATTCAGATTTATTATCTCAAACAATCATAATTTTGACATATTGATATCATAATTACATTATTTTGATTATATTATCTTCTAATATCGACTTAAAATGTCCTGAAATAAAATACTGACGACTACCTTGTAATTTAAACTTTATATATTTTTGTCTTTAAAAATACATTTTGAATTATAAAATGTGACTGATTATCTTAAAGTTGACGCACATTTCTGACATTTCTAAACATTCGTCATTTTAACGTATTATCTCATAATTTTGACTTAAAAAGTAAAGTATTTAGATGATTATTTCCATTTTTGCCATTCCTAACATTCTTTTTTTTTTTTAATTTGTCTGGCAGGAATGGGCTTCCATACTTAAAGCTTGAGCACACACAACATTTTTCTGACTCCCTTTAGCTAAATATTGACTTTTTCTTTCCAACACTGGACATAAAAGAACAATAACCAGATAAAAGCTCCTGTTTGCAGCCTGTGTGTGTATACGTGTGTCCAGGCAGGATTGTGTTGGAGACACTTGAAAGTGACACTTGAGGACTGTTTCAAGTCTATCTGGGGATAAATATTTGGGGAAGGTAGGAAAGCCAAGGCCAGGTGATAAGATAAGTCACCTGAAGGAGGAAGGAGCAGAGCAGGAAAATCAGCCAGCAGGTTAATAATCATCGGAGAAACCGACACTGACACGACTCCGGTTCACAGTGCGTTTAAAATAAAGCTTTAAAATAAACGGAGTGGTTTAAAGATGCAGACTGGACTGCAGGATGTTCAGCTGTGTTGACAGCTTTTCAAAGGGTTTATTTCAAATTTCACCATTTTCAGTCAAGAATTTATACTGTATTAAGAGTAAACTTATTTATATATAGTAAACATACAATTTAATTATTCATCATATTATTATTTGTTTAAAGTATAGATTTCTTTACAGAGCCTATAACATGTATGGGTAAAATTTATTTTAAACTTTTTTTATTTGTGCTCTTAAATTACTGGATGAGTTTAAAAGTTGAACTACAAAGTGTAAGTTATGAGTCAAAAGTTTAAATGCCAACAACATTTTTATTTACTTTCCCAAAATTTTGACTTTGTAAACATAACAATGTATAATTAGCAAGTAAAGACTATAATGTGTTCATTATGCGGCATAATTTCTTTTGCAAGTTCAGTGGATTTAATCCTGGACCATATGCTTCATCACAGACACACGGGTCTTCATTATCAAGCAAAATGCACCATAAATAGTTTGATTTCTGAATAAAATGTGACTTAGTGGTAAAAAACTCAAAGTATTACCTTCCTAACTCTCTTCCTGGTTTGATCACAGAAATATTTCTCATCTTGTTGATGTAAAGCAGCAGAAGTCTGAGGTGAAATGTGTTAACTTGCTCCATCAGTCCCTGTGTTTCCTTTCTTTTCCCATCACGTCTCCCCCTCTTTCAGTCCAGTCCTTCATCTACAGGGTCCTGGTGCTTTGCTGCCCCCTAGTGGTTGTTTCCTCTTGCTGACTACAGTGCAGCCGCCCCCCCTGTTAGTGCCTTTAAGAGGGATTTGGGGGATTCTTTTGGGGAACTTTTCCTCAGCTGGCTGGACTTTTCTTCCCAAGAACGGTTTCTTTTCTTTGTCTTGTGTTGAGGATTTTTTTTGAGGAAAAACAGGAGAAAAAAAAAAGGAGAAATCAAAAACATGAAAAAAAATACCAACTTGATTGGTTGCCCGTCTGATCAAGTCAAGGACTGGGCCCTCGCAACCCGATCTGGGAGGGAAGGAGAGAGGAGGGAGGGAAAAGGAAGGGAAAAGAGAGATAAAGTAGGAAAAAGGAGAAAGAAAGAGGGGGAAAATCTCAGTTACCACTCAGTGTAAAATGTGTAAAGGGGGTGTTTAAACTCTGATGCATTTCTACAAAACTGTGTGACTTTCAGCACATCTGTGTGTGCACGTCTCGACGACACATGTGTGTTACTTTTCATGCTGGCTGCACATTTGTGGTTATGAACAGACACAATGTCAAATATGTTGAACCTCAGTGTGAATGTGTGTCGTCCTAAACAGAGTCTGCAGACCTTTAGCAGCTGATTTAACACAAGAGAGAAGAGGCCAATTTCCACTTAGTGTAAACATGCAATTTATACCTGGTAAGGTTTCTGGATAAGAATGTTTAATTCAAGTGCAAATGCAATCTGCACAGCTCAGCCACAACATGTTTACGCATTTTCCTCCTAACGAATCAGCCGATAGTCGGCCGTATAAAGCGCAGATGAGCCGGCTTCTGTGCGAGGAAAGCAAGAAAGCCACAAACAGCTCACAGAAGCATTTGAAAACATTTAGACGTGACGTAGAACTTGGCCTAACATGAGGAAACACGGGGTGAGTGGCAGATGAGACGGATGAAGAAAGGGGGAAATGCTGATAAGCGCCTACATACTTAAAGATGCAAGCAAGAAGAAGGTTAGTGATCAGGAATAAAATAGGGAAACAAAAATGTTAAAAAGGAAAAGGAAATGGCGGCGGAAGCAGTTCCTGATAAAAGAAGCCTTAAATATTAAAGCTCTTGTACAAGTACTCTTTGGTTGTCCTGCGTCCGGTTCAGTTAAGGCTCTAAAACACTTCTTAAGATCTGTCCTCACCTCAACCAAATGCTTTGAGTTACCTAAATGTAACCATTAACACATTGAATGAATTGAATGAAATTCCTTGTCAGTGAAAGATACTGCAGTTCAGTTTGAGCATGTTGAAACCTTTCAGATACTTTCGTTAAAAACATTTCCTCATCATGTTGATAAAATACAGAATCCAGGCAGAATTTACGTTAGTATTATAGAAACATAATTTTTAGGAAACAGAGTTAGGAGAATTATTGTGAAATATAACAGATCCAGCTTCTTTCCTGATTTGTATTAAAATCTTCAAGATTTCAGTATGCCTCAAACTCAGTGCTTGTTGGATCGTCTAACAGCGTCTTGAGTCTTTTAAATGTGGTCAGACAACACTATGATCTAGTTTGCCTGAAGCATACTGAGGCCTTTACTTTAACCTGCAGACCAGAGTGTTTACAAGCTCTCTGGAAGACCATTCCCTGAATAAAAAGCTAAAGATTTCAGACCCTGTACTCCCTCACCTGACTTGACGCTGCAGTGAATGTGGGCCTTGGACTCGTAGTACACCCAGTCAAACCCGGCCTCCACCGCCAGTCGCGCCAGCATGGCGTACTTGTTCCTGTCTCGGTCCGAGGTGGTGATGTCTACTGCTCGGCCTTCGTAGTGCAGCGACTCCTCAGAGTGGTGGCCGTCCTCGTCCCAGCCCTCGGTGACCCGCAGCCGAACCCCGGGCCACAGGTTCATCACCGAGATGGCCAGAGAGTTCAGCTTGTCTTTGCAGCGCTGCAGGAAAACAGACACAGCTGTTTTATGTCTGTACAAATGTAGTTTTCGTATTAACTAAATCTCTCACGTTCTGAGGTTTTGATTCCAACTGACATATTTCTGTTTACAGGGAGAGTGGAAGAACTTTTACTATTCATTTTTTGGGGGGGGGGATTTGTTGCTTGTGGACCCTTGTGCCTCACTTCCTCCTGTCGGATCTCAGGAGTGTCGTCCTGACCTTTGAACTCTCTGAGCCTGAACTTTTCAACCAATCAGAGAGCATCAGGAAAAGTGCAGGCTCAGGACGTTTACACCCATCCACCTCACCAAATCCCCGTCACACCCCAGTCACCCCAGTCACCCTTCTCCCCCCTTGTCTGTGGCTGCAGCCTTCCCACAATGCACCCCTGCTGTCCCAGCTCGGCCCGATGTTTGCTCTCTGTGGTGAGCGAAGGGAGCTATGTTAAGGATGGATGGAGGGGTGAGGGGGTGAAGGGGGGACTGTGAGGTTATAGGGTGGTTGGGTGACGGTGGGGGGGTGACGGGGGAGGCTGCTACATGAACAAGAGGTCCTCAGCGTCCCTCTAAACCTGGAGTCTGGTCAGGGTGAGCAAACACAAGGTGAGAGGGTCTATTGAGGGACTCATTAAACTCCCTCCTGCTCCAGCTCTCGCAAATAAATCCTGCAGTCGGCTCCGATCACGTAAATCACACCCAGGCAGCATTGTCGGGGGGGGTTAAGGGGGATTTATCCAACGTGACATCTCAGGGGACCTCTCAGATACTCCTGGTTTGAATTTCACAATATAAAGGGAGACATTTGTTAAAGAAATGGCACAGATTTGCCTGAAGAGGGCGCTGTTATTCGGGGTCCCAAATTTAAGACCAAATAGCCTTTAAATAAAGTTCAGAAAGGTTTTCTTGGCCAACACTTAAAATGTTCACAAGAGTAGGAGAAGAGTACTTTTAAAAATAATACTTTTGGGTACACTGAACAAGTTAGTTTAACAACATGTAGGACTGAACGAAAAAAGTTCAAGATTTTTTATTTTGACTCGAAATCTCAGCCAGCTCTCGTCCGACTTTGTTAAAAAATGGCACATGTTGGCCTGAGGAGGACGCTGTTTCCCATTAAAACTAAGCTTTGACACTTGGTGGGTCCAGTTTCGATCACGTCATCCAATTTCCACAAATGCAGGAGAGGATTCATTATATAAACGTGGTCCTGTTTCATATTCAAACTCAAACGTGACATTTCAAGACACCAGTCCAATTTTGGATGAATTTGACATGATGATGAGTTTAAAAGTTTACGAATCAGCTGAACAAATGAAGGCTGGAAACAAAGTTTAAAATGTGTAACTTGTTAATGTGGGATGCATTTACAGGACGATGAGTCCAGACCTTTAGAGGCTGGTTGACCAAACAAAGGCTGCATGAACAGAAGTTATTTCCAAGTTTTACAAATGTGGTGAATTCCAGGACTGAATTTACATTTTATTCACTAAATAAATTCAGCCTGAACTTAATGTTAGCTGATTTCTGCCATGTAGGAATGATCGGTCCTGCCATTTTAGGTCTAAATGGATCAGCCGGTTTCCACGAGCAGTTAACTTAAAGGGCTTGTCACCATTTTTATGTCCATCATCTGCTTCTGTTTTTCATGGATGTGGGGACTAATCCTGATTACAAAGCTCTGATTGGTCGCTTGTTTCTCACACAATCATTTTTGTTTGAGTCAAACATGATGTTGGATTTGATAGATGAGGCTTTGTGTGATGGCACCTCTTGGCCTGTGGAGGGCGCTATGACAATCTCAAAACTCCTTTTAGTCTGATTTCAAACAAATAAACTTTGGAAGATGTTACTTTATTTATTGACTTTAGTCATTAACTTTAACCTGTAGAATCTCCCACTCTAAAATCCTGAGAAAACCCTTTTTTCTGGTCAATTAAAGGTCAGAATATGCCACAAATGCCTCATTAAGATCACACTAGAGGGCAGTTTTATCTGCTGGTTTTATTTCACTTGACTGACAGATAAAATGAAGGAAATCTAAACTGCAGTTTCTTATTAAATCCTGACTATAGGACGTCTGGTCGCTTCCCTGCAGCCCCTGAAAGCGTCTCTCAGTGGTGTTTCAGCCTATTAAGAGTGAAAAGTGGGATTAAACGCTATAAATGTCTTTTTCCATGTTGGCTGTGATAAGAATAGCTCGCGGCTCGGTGGCCACAGATGCCTTTTCACAGTGTTCACTGTGGATTTTAACGTCTTATGTTTTCTCTCTGCGGTCAGAGCAACGAGCTGGACTTCATAAATCAGACGATACATTTTGTTGGTTTTCCTTTCAAGGTATACAGATCGACGGGGGTTTCTGTAGCAGCGGGTTAAGCACTAAACCGCTGGCTGCACAAACATTGGACGCGCAGGCTGACAACATGCGCCTGTGCACACCTTTACGCTGCAAAAAATGAACAGGTCAGTTGCGTCTAAAAGTCTTGTTTTCTGAAGATGATGGGACGAAATCTGCAAAGACCAAAGTGTGTTCTCTTGATTTAAGTGCACTTCAGACCAGATCAAAAACTTTTGTTTTCTGGAAGTTGGTATTTTTTGGAGCATTTTTTACGCGTCATGTCTGCAAGAAATCCCTGAAATCAGTGGAAATTGATTTAAATGAAGTGAAATAACCCTGCACTTTTTACACGTCCACACAATCACATGTGCTTTGAAAATATCTGAACTAATTAAAAGAGCAAGTTAAATGTGGGGAATGACACTTTTTGCAGTGTGGCTTCGCCCCTGAACAGTCGCGTCTGTATGCAGCTGCAGCGCCCAGGAAAAAGCGAATAAAAAATAAAGAGGCGGAAAAAAATCGGTATAATTACGGCTTCAACACAAGTGAAGTGGGCTATTTCTGCACATGTGCGCTGCGAAAACAAACAAAAAGTAACACGGAATAGTAAAAGACAAACAGGAGGCTGTCTCCTGCGGCTTGAAGCCCATAAATTGTGTGCAGGTCAGCGCCGCTGACGCGCCGCAGCTCCGGGTGCGCGCTGCAAAAAATGTCCTGTTTGGAGACGTTTCACCTAAAAAGCTGTCTGAACTTTTTATTTAATCACCAAATTCGAAGTTTTCAGTTTTATCTCGCTTGCCTCTCGTGTAGGTGCACTTTTGAAAGTTTG
>CM062215.1:730000-795000 GCA_031216445.1 Lateolabrax maculatus | reverse complement strand
TCTCTGTGACACGCCCCCTGTCGTCAGGGCGACCACCGTCGGCCCCGCCCACGCCCAACGGCCACGCCCCTCAGCCTCCTCCTGATAGCGAGCAGGACGACCAGGTTCGGACTCCCCGTCCTGATTTTTAAAGTTATAAAGCTAAAACGATCCCAGATGTTGTTTTGATGACGTGACCTTTGACCCCTCAGGAGCTGGTGCTGGTGCTGCAGGACTTTGTGGCGGTGCGGGAGGACGAGATCTCGGTGTTTCGGGGGGAGAAGGTTCAGATCCTGGCGTCCAACCAGCAGGGTCAGAGTCTGGTCTACCGGCCGGCCAACAGCGACTCGCCGGCAGCCGAGGGCTGGGTGGCGCGCAGCGTGCTCAACACACACTGACACACACACAGACACACACACACTCTCACACTCTGACTTACAATACTGCAAGCTCACAGGGCCAAAGGCATGCTGGGAAGGAGGTGGAGCCTTAAGATGGCGACTCGTCCAACACATCAGTAGCTGGATCCTCCTGATTGTTCCTGTAGCGTCACCATCAGGACAAACTTTCCTTATCACCACCACGATTGAAAAAGTTTTTTGGGGCCGCGATTCTTTCCTGATCAATTCATTGACCTTTATGTTCTCGATAAATTGATTTATCGAGAAAACAGACGACGTCTTTAATTTGCTTCTTTTATGTCACATAACAGAAAGAAAAAAGCGTTAAAATGATTCTGTTAATCAGCTAATCCAATCCAAGTAATCGATCGTCCCGTAGAGGCTGCAGCGTGTGGGACAATAGTTTGTCCTGAGAGCAGCACTAAAGCAGGTGATCCTTTAGCTGCAAATAACAGTTATTTTCATCATCCATTAATAGTTTATGCTACAAAAGGTCAGAAAAATGTCTTTTTTTAAAATGACCAGCAGTCAAAAACCAAAAGATATTCATAATTCTCATCTGTTAAAACTTTAAGTGTCAGACCGAGTACCGAGAGTACTTCCTCTACACTATCAATTCGTCTGCTGATTATTTTCTGGATTCATTGATTAATCATCAGCTGATGTCTTAAAATAGTTTGTTTTGTTCCATCAACAGCCTGAAATTTACCATCCCTTTTAAAAAAAAAAAAAAAAAAAAACAAATCCCCTCCCCTCTAAGAGTGAATTTTCCATCTAACCTCAGATTGTTTCATTGGACTAACTGCTCGAGGTGAAACTATCCAGGAAAAACAAAGTAAACAAATCTGACAAAATAATTTCCCTCTGTAGCAGAGGTTTTTATTTCCTGTTAATTGTTTTGCGTCCGCTCATATTGATCGTGCGACCCCTCGGAGGGGTCCTGACCCTGAGGTTGGACAGCCACGGCCGTCCTTCAGGCTCCACATTCACACCTGAGACGATGTTTCCTGCCACACTTTAGGCCCTGATTACACACACACACACACACACACACACACAGCAGGTACTGTTAGTCTCCTCCCTCCTTCCTGGTGCTTCAACATTCAGCCAAAACACACCTCCGTCCTCGCCCCGTCCAATCAGACGGCCCCGTCAGGTCGACCTCCAGTTTACTGCCCCGAGCAACCAATCACACTGACATCACAAACTGTTTCCTGTGGGTCAGTGGGAGGGAGACCACATGACCTCATCATCGCCACCAACAACAGACTGGGATTCCAGGAAGCGGCAGTTGCCTAGCAACAAGAGACAATATAAAAGAATAAATAAAAGCCTCCTGGAAGAGAAGAGGTGAAAAGACCCGTCAGCCAATCAGAACTGAGCTCCGCGTGTCATCCTGTTAATAGTGTGTATAAACAGACTGAGGACACACACTCCATACACACACCACTGCTATGATGAAGATGAAGATTAATTCTGATGATTATGATAATTAAGAATAATTGAAACTGTTTTTCACCTCAATAGGAAAAAAAAGAGAGAAACTGTTTGTCATATTAATGTTTGTGTGTCTGAGAGCGTGTGTGTGTGTGTGTGTGTGTGTGTGTGTTAGTGATGCCGTCGTGTGTGTGTTTTTCCACGGACAGTTAGGTGGTGTCCCGGTGTAGCGTTGCCATGACAACTCGTGTTTGCGGTGACACCAGTTTTTTTGTTTTGTTTTTTTAAGCGAACCAGTGCTGGCGTCGTCCGCCTGTCCTAACCCCCCCCCCCCCTTCCTCTCTCCACCTGCACCACCTGTTACCATAGCAACCGGCGTGGAGCCAACATGGCGGCCCCTGTGCGCGCAGCTCTGGTTAGTTTGGATATTCTGATTATGCATTTCTTGTTTCTGTATATAGACCAGACGTCCAACTGCTACTCCACTAACTCCGGACACTGAAACTGTCTCCGTCCGTCCGTCAGACAGACAGACAGACGGCAGCAACTCAACTACTGTGACCGTCTGTTTCTACTAAACCTAAACACACTCTCTACCTGTCTCTCTACCTGTCTCTCTACCTGTCTCTCTCTCTCTGTTTCTCTGGTGCCATTCTCAGACAACACCCCGGTCCTTAAGGAGTTGCGCAGCCTCTCACGTGCGCTATGGAGGGGTTGAGGTGGGAAGTAGTGCACTATGAAGGCTGTAGGGAGAGACTTAACAAACTAAAAAGGGTTAAAGGTGGAGCGCTGCCTTCAACTGGAAACCAAGTACACAATGTTATCGAAGGCAACACACACTGGTGCTGCAAGCCGGCTGCTTAAAAACAAGTTATTGTGTCTTAGCAGGTTAAAATATGGCATCTTAAGATGGTAAATGTGTTTATACATTAATGATTGAACCGTCTTTCCAGTGTGGCGAGACCAAACTGTCAAGAATGAACTTTTTATTTCAACCTTTAATCCAAAATGGACGAGAAATCCTTCAAGTTCTCAGAAATTAACATTTTAGCGTCTGCAACTTCATCTGCTGATGAAGCTTGTGTGATATGATTGAAAGCTCCAGAACAGTAACTTAGTGAACAGTCTCCACACTTTGTCAGCGCTGTGATGCTGCCCTCCCTGTAATGCGTCTTTCACTGTTCAGAATATTAGATTCCTGCAAAACATGTCAAACAATAAATGAAAGGGACTAAACGGGCAAAAACAGATGCAAGATCCATGTAAGAGGTCATATTTCATTCCAAGATGGCCGACCTCGTGGTGCCAAAGGCGTCGGACAACCCTGTCATGATAACATGTCAAAATGAACACATTCAAAAATGTCCTGAAATGCCGGATTTTAACCTGTTGAGATGCAACACTTTGGCATGTAAAGACCTCAACATCTTGCATGATACACAATTTTTACCCGATTGGCTTTCCGGTCACCGGTGGCGTCTTACGGTGCGTTACAGACAGGTCAGGATTGACTACTGTCCATTAAAAACATTGTTTTGATTAAAACATAATCCAGCCTGCAGTTTCATTCAAAACATATCTGCATTAAATGCGACGTTAAGTGATGTAGCCAGTGTGTGTTGCATTTAAATGTAGTTTAATGCTGCATTTATGTCACATGAGATTACCGTAATTACCAGTTTCCGACATTTAAATCGTGTTCACGTCAACATCAAGTCTGATATCCAGCGTGGCACAAAATAATACAGAAGTGCCTGAAAAAGGTTCAAGCTGTTACAAACTTAATGGATATTTACTGACCCTGCAGTGTTTTTTAACCCTCATACAGGCGACTCGCATCGTCAATCATAAACTTGTCTTAATAGTCCAGTGACGTGAACACTTGCAAGTCGTCTTTCTCTTCCCAAATGACAGAAAACGGCATTAATCAGGTGAATGACTCTTTAAAAAATGGATGCTACCTTGTTCCCTTTTCAGGAATGGAAAATGATTTTGTCTTCAACATGATTGGGAATGCAAAAAACAGAGTAGAAAACCAAGAGAAGTAACGTCTTTGGGGTCCAACATTTTTAAAATGTCAGCAACGTCGCAACTTGAGAACTCGGAGTGCACCAGAAGTATTTAGGGTGGATTGTAGCGCACTACAAAGGGCGTAAGATGGTGATAGTGCACATTGAAAGGTGTAAGGAGCAAAGTACATTATGAAGAGTTTAAGGTGGAAGGTAGTGCACTATGAAGGATATAGGGTGCAACAAAGTGCACTAAAGAAAGTAAAAGTGGCACACTGTTATATAAGAGTTTAACTGAGTGCACTATGAAGGGTTTAAAAAGGAACATAGTGCACTAAGCAGGGTTTAAGGTGGAAAATGGCACACTGAAGGATGTAGCATAGAAAAGTGCACTATGGCAGGTTTAAGGTGGAAAATAGTGCACTACAGAGGGCGTAGGGTGCTGTTTGAGACCTAGCCTTGTTGCTGATTGGCAAACTCAACTAACCAATCGAACAGTGTTATTTGTACAGAACTAACAGCTGCTAACTGACTGCTAACAGCTCTCTGTTGTTGTTTGTAATAAACTTCATTTTTCATCCAAAACTATCCGTAAGACCTATTTTTTTTTCTCATGTTGAATATGTCGACTCAATCAATATCAATAAATCTATATATATTACATACAGTCAGACCCTACTGATGGAAGCTGAAGGTCTTTGGCCCAAGTGTTTTATTATATAAGACTTGGAGCTTGAAGCAGCGTGTGAACTCTGCTCTGTGGCGTCAAAGTCATGAAGCCTCAGGAACCATGTACCACCCACATAACAGTCTCAATGCTTCCTGCACTGCAACATGCATTACCTGATCCAAAGGATTATCATATTTAGGTTCAGGAGTTTGCAGGATGCAGTGTTGGCGTGGCTCTTTACAGAACTGTGACCTGCAAACAAATCCTGATAAGAGGAGCTGTAAAGCAGTAAACTGATTTAACCAATTACACAGCCAGAGATAGAGCCAGCAGGTCTGAAGTTCACTCATATCTGCTCACTGGACTCTTCTCATTCAGAGAGAAACTCGAGATAGAAAAACACAACTGTCAGTTTTTAAATTTAAAATAAGAGTAAATATATAATCAAGACTTTCGTCTTAGCCAAGATGAATTTATCCAATTTTATCTCAAAAATGGACAAAAATGTGCAGCTTGTTTTTTTTTATTGGTAAAGCATATATATTAGCAGAAATGTAGTAGAAATAATGATTTAATTATTTAGAATGTTTTTCCTCATCTTTCATGCTAAAAAAAAAAAAAATTGGGAGTTTTGGACAAAAATAGACATTCAAATACTTTTTTCACTATTTTGTAGACAAAACTATTAACTACTAAATCAGCAATTTAATTAATAATGGATATATGTATACAATAAATTTAATTAGATAGTTTAACAGCAGGGAGTTTATGACAGTTTGCATTTAAACAGGTGGTAATGTGAATGGATGTCACATAACGTTCTGTTCACAGATAATCAGACATCTGTATGATAAGATTTAAGTTCAAGGATTCATTCAGCAGCACTTTTTGTAACAGCCCTTTAAATTAAAAGTACAAAGAAGTTGTAAATCTATCTAGATTTGCAGTAAAAACAGTGGCCAACTGTCACTGTGATTATGTGAAGCTTTATGTAGGTCACCTCACCACACAGTCTTTTATTGTGAAAAGCAGAGTGAAGTCCACAGCAGAGCAGTTACATAATCCACAAAGTTTAAGTGACACGTTTAGTTTTCATCACGTGGACGGACGACAGCTACATAAAATGAGCTGCTGTCAGTCGGTGTGTTCAGTCTGCGGTGGGGTGCACTCTGGGAAATATTCCAGGCTCGTAGATCAGGAAGAAAACATGCAGTCGATATTTGCAAAAAATGGATCGGAAACTCCAGAGCCGGTGAAAGCTCAGGTGAAAGGTCAGTTTGACGGTATAGGAGTCAGATGTAGAATAGTTTCAAAGGGTTTATAAAACGTTATGTTTGCTGTTTTTCTACGTTTTAATAAGCTGGTAATAAATACATTTTGGTTTTCCGGAATGTTTTTTTGTGAAAGTCTTTTTGGAAAGTGCTACCAAATGCATTTGTGATTTTTATAATACTTTTATACTAAAACTTGCAATTAATTCTTATACTATAGCTCCTATAGAAATCCATTACTTTGTGGCATTAACATTATAGCTTATATATATATATAAAAAACCTGTGTGTGACCTCTGACCTGCAGGCTGCCTCCCGTCCTGGCTGCAGGGCACTCTGCTGAGGAATGGACCCGGTCTTTTCTCTGTGGGCGACTCCGAGTACAACCACTGGTTTGACGGCATGTCGCTCATCCACAGCTTCACCTTCAGCAGCGGTGAGAACCTCCACGCTGACGACAGAACGGAGATTTATATACAACATTATCTTACCATCAATAAGTGGAGAAGAAGAAGATCTGCTACCTGGCTTTGTTGCAGGTGTTTACAGTTGTGATGTTGTTGTTTCAGGTGAGGTGACTTACAGAAGTAAGTTTCTGAAGAGTGACACCTACAAAAGGAACATCAAGGCCGACAGGATTGTCGTCTCCGAGTTTGGAACCATGATCTACCCAGATCCCTGCAAAAACATATTTTCCAGGTACAGACCATCCAGGACATGTAGAGATCTGTTTCAGTCCATCCAGTAAAGTTAGATACATGGAACTTTTCTTACACTCTCATTAGGGCATTCACACACCTCTGCAACGTCATCCCTGACTTCACGGACAACAACTTGATCAACATCATTCGGTATGGTCAGGACTACTACGCCTCCTCGGAGGTCAACTACATGAACCAGATCGATCCTGCTACCCTGGAAACTGTCGGCAGAGTAAGTCAGTCTCCCCCCGCCTCCTCAAAGCTCCAAAGAGTCACTGATCGGGTACAAATACTCCCTCAAACGTATCACTTATCCCTTTCGCCGCCAAATTCCAGATTAACTACAGGAACCACATCGCTTTGAACTTGGCGACGGCTCACCCTCACTATGATAGCGATGGCAACACCTACAACATGGGCACCGCCATCATGGGTTTCGGCCGGCCAAAATACGTCATCTTCAAAGTCCCAACTGACGCTCCAGGTACAGTGACCACCGTAATGTAATTTGACTTCAAAAACCTCAAAGATGTAGGGTTCATGTTGATGTCGGAGGTCGTTACCAGACTACCCTGAGCTCCAGAAGTATTGGACACATTAAAATATTGACCTGATGATGGTGCTAGATGAAAAGTCAGAGAATCATCGGAGCGTTTTGTTTCAGATAAAGAGCATAAGAAGCCGGCGCTGAGGAAAGTTCAGCAGGTCTGTTCGATTCCATTTCGTTCCGCTCTGTACCCGAGCTACTTCCACAGCTTCGGCATGACCGAAAACTACATCGTGTTTGTGGAGCAGCCCTTCACACTGGACATTGTCAAACTGGCCACCGCCTACTTCAGAGGGATCAACTGGGGGACCTGCCTCAAATATGATAAGAATGACACTGTAAGTCGTCCATTTTTCACTCACTGGGGGCAACTCTGTGAGACCAAGCAGATCAACAATATGACTGTTTCCCTCCCCAGACCTTGTTTCACGTCATCAACAGAGAGACAGGAAAGGCGGTGTCCACTCGCTTCTATGGCGACGCCCTGGTGGTTTTTCACCACATAAACGCATACGAGGTCGACGACCACGTGGTGTTCGACCTTATCACCTACAAGGACAGCAACCTGTACGACATGTTCTACATCCAGAACATGAGACAGGACACCAGCAGCTTCATGCAGTCCAATAAAAGCTTCAGCCCGCCGGTCTGCCAGAGGTTCGTCCTGCCGCTCAACGTCCACAGGGTACAGTCAGACACAAAACTACAGCCCAAACACTTCATCAGTGTATGACTTGCATGTCTGTATGAAGAGTTTGTGTTAATGTGTTTTCCAGGAGGTTCCCAGAGGATGTAACTTGGTGACTCTGACGGACACGACGGCCCGGGCAGTGATGCAGGAGGATGGCGCCGTCTACTGCCAGCCAGACACTCTGTTTGAAGGTTCATTATCTATGCTGTCTGTTTGACCCAAACAGCATTTAATTAATCTTCCCTGTCTAATGAGTCTGATTCCCCCTCAGGTCTGGAGCTGCCAGGAATCAACTACAACTTCAACGCTAAAAAGTACAGATACTTCTACGGCTCCAGGGTGGAGTGGTCTCCTCATCCCAACAAGGTGAAACACCTCAGACTACATCCAAAATATCTTTAATGTATCGATTTAAGACTGTAAAATTGATTATAAATCACTCATTGGCTCTATGGATGGCATTTTTTGGTTTTGAGTGAAATGTCTCAACAAATATTAGATGGATTGCCATGAAATTTAGTTCAGATATTGTTAGTCCCCAGCGGATGAATCCTTAATACTTTGGTCATTCTCTGACTTTTCATCTAGTGCCAGTCTTGCCCCAGACCTTTGAATCCCTGCACACATTTTTGATTTGATCCGTGATTCAAACAGGTTTGGTGCTCAGTGATTTTAACTTGTGTAATAAAACCTGCAAAACTAATGATATTCCATCAGCCCCAGCTGTACTTTGTGTTTAGAGCTCATTAGAGAAATGTTAGTTAAATTAAGATGTCCATCATGGTAAATTTTACTGCCTAAACGTGTTCCTTTAGGAAACATGAATGTCTGAACCACATTTCATGGCAATTTATTGAAGAGTTGTTGAGATATTTCCGTCTGGACAACAGTGGTGGACCAGCCGACCGACCGACCGACCAACACTGCCATCCCCAGAGCTAAAGATGGCAGATCAGTTTGAAAAGTTGATTCTCTCTCTCCCATCCAACAGATCGCCAAGGTTGACATCGTCACCAGGACACACATTGAGTGGCGGCAGGATAACTGCTTCCCTTCAGAGCCGGTGTTTGTTGCGTCTCCGGGAGCCGTGGAGGAAGATGATGGTGAGGGCTTCGCTTTGTCTACCAAACCACAAACCTGTATCGCTGGAAAGGATCGTTTCTCTCCTGGTTCTGACTGTCTGTATTCTCCTTTTTTGCAGGGGTGGTCTTATCGTCCGTCATCTCTCCAGACCCGAACATCTCTCCGTTCATGCTCGTCCTCAACGCCAAAACCTTCGAGGAGATCGCCCGAGCTTCCATCCCCGCCAACGTCCACATGGACCTTCACGGACTTTTCATCCCTGCTGCCGTCTGACAGCCAACAAACCGGCTGGATTCATTATTTATTCCTTTATGTAAATTCTTTAATATTCTGCTTCTGCAATGGAGTCGACCTCTTTACATTTTTAAACTTAAAATGTAAAATCTTTGAAGATGTGCCATTTACTGCGCAGGACACAAAGAAAGAAAATATGAACCCAAATAATTCTGAAAATGAGACGGTACTTAAGGCACTTTGTTTAGTTTTAAATATTTGGTATTCTGATTTATGGGAATGTTTAATATTAGAAATGTACATTTACTTACAGCCAGATTTCCAATACATTTCCTGATCCCCTGAGGATGAACCCTTTACATTTGAATGACTGGATCACCTGTTCTGTAGCACCATCCTCAGGACAGATTTTGTAAAACAAGTGGCAGCACCTTGCAGATTACATTTAGGTTTTGTTTGTTTGCTCAGCAGGTTTTGAGGGAAGAGCAGCACTTTGTTTTCAATTTTTTTTAGATTCACATTGGACAGAATTTGCTGATATTTCAAACATAACGAGCAAACAATAATTGTGTTTTCACAGTTTCAGCTTCTCCTGTCGTCTTTCACTGTTAAATTTTAGGCCTGCAGGTTGTCTTCTGCATCACTTTGGAGGACATTCAGGCTGCACATGAAACATGTTTAACACCATTAAAGCTTTATGTTTATAATTACAATCAGCTGAACAACACTAAACCTCATAGCTGGGTTTATTACTCTTGACTGAAATGGGTTTTAACAACTTTCAGTTTTAGATTCTGTTTTTAGAGGTTTTTATGCCTGTTGAGCAGATTTTTAACAATCCTACCTGAAGTTAAAAGTTACTATTACATTACACTTCGACTTTAGATGAATTTGATATTGTTCAACTGTCCAGGTCCAATATTGAATATGTCTTTTGTTTTAGTTTCCTAGTTTTTTGTTCTGTTAATATTTGAACGTGTGTTATGTGTAGGTTGTTTATGACAGAATCAAATCAAGACAGTTAAATAAAAAAATAAATGTGATGCCTTTTAGACAAAGCATGCAGGGATGTTTCAGCTGATGGGAAAATTGAGATGAATGCAAAGTGTGCGGGCAGAACATTTTACCCTGAGTAATAAAGAGCCACAAACACACTAAAACATCAGACCTGCTCAGTTTTTATAGAATTCACTTTTTTAATTTGCATTGCAAATATTCAAAAGCAGGGAGGAGTCAGAAGTTGTCCCGGGCCGGACTGGTGGACACGGTCCAGAGAGGGACTCTGGGATTGTTTTTGACAGCGGTAATGACGCACTGTACCTCTAAAGACCCCTCGCAGACGGACTATCTGGAGGGTTTTTGTGTTAACAGCAGTTTGGGTTCCTGTTCGCTGATATTTCTGGACTTATCTTCTGTCAAAACTAAAATGATAGATTTAGACGAAGACCGTTAGACAGTTATTGTTGCTAATTTGAAATTGAAACATGCTTTTTGTTTTTTACATTTTAATTTTGTTATATTGCCGCGGACTGTTTTTTTTTTGTTCTGCAGACAACAGAAAACTGAACTGAAAACTCTGCAGGTTTCATCAGAATCATGGGAATTTATTACATCAGCAGTTGAAGCAAAAACAGTTTAAAATCTTCCAGAGGTGACGTCCTATGTCATTCAAACCTCCCCCATCTGCCATCCAACATGGCCGACAGACGCACAGCAAAACCACCAATGCTGAGTCAGCTCTTGTAAGTCTTTAAAGTCGACACCATCGCTGCTGCTGCTTCAATGATTTGGTGTTTTGTGAAAAGAAAAAAACAGAATTCATTTTTTCCTCCTCCTTCAGCCCTGGTGCCGCTCAATACAATCCCATAATGCACCTGGTTGGCTGAACACTGGCTCTGCTGGGGCGCCTCGTTAAGCTCGTTAGCCTCAGTCTGGGGGAGGAGGGGGCGGAGCCTGGGACACCAAGCAGCAGCCACAAATCAGAGCAAAGAAGAAGAAAAAATAATAACACAACGTTGATGCTGAAGAACAGGCACGTTGGAATACTGAGTGTGTGTGTGTGTGTGTGTGTGTGTGTGTGTGTGTGTGTGTGTGTGTGTGTGGTCTAAACTATCACTGTTTACAACAGTGGAAAAACTGTTCGTTTCTCACAGAAAAACACTTTTACGTCTTTTTTTGGTTGTTTTGTCGTTTTTTTTCCTCCGTTACTTTTTGTTCGTCCTTCGTCATCTGAAGGAGGAAGTGTGTGTGTTTATCTATGTGTGTTTATGTGTTTCAGGTCCCTCAGATGATCTCGAAGGTCTTCTTCAGCTCCATGATCAGCTGCCAATCAGTTTTCTGCATCTCGTCTCTGAACCAGTTCTTCAGAGCGTCGATGGACGCCCGCGTGATCTGAAACACACAAACACATGCTAAGGTGATTAACAAGCTAAAGGAAAATACCAACAACTCTCAAATAAAAGCCTGCACTCAAATACATGGACTTCAATTTCTCACTTAATACGTTCAGGAAGCACTAATTCCATCAGCACAACAGCTCTTCATTTTCTAACAGGAATACTGTTTTCAGTCACGCTTCTACTTTGCCATTTTTTGGATTGCTGTTAAGCTACATTTACCTGGATTTCCTTTTACAATAAAAGCCCATCGTGACAGGGAGGCTACCTGGTTTAATTATCTTTTCCTTTCTTTATTTCTTCATCTTTCCCTTCCATTTTTCCTTCCTTCCCTCATTTGATTTCTGTGTGCTGTCTTTTTTTCGTTACTGCGGTGGCAGAAGAAGTGACGTAAACAAACGGTTCTGTGGAAAGTTCTTGTTCTTTGCTGAAAATGTGTTTTCCAATAAAACGTTCCCTCCTCGATGGGCGTGTCCTCACCTTGCTGACGATGATGTCGGTGGCTTCAAAATGACGGCCGTACATCTTGGGTGACTCTCCAGGAATGGGCTCGATCTTGATGCAGATCTCCTGGCCTTTCTTGGCGCTGTCGACGGACTTATGATTCATCTCGATGCTGGTGACCACTCCGATGTCCACAAACTGACATATACATAATCAAAAATAAACAGTTAGCAACTTACACAATTTACTAAATCAAAAATGGTCTTTGGGAGTGTGTCTTACCCCTTTACTGGGGACGCAGAGCGGCGTCCCTTGTCGCAGGACTCCGGCGTCAATGGACACGCCTATCACGATGGGATCTCTGGAGTTAAAGATGAACTGAGGAAGAACACGCAGCTTCACTGGAAACACGGCTATATGCCTGGAAAAACATTAAGAGAGATGTTTGACTCAACTGATGACCAAAAATATGTGAAATAAAAACACCACATTAGAAGATAGTTTGCTGTGTTCAAGTGCGTGTTGTCCTACTTGTACTCATCTTGTTTGGCCTTCTTGTAGTCCTCTCTGTACTTGGTGAAAGCGTCGAACAGATGGTAGATGATTTCGGCCGAGAATATCCGAACTCCCAGACTGTCGGCCATCTCCTGACTCTCCCGCTCCACTTTCACGTCGAACGCCAAGATCACGGCGTACCTGCACACACATTTCATCAGCATCACGCAGCCCCCAGACGAGTTGAAATCAGGTTCAAAGCTTTGTTGAAAGTCTTTTTCTGCTTCTTTAGTTACTGAAGCAAAATATTAAAAAGGTGAATCAGAAGTTTTGTAACAATAGTGAAAATAGTGAGAAATGTGTCAGAAACGGAGTCTGAGAGAGTGACGTACTGCAGGTCGTGCTCCAGCATCGCCGACGCCTTCATTACGTCCTTCTTATGAACTGGACCGATGTTGATACCAGCGTACTGCAGGAACACACACACACACACACACACACACACACACACAGGTCAAAGGTCAGCTTCTGTGTGGTTTCTGCTTCCTGTTTCCTTTCAGAGTTAACGTCCTGAAATAAACACTGTTCAGACAGACAGGTACTTACAGGGACTTTAGATGTCCGGAGGAACTCGAGCAGAGCCTCCAGTGATCCCAGCGTGGACGCCTGCACGTAAACTCCTTTCTCCTCCAGTTTGATGCAGCTCAGAGTCTGTTTGAGCTCCCGCACCAGTTCATCCTGAAAACCAGCACCAGTCAGTTAACTGGGAGTCTCACACAGCCAGCAGATTCTGCTTTAACACAGTGTGTGTGTGTGTGTGTGTGTGTGTTACCCTCAGGACGGGGACCTCGTCGTCACTGTGAGCCACCAGCAGGGGGAGCCCCGCCAGCGTCTTCTCCAGGTCTTTACCCAGGATCTTCACACCCTGAGATGTGGACACCTCCTTGTGCTTCTCGTACTGGCTCTACACATATCAAAATCAATCAATCAAATGTGGAATTCGTCATTCAACACTGAGTGATGTTTTACAAAGGTTTTTCTCCACATTAACGCTCCCATCTGGTGATAGATGTGGATACTACGCACCTTCTTTGCCTTAAAAACTTCAGAGCTATCTGACAACATTATGAGATTCTTTAAAAAGCACATTATTGCCCATGGTGTCCATATACTTTTGCCAGATATCAGCAGGGGGTTTTGTGGGAAACTGCTGCATTCATTTAGAAATAAACCAGTTTACCTTGACTCTGAGCTCCTTCAGAGGGGGGGGCAGCAGCAACCCTCTGATCTGCGTTACGATTGGTCCCTCCACGCCTGGGACGATGATGGTCTGTCCCTCCCGCAGCGTGCCGTTGATAAGGATGACGTCTATCGTGGTTCCCATACCGGGCAGAGCTTTCACCTGAACGCAGATGAACAAACTCATCAGGTACGTTCATCCAGACTGCGGAGAAGAAGCAAGACTAGAAAAATCAAACTCACCTCCATGACCTGAGCTCGCAGCTCATCGCAGTGTGCCAGCCGGCGGGCTAACATGGTCTGGGTGAGCTCCACCAATAGGGCGATGAGGTTCCCCATCCCGTCGCCGCTGTGGGCAGAGGTCGGAACCAACGACACAAATGTCCGGGGGTCTTTATTCTCGTAGAACAAGGCAGCGTTAAGACCCTGAGGGACAACAACGTAACTCATTGATTGAATGTTATAACATTTGTAAATAAAATGTATTTCTTTGCAGATGATAACGTTGTTTACGTTAAATTAGATTTAATTACAAAGGAAACTTGATGCTAATATAATGTGTAGAAACCAGTTTCTATTGAAAACGAATGGAAGCAGAGGTTAGGTGTCTTTTGTTGTGATTGGGTGATGAGTATATGATGTAATGATCAACACCTGCTGAGCGAACTCGACGATGACGGCCTTGGCTCTCTCGTCGAACTCGTCCTTGGTGTTCTTCTTCTGCTTCTTCAGCGCGGTCACAACGTCGGTCTCCGGACTCTTCTTCCAGTCGTACAGACGGTCGATCTGTGGACAAACGACAACAACACCGTCAAGAAACAAGAAGAAGAAGAAGAAGAAGAAGAAGTAGTACCTGATGACGACCAGGTGACAGACCTTGTTGAGGGCGACGATGAAGGGACACTTCTTCTCCTTCAGCAGGTTGATGGACTCCAGCGTCTGAGGCTCCAGACCGTGCATGATGTCCACCACCAGGATGGCGATGTCGCACAAAGAGCTGCCCCTGTTCCTCAGGTTACTGATCGATCGAAGCAGATGAGAATCAGCTGGTTAGAACGTTTTACTGATTATAAAATCAGACTTTTACTGAAGCAACAGTTTCACTGCAGGACTTTTACTGTAACAGTATTTTACAGAGTGTATTAGTACTTTTACTGCAGGAAAGGATCTGAATACTAAGAGACATCTGCAAAAACCTAAATCTATTTTTAAAAGATAATTTTGTGGTTGCTTTTGGTTACCTGAAGGACTCGTGTCCTGGTGTGTCGATGATCAGCATGCCGGGGATCCTCAGGTTTTCTTTATCGAACTGCACAAACAAAACTCAGATTTTTATCAAGTTTACTCTGAGCTTACATCAGTGTTGGGATGTGTGTGTGTGTGTGTGTGTGTGTGTGTGTGTGTGTGTGTGTGTGTGTGGTCGTACGTTTTTAACCATCCTCGTCTGCTCCTCAATCGTCTCTTTTGGGACGTTTGTGGCTCCGATCTGCTGAGTGATTCCTCCGGCCTCCCCGTCCTGGACGTGAGTGTGTCGCAGCTACACACATACAGACAGACGAGAGGGTTACTACAGTAATCCTACAACAGCATCAGAAAGCAGTCACACAGTGACTCTCTATTCCTGCTACAGTCGGTCAACAGAAAACAGTCGGTCAACAGAAAACAGTCATCTGTCACCTTGTCGAGGATCTTGGTCTTCCCGGTGTCGACGTGTCCGAGCACACAGACCACCGGAGCTCTCAGCTTGTCCACATCGGTGTTCTTCAGGTTCTCTGCTCTCCGTTTCTATGGAAACACAAAGAGGAGGTCAGTCAGAGACGAGGAGGAGAGAGACGACCTTCTCTCCCTCCTCCCCCTCCCGTCTCTCTCTCGCTCTTCCTTTCGCCCCCCAGTCTCTCTCTCGCTCCTCCTCCCGTCTCTCTCTCGCTCCTCCTTTCTCCTCCCATCTCTCTCACCTCTATCCTCCTCTTGGCTCGGTCGTACAGTCGCTCCTCCTTTGTTCTCCCGTCGTCGTCATCGCTCTCGCTGCTCTCATCCTCGCTCTCCTTCGCCGCCTTCTTCTTTGCCTGACTTGCCGCCACAGGCGCCGCCTCCTTCACTCCCTCCCCCTCCTCATCGCTCTCCTCCTCCTCATCGTCGTCGTCGTCGTCCTCCTCATCCTCCTCGTCCTCATCTTCCTCGCTGCCTGTAGGTTGAGGGGGAACAGCAGACTCCTCCTTCACCTCGATGTGGACTTTCTTCAATTCTGACACAAAGAGACACAAGGAGGAGGAAGTTTTAATATATTAATAATATTTTATATATTTCATCAATCAATCAAAAGACCAAAACTAACAATTACTTGATTGTTTGACAATTAATGATAATTAATTGATCTAGTTTCCTTTGACTATGATCGTAGACTGAAAGAGACAATTGAAGACGTCCTCTTTAACAGATTAATTGATAATAAAAATCATTGATAGCTGCAGCTGTACTGTTGGCATCCGCAGACTTAACAAGCAGAACTTTTGCATTTTTGCTTAAGAATCTTTAATTCTTAGAGATTTGAGGACGTCTGTGATTGTAATAAAATAAACAATGAAATCTTCAGACTCAACATGAAGAATTGATTATATTTGAGCCTATAAGGTGACATTTAGCTTCACAATATAAAATACGTGAAGCAGGTACGTGAACTTGGTGTTAGAGAAGTTTTGTTGATCCTTTAGTCTTCACGTTTTGTTTCGTCTAACAGTTAAACATCTTTCAGCTCATATTTTGTCTTTTTTGTATTAATCTTAAGAGACTTCCTGATAATTAGACAATCTATTAATTTAGAAATTAACAGAAACAACAAGTAGAAAAATACCTCCACCTTTCTCCTCATCAGTGGCGATGGCCTCCCAGTCGTCTACAGCAGGTTCTGGCTTCACCTCTGCACACGGGAGGAAGAAGAAGAAGAAGAAGAAGAAGAAGAAGAAGAAAAAGTTGTTATCCGGTTGTCTTTCTACATCCACAGGTAACAAACGCAGGAAGTGATGCCTGCGTCGGTGACGCCTCACCTGGCTCTGCCGCCGGCCTCTCAGCCTCCGTCTCCATGGCAACAGGTTCTGGAGTCTCCGCCATGGGGGAAGTCACCTCGGACGTTTCTGAGGCAGAGAAAAGAGGAGATTTTTGTTTAAAGGAAAAGTGTTTTTGTTTATTTGTTAATGAATGAATCCCAACTGTTGCTGTGAGGAACCTTCAGGAGTCGGAGCATTGGGCTTCTTCTTCCTCTTGTCTCCGTAAACTGGCTTCTTCTTTGGCATCGAGTCTTTGGATGGCACTTCAACACCTGAAATACACCGGAAATACACTGTAAATATACCTGAAATACACTGCAAATTTAACTCAAATATACAGTAAATATCTAATAAATACACGGTAAACATAGCTGAACTCTCACCCTGAGCCTGCAGCAGCTTCAGCGTGGCCTCGGCCCGAGCTCGCGCCTCCCTCTGGGCTTTGGTCAGCAGCTTCCCCTCCTTCTTCAGTCGCTCCTTCCTCTCCTTCTCCTTCTGCTTCTTCTTCTCCTTACGCTCCAGCTCCAGACGCTCCTGTCAGGGGGAGACGCAGTGGGGGTCAAAGGCCACAGAGGAAGACTGATGGATGAGATGAAACAGAAAGGAGGAGGTGTTTTACCTGCTCCTGCCTCTGCTTCTCCATCTCCTCCAGCCTCTGCAGTCGCTCCTCCTCCTCCCTCTTGGCTTGCTCCTCCTCCTACAACGACAAACAAACATCTTTAAATATCAGAGACTCAAAACACATTATAACTCCATGACTGTGTTTCCCAGAATGCCCCACCTCCTTCATCTTGGCTAGAGCTTCCTGCATGGCCTTCACTGTGGCCTTGCTGGGTCCCTTCTTCTTCTCCTCCTTCTCCTTCTCACCCTTCTTCTTCTTCTTGTCTTTCTTCTTCTTGTCGCCCTCGGCCTCCTCTGCAGAAAGCCACAGAAGAAGAATGAAAAACCTCTGATTAAGGTTCATTTATTCACTTGTAGGCTTTAAAGAATCATAAGAAATGTTCAGGCGCCATCTTACCCTCCGCTGCTGGCTCCGCCCCTTCTGGTTCCTCCGTCGCTGCTACTGGTGGAGCCGTCTGAGGGGGCGTGGCCTCTGCCGTCTTCTTCTCTGGCTCTTTCTTAGCCTCCAGGCTGGCCTCCTTCTCCTTCTGCTTCATCCGCTTCAACCTCTCCTCCTCCTTCTTCTTCTTGTCCCTCTCCTTCTTCTCCGCCTTCTTCTGGGCTGCCGTCTTCATCTTGAAACCTCCCCCCCCCTCCTCCTCGTCCTCTTCCTCGTCCTCGCTCTCTGCCTTTGCCGCCTTGCCTTTCCTCTTCTTCTTGTCTCTCCTGGAGGTGACCTCCTCCTCGTCCTCTGACTCGTCCTCCTTCCCCCCTCCTCCTCCTTTCCTCACACCTTCATCCTCATCTTTGTCCTCCTCTTCCTCGTCTGACACTGGAGGTTGTTTGCCTCCTTTCTTTCCCTCTGTGGCCTTGAGGCGAGGAAGTGAACCGCTCTCCTCGTCGGAGTCGGAAGGAGGAGCAGCAGGAGGCGCCTGCAGACAGGAAGAAAAATGTGCGGAGGCTCAGAAGGGACGCTTTTATACATTTTGTTTTTATATCTAAGAATATACATTTCTCTATAAACATATTTACTTTACTGCTCACCCTGTTATTGTCTTTCGGCTCTGCGTTCCTCTCATGGTCAACCTGACCTTCACCTTCATCACCCCCCTCATCCTCAGGGCTGGCTCCGCCCTTCTTGCCCTTCCTGGTCTTCTTCTTCTCTGGTTTGGGAGGCTCGACGCTCTCCACCTCCTCTGCAGGATCTGACTTCTGCAGAGAAAAAGAGGGCTGAGTTTAATAAACGATTCTTTATCAATCCACCCAAAAGAAGGAAGAATCTCCCGTCCCCGTGTGGTTACCTTTCCCTTTCCTCCTTGAGTCTCCAGAGACAACTCCTCCAGCTCCTTCAGGATGTCGTCCTCGCTGCAGGAGGACAGACGCAGGAGTTACACGACGATTCAAACACAACAGACAGAATATCAGTGGGTTCGTTTCCATCCAGCTGTTTTTATGTTCAATTAAAATGTCACATTTCCATTGTGTTTTCCACCATTAGAGGTTTGACTGGAGCTCTTTTAATGACGTCATGTTGTTGTGTTTTCTTCTCCTGTGATGGTTTATACTGACGCTAATTAAAAATTAGCATTTTCTTTTGCAGATTTTTTTGTAAATTCGGTTAAAATTTGGATGGAAACGTGGCTACAGAAGCTTAAGAGGAAGAAAAGAAGAAAAGGGGAAACAAAAGGACAGAGAGAAGAAGAAGAAGACGACGAGGTGCGGTGTCGTACTCGTAGTCTTCCTTCTTGGCTCCTTTCTTCTTCTTCTTCCCTTTCGGCTCCTTGGAGGCTCCGGCTCCTTCGATCTCTGCAGCCAGAGCGTCGATGTCGATGCCGTCATCTTTGGCACTGAAGACAGATCGACAACATCAACCAACCAACCGACCGACACGTGTTATATATAAAGCTGGGGCGAGACAAAGGTGAACTCCAGGCTCTCGATGCGCCTGGACAGTGAGGTGGAGAGACATTAGCAGAATAAGCAGGACTCTCTCTCTCTGTGTGTCAGAACAATATGAACAGAAGAAAAGCTGCTGACTCTCCACTTTCCTCACAACCTTTTATTTCCCATCAGCCCTCTGACACGCGGCTCCGCTCGATGTCCTTCTGAGCGCGTTACTCACGGGGAAGAACCAGACTCCATACAAACCCTGTCGTCATTTTAATCAGACCTTCTGTTAGAAAATACAGCTGAGGAACGACAGAAAATCCTCCTTTGTTTCATGTTTTATCTGTTTGTCATTGTTTCATCTGTAAAGTCACTATTCAATAATACTAATTATTATTATAATTATTATTATTATTATTACACACATTATGGAAAATGTCAATCACCACTTTTTCTATTAAAATTTCTGGAATGTGTTTTAATGTGAAACAGTTTCTGTAAACTTCTGAATATCAAAATACTATAAAAAGCAACATTTCCCTGATAGTTTAATCTGAAGCTCCTGGGTTATAACCACCTTCATTATTAACACCTGGACTGTTGAGCTCTTTGCTCATTAGTAACTCAAAGACCTGGCGGTGAAACATTATTTGACACATTTCGCGTCTCAAACGATGTTCTGAGGCCAGTAAAACAACAAATGTGTTGCGATGCACCTGTGCGTGTTAAAGGATCTTTCGGGGTAAATATCTGGTGATTAAAGCTTAGTGACGCACTGAGCAGGTACGTGGTCCACCTGTGTTTACTACCCCCCCCCCGCTGTCTGTATCCTGACGGGGGGGGAAGAGCCGCTGCAGACCACCTGCTGAGGAACCTCAGGTGAGTGATGACGGGGATGACGCGCCTGGCCGGTGGCTCAGCAGGTGAGCAGCGTCGCGTCAGCCGGTCACAGGTGGCCTGTTAGCACGCGGCAGAGAGCCGCTCCGCCGCGGGTTCGAGTCCCGGGTTCGAGCCTAAGAGAGCTAACGAGCTGCTAACGGGCTGGGGTGGGCCCAGGTGGGCCCAGGTGAGCCCAGGTGAGCCCGCCTGCTCGTTGTGTAAACCACCTGAAGCCATTTTCAGGCTGTTTAAATCACCACACACACACACACGGACTCGTGGTTAGCACTGCTAGCCGCGGAGCTAACCCCGCGGAGCTAACGGGCCCGGTCGGAGGTGCTCGCGCGGCAGGTAAGTTCCCGCCGGTCGCGTGTCAGTGTGTGCAGGTGATGTGCGGCGGCTCGCTCTACCTGTCCTCTCCGGATTTCTTCTGTTTCTTGCCCATCCTGCCGCGGCGGTGCTCCGGTGTCCGGTGCTCCGGTTCTCGATCCGACGCACACGACGGCTGGCGTCAGACAAAGATCGCCTGTGGACGGAGGCGGACGGAGGGCTCACTCCGCTGCTTCTCCCGCCGCCGTCCGATCTGCGAGCGCGCTGCTGTTTCCATAGAAACCGATTATGTCCGGACAGTTATTTATTGTCCAGCTAAATAAAAAAAAATTAAAATAACACGTCGAATAATAAAGAAAACAGCTTATAAATGTATTATCTCTTATTTGAGTGCATGTAAAAATAAAAAAATGTGAAGTAATATGTCTCTTTATATATAAAAATGTAATTATAGATCAACATTTAAAAAAACATCTGTATAAATGTAGAGCCCATGGCAGACACATATCAATAGGAATTAGTGTGGTATAAATGGTGTAAATATAAAATAAATCTGTAGAAGAGAATATAAATGTATCTGTAGTAAAATGAGTTCGCCAACATGCTGAGTTAATTAAATGATTTGGTTGCAGGAGAAAGCAGCGGAGTGACACCTCTTCTTCAACAGAGCTCCCAGCTGCACGCATGGCTCGAATCGGGAGCACTGCGCATGCGTCCTGCGACACGACCTGGCTGGGGTTAGTGAAGCAGTTTCTGATCGATAACTGGAGATTTACTTCGATTGTATTGATTGACACACATTTGAATTGTCACAGCTTCAATGAGGCCGTCAGACTTTTATTTTGAAGGTCAGGGCTGTAGAAGACTTGATAGAAAACAACAACTAATGAAATGTGATCTGAGTCTTATTGATTATGCGCCTGACCTGTCACGTGGTGTTTTTATTGAATCTGTGATTTTGCTGATATTTTGTGTTCTTATCTTTATACTTTTTTTTAAATGTTGGTTTAAAGAAAAGTTATTTTCTGACCATATAAGATGCTGTAAACGTTTAGATTTTTAGATAATTGAAGAGTCTTGAGTTTGTAGCTTTTATCACACTAAAACCCTTTTTTAAGAGTAGCTCACTTTGCACAGTTGCACTCTTATTATTGTCATTATGTAGAAGTGGAGCTGATTTGTAAAGAGACGCTCTACAGTTTATTCTTACATGGATCCCAGGAAGATGAACTGCTGTGATAAAAGGAGCTAATGGAGATACAAACTAATGAACAAAGAAACCGACTGTATGTCCTCACACAGAAAATCATAAAATACTTTGGTACTTTAAAGTGAAAAGTCAAAGAAAGTCAAGTCATTCAGGTGTGCAGAGTTTTAAAACACTTTAAATAAATGATAAATTAAATTTTATTATTGTAAAAGTATTAACAGACCTGCCAATCAATTCTTCAAATGTCTTGTTTTGTCCAACAAACCAAAAATATTAATTTTACTTTGAGGTAAAACAAGTATGAGAAAATCTTCACAAGAGACTTTATGGCAGAAAAAAATGACAAACACTATCAATTGATTACAGAAATAGTCGCTGAATAATTTTCTGTTGATCGATGAATTGACTAATCGGTGTAGCTCTAGTTGTGGTAATTGATGTGAATGTCTCCTGTGGTTTGTTCGCTCAGCCTCTGGGGGGCGCCACAACTTCAGATTCAGTCGAGATTCATATCAGTCTGTGATGAACTCTGCCGATCGATAACTGGTGATCAGGTCGATCTCAGCCCATCGCAGACACCACGGCGTCACACAGGCGGTGCAGTCTGTCCCGCCGCGCGCCGCTCTCGCACCGCAGCAGCGCGCTGACGGCGGCGGCCGCTCGATGTGCGCAGAACCTGTCGCCGACCAGCAGGCCGCTCAGTGCGCCGCTCAGCTGCCGCGGCAGCCAGTCAGCAGGGACGTCCAGCTCGCAGCTCTCGATTATGCCGCCCTTCACCTCCATGTGCAGGCCGGCGGACGCCCCACCGTCCCGCAGGTCCAGGAGGGTTTGGACGCTGAATTTGGGCGTCTTGCCGAACGTCCAGTCCCAGCCGCGCAGCTCCGCCGCCGCCCTGCTGACACCAGGAAAGGCTGAGTCGTCGGCGGGGTCCACGAGGGTGGATGTGGCGCTGAAGCCGAACTCTGCGGGACGAATGACAAGAAGAAGATTTACATCAGGCTGTCATGTGGTTCCCTGTTCGGCCAGCAGGGGGCCAGTGGGGTACCTGCGTTGTACTGGTGCACCAGTGCGTCCAGCAGCTCCTCCCACTGCAGGGCGGGGGTGTGGTCCAGCAGGTTGGCCACAGGTGAGGGGACGCTGGGCGTGGCGTTGCTATGGATACCGGTGCAAGAGGGGCGGAGCACTGCGGCGAGGGCGGAGCGGTCTGCGGAGTGCAGCAGGGTGCAGTGGTGGTAGGACGACTTCCTGCTCAGCCGGGACGCCGTGCCTGGAAACATCAACAGCTTATTTAGTCTCTGCCGCAGTGAACTCTGGGACGTGTAGTTCACTTTCCCTCAGTATAACCGGCCTCTTGTCCCCCCCCCCAACCTACCTGAGATCTTGAAGTGTCCGTTGAGTAAAATGTCGAATCGGTCGGTGGCCCGGACGTCCAGTTCCGGCCGGAGCCGCCTCAGAGCCTCGGTGATGACCTTCAGGTTCCTCTGCCGGTCGTACGCCTTCTTGGAGGTGAAGAAGGTCAGGTTGAGGTTCCCCAGGTCGTGGAAGACGGTCCCGCCGCCGCTCCGCCTGCGGGCCAGAGGGATCCCCGCCCTCCTCATGGCCGGCAGGTTGCACTCGGTCCAGGGGTTCTGGTGGCGCCCGATGACCACGGCCGGACGGTTCCTCCACAGCAGCAGGACGCTGCGCTGCTGCAGGTCCACGTGGGCGTCGATCCAGTCCTCCAGAGCCAGGTTCTGGTACACGTCGGTGGACTGGGAGCGCAGGACCAGGCCGCTGCTGCAGGTGGAGCTGGTTCCGTACCTGCACACACCTGAGCAGCTGCTGAGCAGAGACAACGTCCTCCTGCTGCGTGACATGCTGTCTTCAAACAGCGTCCTCACATGTTGGAAAGGAACAGTTCAAACTGCAGAACAAGCACAGAAGTTTGTTTGCATCACACTTTAATCAACAGCAGATCAAGTGTCTGTGTCCTGTCTGCAACATTTCCAGCAAGACTTCCTCATCTTTATCTTCATCACATCAAATCCAGCAGATTACACATTGTATGGATGAATACACTGAATATCTCTGGATTTATCGAACAAAACAAGACTTTCAGTCGACTTTAAGGGATTTTTCACCGTTTAGTTCTTCGGTCATTAACGGTGAATATAATCGTTAGTTAGAGGCAGAATAAAGACCAAGTTTTAAAATGAAATGACAGGAAACACGCTGAGTCTTTGTAAAATTACTAAATCCGCTTTTCTTAATGAACCACCGTCACAGTCGGTAACATGAGACTTATGACGACACTGACCCAAAAAACCCAAATTATAACTCCAGAAATGTCTCGCGCTGACCTGAACCGAGCCGACCGGAGCCCAAACCACGACGGACAACTTCCGCTCTAAACCTTCAAAATAAAAGCGACACGTCAAGAGACACAAGTATTTTTTTTTTTTTTTTTACTTTTGACTATTTTAGACAGAAAGAAATACGTTAAAATTAGTAGATTTAGAGTTTCCGCACCAGAATTATATCGCAGCACAGTGGAGGCTTTCAGGGTTAACTGGCAGGATCACTTTACACCCTCCTCTTTGCTTGCTGACGTGTAAAAGCGCTTAAAACTGATGTATTTCCGGTTAGACTTTGAGTAACTTGACACTTGGCTCTGACCTCGGTCCCACACTGTGAAGGCGCCGTGCTGTGCTGCTGTCTGCCTGACAAAGGTTCCGACGGTAAAGAAAATTGGTTTTACTGAACAAAAATAAATGACCTAGACAGTACAGGGTCCATGTTATTGTCATGGCAGAGCTTTGTCATATGTCTGCGTAGAAAACAGAACATATGTACGGATAGATAGAAAACACATTTATATCAACAATGAAAATGTGGTTGTCTTTAATTTACACTAAAGGCAGGCTTCAGTCACGCTCCATTATCTATAAAATCTTACAGATTTTAATATGTTTTAAACTCATGAATTTAGGAAGTTGCAACAAAACAGAAAAAAGTTAATAATCTGTGTTATGGCAGTTCTCAAAGATCGGGTGATTATACATTTGTAACTTCTGCTTTAACTATGAATTAAAAACACTGACGACACTGATAATGTCAACATTACTACACTACACTATTTATTTAGTTAGTTTTTGTGATTTTATTCATTGTTGGAGTCAGTTAAACTGTATTACATTTTCATTTTTATTTCTTAGTTTGAGCTCCGCTGTCTCACTAGCCTCTGAGATCATCATCATGAGGAAGAAGGAAGAGACGACGAGAGAGGAAGAACATGTGACCACATCCTGACAACACACACACACACACACACACACACACACACACACACACACACACACACACACAGTCTGTCAGCCAGTTGCAGTCGCTGATGTTTCAGGTGAGAGATGATTTCATTTAGATTGTATTTCAAACTAAATGTTGATGTTTGATCATTTCAGTTTTTATTAACTGTTTATACTTTTACTCACCATGTACGACTCCATAAACCTTTTATATACACTGTGTTATTATACATTTTACTATAGGTTTTATGATTTAAATGATGACCATGTTCCAGATAGGTTAAAGAGGAAATGACAAAACATTCAAATGTTTTATATCAAATCTTGAAAAGGAATTTTGTTTAGTTATCTACTTGCTAACTGTTTCTAAAATAGAATATTTTTTTAAAATAGAATATATTATATAAATTGTCTGTTTTCATGTGAAAGATTTGATATCTCAAACTTCATCGTGTCACTGTAAAGGAAGCAGAGTTTTAATCATCTCTGGTGTGTTATCACACATTCACACTTAGTCATATAGACACTAACTGCACAGCTGTGGTCTATATGCAGTCAGTAATTAAAGATGCCTGTTTGTGTGTTCCATTAAACTTTTAACTGAACACGCCAACCCAGTATAAATAGTTAAAACACAGAAACGTCCAGGAGATTAATAGAAACATTAAAACTCGTCAAACGTGGAAACCAAGAAAAAGTTTTCTAGGTTTTTTTTCAACCTCCTGTCCATTAGAGTTGAGAAGTCGGCCTCCAATGAGCAGCGAGTCCAGGTCGTTGTAATTCACTCGAGAGGTTCTTCACCCGTCTGTTCGGACCATTTACAGACCAAATGACTGAAGTCAAGTTCCAGGTTTCACATGTTCACATTCGGCCCTACCACGACTTGAGAGCCTTTATATTGAAGCAAATAGATAGATTTGACTCATATTGGAGCCGTTTCTGCCTGGAACTTTAAAACATTGAATTGTAGGAATGTTAAAAATACTCATGGTTAGTCAAAATATTAAGAACATCCACGTAGAAACGACGGCTCCCATGTGTTAATTTAAGAATAATAACGGACTCCGTCTCCACCTCATCCAGTATTTTCTTGCATCAGAACTCAAAGTGAATTATAACAACAGATCACTGAGTTACTAACTTCCTTTATGTCTTTAATCAACAGATTCACATGAAGACGTCCAGATAATACACAACCTGCTGCACGCACACACACACACACACACACACACACACACACACAGTCAGTCAGTCATGCACATAAACACACCTAAACTCAGCATTAACAGGTGTGTGTGTGCGTGACATCATGTCTGACTTGTGGCCATTTTCCTTGTCCTCTCCTCCTCCCGTCAACCATCACTCCTCCCTGACCCAGGCATCCCCCTTCATCTCTTCACCTCCTCCCCTCTCCTCCCCTTCGTCACCCAGAAACCATGGAAACCCTCCTCATGCCAAGGTTCTTACTCATGAATGTACTGTACTTCTTTACAACTTACTTAGTTGGTAATTTACTTATTTATGCACTTCCTTATCCCCAGGTACCCTCCTATCACTTCGTACCTCAGACTCAAGTATCCTCACCTCATCATCTCCCCCATCCCCAGGTAACCTCCCCTCACCTCCCTCATCCCCAGGTAACCTCCCCTCACCTCCCCCATCCCCAGGTAACCTCCCCTCACCTCCCCCATCCCCAGGTAACCTCCCCTCACCTCTCCCATCCCCAGGTAACCTCCCCTCACCTCTCCCATCCCCAGGTAACCTCCCCTCATCATCTCCCTTCTCCCCAGGTGACCTCCTTTCACCTCAACCATTCTCAGTTAACCACGCCTCACCTGTGTCAGGTCCAGGTAACCTCCCCTCACATTGTACCCGAGACCCAGGTATCCTCCCCTCACCTCCATCCTTCCCAGGTAACCTCTCCCCATCTTGTACCCCAGACTCATGGAACCTCCCCCCACCATAATCAGCCCCACGTAACCACTTCTCACCTCTTCCCTCAGGCCCAGGTAACCTCCCCTCACCCCCCACAGGTAACCTCCCCTTACTTTGTACCCCAGACTCAGGTAAGCTCCCTTCACTTCCATCAGCCCCAAGTATCCTCCCCGCACCTCCGTCCTCAAGACCACGTATCCTCCCCGCACCTTCTGGATGGTGCCTCCCCTCACTTTGTACTCCAGACACAGGTTACCTCCCCTCACCTCCTCCCCCCACCACAGCACCACCTCTCGAACCAAAATCACGATCCAGGTTTAGATCATCCAAATTGGAGCAGATCTGAACCACCTTCTGAGTTTTCCTACCTGCTCAAGAACTACAGTTACTCTAACCAGGTAAAGTAGTCTTCTTTTATATTCCAACAAAAACCCGAACCAGAAATGCCACTGATTATGACCACAACATTATCATCTGTCTGATCTAAAACAGAACCAGACCACAGCCCACCTGGATCACCAGAACCAGCACAAGTTCAGTACTGGTGTGACTCACCACAGAGATGAATTGGAGAACACACACAGACTGCCCTATGACACCAACTCATTCCTTGCCAGTGGCTTGTACGGACAGGGTGACACACCTGGTCCAGTTCAGGACACCTGGAGGCCTCAGGGGCCAACTCTGTCCCAGCTGCAGTGCTCTCCACTGGGCTCCATGTCTGGAGAGGTCGCCCTGGGGAGATGGAGCTCCATGGAGTTCAGCTCCTCTCCTGCTGAAGACTTCTCTGGCAACCAGTTTTTTCACGACGGTTGCTATGACAACAATGCCCCCCAGCCCTTCCTTAGCCCAAATACCCCTGGTCCGAGTCCACATTACCCCCAAACCCCAACCATCTCCAGTCCCGGTCCTCAAATGCATCCCAGGGAAGAGAGACTGGATTTTCAAACATCCAGACAGCTGAGCAGAGATAAAACCCTCAACTGCCTTCTCCATGAGTACGACAGCCACCCCACGACCTCTGACCCCGGTCAGCACCACCAACATCAGACAAGCCGACACCTCCTCCAGAGCCAAAGTGAGCTGATCCAGGACCAGACGGTCCTCGACACCACCAGGAGCTCTGAGAGCTGTTTCTCTCCACAGGGAAGAGGCCAGGATGTCGGCAGTGCTGCCCAGTCTCCAGGCCTCCCTGCTGGGCTGAGCTGGAGAGAGGAGTGTGGAGCAGCAGGAGGAGGACGAAGAGGAGCAGGAGGAGGAGCAGGAGCAGGAGGAAGAGCAGGAGGAGGAGCAGGAGGAAGAGGAGGAGGAAGAGGAGGAGGAGCAGGAGGAAGAAGAGGAGGAGGAAGAGGAGATAGTCAACTAGACTGGACCTGGGTGTGTTTCATGTGCATAAATTATCCATAAGTTATTACTAATACATTTTTTCAGTTTTGATCCCAATTGTAATCACGTTAATTAATAAAATGAGCAAGTAGATAAGGAAGTATGTTAATAAGGTGGATAAGGAAAGTAAATATGAGAAAAAGTATGTAATTAATCGTCTAAATAAGTTTGTAATCAGTGATTAAAGAGGTAGGTAATTAAGTATGCGTGTAAGTTAGTTCATAAATAAGTAAATAGGTAAATAAACATTTGTGTTAATAAGTAAAAAAGCTAATAAATGACAGTTAAATAAGTGCATAAACTAATGAAATGTTTCAATAAACAATAATATTACTTGTATTATTATTATTATTATTATTATTATTACTTTTTCTATTCTGAAGTTTTATTTTTCCAATTGATTTAAATCTTTTCTGTTAATTTTCAGATGAAACAACTGCAGCCTGAAAACAGCATCAAGGTTCCAGACTGCAGGTAACCTGATGTGATGATATCCCTGCTGTTTGGTGGCTCGAACGTCTCCTTTCACAGTAAACAGTGTGAAATGTTTCATACGCTCAACATTTTGTTTCACATAATGTAATGTGTGTGTGTGTGTGTGTGTGTGTGTGTGTGTGTGTTATAGGCTGCAGTGTACAGTGTGTAAGCGTGATTTCAGGAGTCTGCCGGCCTTGAACGGACACATGCGATCACACAGCGGCTCCAGATCAGTTACATGGTTGAATAAGGTCCACAACACTTATTTTTGTCACTTTGGGAATCAGGTCTTACCCCGAACATTTTGTGATTCACCTTGAAGGGACCAGCTTGTCCCCAATAGGAGATGAGTCCCCGTAATGTCAGTGTGTGAACATACTTATGAACATACTTAGGAATGGCACCTTGTGCTTGGTGGGGCAGCAGTGCAATGAGTTCTCAGGCTTCAATATTTAATGTTTCTTTTTCTCCAGGGTGAGGACACCTCCCCGCCCGTCCAACCCGTCGTCTCCATGGTGATGCCCGTCTCCGTGCCCGTCCAATCCAGAGGCACGGCTAAGGCGTGTAGGGGTGGACAGAGGAGATGCAGTCGCCCCTCTCCGGCCACTGGAGGCGCTGTGCTGTACCGCAGCCTGCTGCGCCGAGATGAAGAGGAAGCAGTTGCTAAGGGCGACAGGCCAGTGAGCGGTGGAGGTGATGATGAGGAAGCTGTCGTTGAGGATGGTGAAGCAGCCATCGGCGGTGAGCACTACACCCCTCCGCCCATGCTGTGTCCGCTCAGGGCCGGGCCGGGGTTGTACTGCTCCCTCACCACCAGGAGGCAGCAGAGAGTCCAGACTGTTCTGCTTCACAACGCACACAGTAAGTCCTGCTAGCGACACCTAGAGGCTGCAGTGTTCATTACAACATACACAGGATTCAGTTATTCTTAGAGTTTGGCATTTAAATGCGTTTTATTATTTCTTACTAACAGAATGAATAAATTAATTGATAAAAGAACCTGATGCATCAGCATAATGGATGTTATCAAATCATCGCATATGTTTGCTGACACGTAAGGAGATGTCAGAACAGAAATAACCGTCGTCCTCATTCAGCAAAAAATTGGCAGTAAGTCGTGTGTAGGAACAAATTGAGAGCTTGGATGCGTCAATGTTTGGTAGGTAAAATCATTTCTGTTGAAAAAATAAGAAATTTTATGGAATCATTATCAAAACGTCTGTTTTGTTATCATAAGAAAAACAATTATCGATCGTTATCTTTTTTTTTTTTCTGTTGGCCTAAAATAATCAGTCACGCTTTAATTCTTTTTGATCCTGGACCACTAAGGAAACTGAGCTTTATGGGATTTTAACTGAACAGTTTCCTTTTCTGATTGGGAAAACAGCCAGTTGACACAATGTTGAACTTTGTGTCTCTGATTGGCAGATGGACTCAATGATCTTGTTGCCGTGGAGACAGCCTATCCTCCTCCTGGAACACTAACGACAGGAATCAATAAGCCGTACGTGAAAAACGACCTTAACAAATCATTTTTTGTGATGACATCACTGTCTGATCACCCGTTCACACTGAGCTGTCAATCACAGGCGGATCAATGTAGGGCGGGGCTTCCAGGCTGAAATCCCACCTCTACGGGGCAGAAACTACGCCCACTCTGACTCCCACAATGCACTGCCTCTGTGGACGCCGTGGGACGAACTGGAGCGTCCTGTCAATCAACAGAGAGGTAGACGTGCACACACACACTCATTATTGTTTCAATCATGATTATCATTGGACGATTTTTTCATTGACACATTGTTCGTCCAGTTGACGATCTGTTGACGATGGCTCGCTCCAGCGTGGTACCAGGGGGCGGGGCCAGCCCAGAGTCGGCCCTCCATGTCCTATCAGAGTGCAGAGGAGACTTCTTGGTAAGATCTCTTTGGCTGTTTTGTCTGTTACTCTAAACTTGTGATCATTTAGAAAATAAGACGTCAACAACTTTGCATCTGAGCCGTTATGTGACGATGACCCCGTTCAGACCTAAAAATAACTACAAATCCAAACCACCAACATTCTCCACTGAAATATTTGCTTCCTTTCTTATGTTGTGCTGGTTGGTTTTGGTCTTTGTAGGCTCGACGGTACTGAAACCTGACTGAAAGACTTCAGGAAGCTGCACACAGTCACATCACGACTGTTGTTCAACAACAAATAGTTCCAGCAAATAACGCCCCCTAAAACCACAAACTGTGGTTTTCATACACCTCGTTGTTTACAGACTAAAAAACAAGATAGAACTCAAGGTTCAGCTTTATTGTCATCATACAACACAGGATTGCACAATGAAAGGCAGTTGTTCAAATATTTAAATTAGAATAGATTAGCAATTAAGTATACAAAAGTAGCACTAATATACATACTACATATACAGTTATAAACAATATGTACAATAGGTGCTTCAGAGGTGTTGGTAGGTTTATTTTTTAACGTATTTCCCAAAACGTTGAACTGTTCCTTTAACTGTGCAAAGAATCTGCATCAGATCACGGCGAATCTGCGCTGCGGACAGAAAGAAGAACGAGTAGATTCAGATTCATGGCGTTCTTAAAGGCTGATCAAATCAAAAATGGCCGCAGTGACACTGAGGTTTTTTTTTTCTTCCAGCTGACGGTGGAGAAGCTGCTGTTGCCTCCTGAAACCTCCAACAACAAACACAACACAGCTCAGCAGTATCCAAGTATGTATTCACTTTTAAACCCGCTGGTACCCTGATACAGGAGTTGCTGATGTTCATTATATTAAATGTGTATTATATTAAATGTTTATTATAGGTGTCAGTTGGAGCGCAGCAGAGAGGAGGCTGCTGGTTAAATCTCTGCAGCTTCATCAGAAAGACTTCATCAGAATCCAGAAAGCCGTGAGTTGTTCTTCTGTCGAAACATCGGCTGAGTGTGTTTCACTCTGTGTTCATGTGTTCATGTGTTCATGTGTTCAGGTTCAGACCAAGTCCCTCTCTCAGTGTGTCGAGTTTTATTACCTGTGGAAGAAGAAGCTGAGTCTGAGCGCGAGGACCCCGGCCGGGCTGACCGTCACTCTACCCGACTCAAATGTAAGAAACTGGAGACGTAACTTTCTATTTATGCAAGTATTTTTGCATTCTTAACATCAAGTAGGCGACTCTCGAAGTGTGAACGTGGGGTAGATGAATTAAAAATGGCCTTGAGTTGTGTCTCAAGTCTCAAACAGAAACTATATGTAACTGAGTTTTATTTTCATAGAACAAGTTCGTGGTGATAAGCGGTTTTTCAGTATTTTCATTAAATCTTATTTTTTTTGTATAGACTCTGGTGCAGCGACCTGCACAAAGTGCAACAAGCAGTCGTCACTTCAGGAGTGAATGTGATAAAATGTGGTGTTTTTCTGAGAAGTTGACGTGGCGGCTCGGGGAAATAGGACAGTGGCGGAGTCCGACACGCTGACATGCATCTACCTGCAGTGTCACTGCAGGTAGATGCATGTTAGTTAATTTCTGTGGGAAACACATTGACATAATTTTACTGCTTTTGATTTTTAAAGAAACAGGGAAAGAAATGACTTGATAAGATGGAGATTTAAGTCTTTTCGGTGCGTTTTAATGAAGGTTTGATGCATTAAAGTTGTTATAAAACGCTTCAGTAGAGTCGGTTGGTTCAGTGTTTCAGGTCAGTAACTTCACTCACTGTGAACACAAATGAAACTCAAGGCTGAATGAATAAAAACCGCAGAAACCAAATTCCTGTTATCATCTGCACACACACACACACACACTGAAGCACAAAATACACAAACCAAAACACACACAACACACACACACTTCCTGTCAGAGCCGTCGAGTTTCTACACAAACTGTGACTTGACATTTCAAATAGCCCGTGTGTGTGTGTGTGTGTGTGTGTGTGTGTGTGTGTGTTTCCCATCAGTGTCGTCTGAGTTAATTTGGTCATAGATTTCTATCATCTTTTATTTTGTACGTCATTTAGATTTCCATCAGTTTGATCCATTTTAACTTCCTGCTTGGTCAAACTAAATAAATCTGTTTTTCAGAGCCAACATTTCTTTACTTTGTTCCAAGTTACTCAGTCGGTCTGTTTCCAGTCTCATGTATTGATTAATATTAGTTATTCATATTAATTATTAATGTTGATTATTACATACACATTATGTGGTTGAAGAGGTAAAGTTGTTTTATCGGCGAGTTACAAGAGTCTGAGTCAAGCCCAACAAGTCCCATATCAGGCCCCAAATTAAGTCAAGTCCCAAGCCAAATTCAGGAGGTTCCAAGTCCGGTCCCAAGTCCGGTCCCCAAATCAAGACCACCAATTTAAGTCACAAGGCAAAACCAACTACACCTAAGTCAAGTAATATGTCAAGATCAACAGTTCCCAAAGCCAAGTCCAACAAGCCCCAAGTCAGGACCAAGAAGTCCAGAGTCAACCTTAAGCAAGACTAAAACTTCCCAAGTCAGGACCAAGAAGTCCAGAGTCAACCTTAAGCAAGACTAAAACTTCCCAAGTCAGGACCAAGAATTCGCCAGTTAAAACCAAGTCCCAAATAAAGCCACGAAGGCAGAGGCTGTTTAAATACACATCACACATGGGTGTCCACATACTTTTGGCCATATAGTGTATATTGATAATTATTGGGAGGTCATTTCAACTGTTGATCTCATCCTTTAGAGTATTTTAAGGTTTCATTCAGTACCTTGTCGAGCCATTGATGGTTATCGATCAACAACCTGATCAAGTTTTCGGCGGTGTGTTTGTGTCTCCAGGGTCAAAGGTCGTCAGGATCTCGTGATGCGTCATGAATCCCTGGACTGTCAACTGCTGGAGCTTCACACTACTTACACACACACACACACACACACACACACACACACACACACACACACACACACACACACACACACACACACACACTTCATTATTCAGGCTTAAAACTGTAACGAGTTTGCTTTTACTTCAGTGTTTAAATCCAGCAGTTGACTCAATAATGTGTAAATGCTTCACATCCTCACATGTTCTGTATTTATTTTCCTGTTTGTTTTTCTGGTATCAGAAGTTCTGTTGTTGTATTGATGAAAATGTCTTTCGACGAGCTGAACATTAAAGGAAAACTCAAGTGTGTGTTTCTCTACCTGCAGTGTTTAGTTTGAGTTTTCAGCTCAGGTATGTTGACTTATTGTTTTTCCTCCTTAAGCCTCTCTGTCTTTCTGTCTTCCTCTCCTCCCTCTGGGTCTCTGAGCTGAAGAGCTTCACTTATTACAGCCGGGATAAAGAAAGAAAAAGACCAAGAAGAAGAAAAGCAAACAGACGGAAAGACGCTGCAGACTTTCTGTCTGTCTGCCGGCAGCTATTTACATTAACATCAGTCACTGATGTCGCTTCAGGGAAATTACGGTTTTGTTTTTTAATGACTTACACCACGTGGCCAGACGTATGTGGATGCCTGTGTGATAGTTAGACGTGATTATAAAACCTCTTCTGCTTCAACAGCCTCCTCTGGTTTCAGTCTTCCCACCTAAACCGGCTGCAGGGATCTGCTCCCATCAGAGCATTAGGGAGGTCCAGCACAGATGTTGGCTGATCAGGTCTGGCCCGTGTTGGAAAACCATTTCTTTATGGAGCTGACTTTGTGTTGTGTTGAAACAGGAGACAGATGTTGTCTCAAATATCATTGTATGCTGTAGCATTAAGACTAAAACCCCAAACCAGGAAACAGGAACAGCCTGTCCACATATTTTTGGCCATATAGTAAAATTTAAAATCTTTATTATTATCACCTTTTTATATCTTCACTAACTTGTTGTAATTAAACATGTTATGACTTTGTTCCTGTGCTGTATTTTGATTTTCAAGGCATGACATGCAGCACTAACATCAAATATTAAAGGAATAGTACAACATTTTGGGATATAAGCTAATTCTCTGATGGGAACAGCTAGCTGACCAACACCTCCAAAGCCTATAACACATATCTGTATCTGTTGGTTTAAAATGTGAACAAACAGAAATGTAAAACACTTTGTGCTTTTGTCACATGCTGGAACTACTTCTTGAAAAACAGGGTATCCATCTGCCCGGGACCTCTGTGCAGCCCGTCCTGCTGGGAGAACTCAGGTTTTAGTTGTGGCCAAACCTGACAACCGGCCTGTTAGAGATGTTGGTGTGTTTCCACCTGCTTCCAGTCTTTATGCTAAGCTAAGCTAACTAAGGCCCGACTCTATGAGATTGATCTCCGAGGTGAAAACATAAATTCTCTGGAACTGTTCTTTTAAAACACGGGCCCGCTCCCGTCCACTTCCTCTGATTTCATGACTTCATTATTTCAAATAAAATACAGGTCAAAAGGTTTTCGGTTGTTGTGAAAACCGGCTCCCAGCCTTCTTTTTCTCTTTGACGTGTTTTTCTAGTTTCTGATGTTGACTCAGTGTTTCAGTTTCTGTGTTTATTCTGTAAAACAAACAGCAAAACATCAAACTGCTGCACAAATTTGTTGTTGAGGTGAGTAAAGGTTGAAAAACCTCAACCAGGCAACAAGAAACTCAAGAAAACTCCACATTCTTCTTCTAATCCTGCTTTTAGTGTTTTATGTCAAAGCTCACAGAGTTTCCTGTGTCTGAAATAAGCTTCAGGCTACTAATAAAGTTTGACTCCTCCTCGCTCCAAAGGTCCTCCTGCCTGAAACCGTCAGAGGAGAGAGAGAAGAAACTCAGTCCGGCAGACGAGGAGGAAGGAGGGATGGGAGCGCAGGAACAGCAGGAGGACGTGGCTCCTCCGGCGGGGAAGAAGCAGCAGAAAACCTCCAAAGAAGTTTACTTCTCCATCCTGCCGGATCGATACGAACCTCTGATCGAGGAGGTGGAGGAGGAGACAAAGGAGACGCCAGAGGAGAGGAGGATCAGGAAGGAGGAGAAGAAAAGGAGGAAGAAGAAGAAGTACAAGAAGTACAGGAAGGTAAGAAGAAATGATGACCTTTGACCCGGAGAGGTGAGGGAGAAAGTTACTGCAGAGGTTCATCGACAGCACCAATAAAGGTACATGTAACGAATATAATATAAATATATATATATATATAATATAAAATTATTGAATTCATAAAACATAAATAAATACCAATTTATATAAAAATACAATATACAATTAAATAAAAAATTTAAATCTAAATTAAAAACAAAAAAAAAATCAGCTCATATAAAATTTAAATATATACTATATAATAAAATTAAATTTCATAATTTTCATTTAATACACAAAGAAATGAAAAAGTAAAAATATAAATGAATTCATGAAATATAAATAATATATAAATAAATGTCAGCTTCTATAAAAATGGCAATACAAACAAGGAATAGACTCTTTAGAGATTCATAATTATGAAAAATTAAAAATAGTGTCTTCTAAGATAATAATAAAATACAGTTTAAGCGTATTTGTCATTTTAACTGTAAAACTTTACGTTTAAATAAAATAACAAAAAAGAAATCATGAAAGAATCGTAGCAATAATTCCTTCAAACGTGTAACGATAATTAATAAGCACAGATAAAGTTTGAACCTGAGGAAGCCTCAAAAACACAACATAAAGCCACAACCCTTCATGCATCATAAACACAGCATCCTCTTCATCACACATGAGATGTCCTGCTGTCTGTCATTAAACACACACACACACACAAAGCACAGTGAAACAACAGCCACAGGTTCGAACCCCCTTCCAGCACGCTGCTGTTAAACATTAACTCAGCAGAGTGAGTTTGACCTTTGACCCCGACACACTGTTTATCAGCCTCCTGCATGATGACAGACAGAGAAAAAGAATCATATATTTCCTATAGTTTTGTATTTTTCAGTAGTTTTTACTTTTAGTTTGTTCATAAATCCAGTTTATTCCCAGAGTGGCTTTGATCCTCTCTATTGGTTTGATTATAATATGGGGGGTGTCTGTGAGGGGACAGCAGGTATGACAATACAAACACTAAACCTGCACCAACATGCAATCTGACAAAAGTCTCAAACTAAAGACCTTTCCTGTGTATTTGTACTTTGTTTAGTTAGTTTTTTAGTTGTTTTTCTAAAGTCTAGACGTTCCAACACGCTGATGTTTAGCAGCTATAATGTTCACCATCTTAGTTCAGCATGTTAGTGCAGCTGAGGCTGATGGGAATGTCTTTGAGATAAAGTCTGATGTAATAAAGCAGATCAGAGACCGAGCAGGAAGTGAACCTGTGTTTCCCGTCTGGCAGAACCTCAGGAAGGCGCTGGGTTTCAGCTGGCGCTGTCTGATGGCGGGCTTACACCACATGGCCTCCACGTACTCCACGCCCCTCTCAGCCGTGTCCACCGTGGTGACGGAAGTTCACCAATATGCCGGCAGCAAAGCGTGACGGGACATGGACAGGCCCCCGAGCACGGAGCCACGTTACCTTAGAGGCCCTCGACCTGTTTGGCCCCTGAACTTACATAAAGGGATATCGGCGTTTTATGGAAGCTCATTTCAGTTCAGTTTGTCGTTTGTTTTGGGATGAATGGAATAATTAAAAGGATAAAAGAATTGAAATCTGTTTTTTAATTGGCTGTGAACTAATTATTAAAACAGGAATAAAAGTAAAAATTCCTTCATTTGTGTATTAAGAAAAAAAACTTTCAAACTGTGTTTACCTTGAGTTTGTGATGTGCATCTTTAATCTCTGACTTTTTCTGTGTCTGAAATGCTTTTTTATGTTTAAACACATCATCATATTTAACGTGTTACTGATTCACTTCACAATAACAGCTGCTTTTCTGCAGCTGTGAAAACTACAATATTAACATTTTCTGGATTTTATCAAATAAAATTCACTTTTGAACAGTAAACGGATTTCGTTGATGTTTAAACCTCCTTGTAATTTCCTACTTCCTTCTATCCTTATCCTTTCCCTTTATTCCTCCTTCTTACCTTTCCTTCATAAACTTCTGTGTTCCTTCTTTACCTCCTTTGTCCTTACTATACCTCCTAATTTCCTCTCTTACCTTTCTTTTCTACATTTTTGTCTAATTTCCTTTTTCCTTCTATCCTTCCCTTCTCCCCTTTCTTCCTCCAACTTCACACATCTTGGTTTTCTTCCCTTCCGACCTCCTTTTTTCCTACTATCTCCTCCTTTCCTTTCTTCTTTCTTTGTCTACCTCTTTATGTCCTCCCATACTGCCTTCTTGATTTCCTTCCCACCTCCTTTCCTTTCTTATGTCCTTCTTTGTTTTCTCTCTGTGTGTCCTCTTTCTTTCCATACTCCCACCATTCTTTTCGTACCTCTTCCTTTCCTTGTCTCCATCTTCCTCCCCTCCTCCTGTGCTCCTGCCGCCTCCTGTCCTCAGACGTGTGGAGTTATGAATGGAGGTGTAGTACCGCAGCCGGCCGCGGGGCGTCGCTGTGCCGCAGCTCTGAAGACGCTCCGCTCCTTATAAGGAGAAGAGGGCGGAGGGGGCGTGTCCGGGGTCAGTGCGTGTGACCCGCGCTGTCAGCCCGGTCAACAAGTCTCCTGACAGCAGCAGCTGCCGCTCCGGACGCTCCGGGCCTGAGCAGCATGCGGAGCTCCTGAAAACCCGCTTCTGTCCACAGACCGAGACCAGCTGTCACCCCCCCCCCCGCCCCGAGGACGGACAAACTGTCCGCGATGTCTCCGCTGCAGCTGTCCGTCTACTGGCGCCTCTCGCTCGTCTTCTTCTTCACCGCCTTCCTCTTCTTTCTCGACATTTTAACGAGCGCCGTCGTCGCGGCCACCTGTCGCCATGGCAACGGCACCCGTGCGGCGACTCTGCCTGGAACGTTGGCTCCGAACGCGGAGAGCAACCAATCACGGCCCGGGGAAAGTTCCGACGATTCGAGGCCGGAGAGCGGGAACCGAGACGTCAGTGACATCACATTCCACGGTTTTCCCAGATATTCCTGAAATATTCCCGCCACTTGTTGCGGTTTGTGTACGTGCAGCTAGTTTATGTGTGAGATAGTTTTTACCGTGATGTGTTCATATGTGTGGTGTGTGCAACATGGAGCCCTTAGTGCTACCTGTGGTGGGGGGGGGGGGGGGGTGTCATCTGACCCAGAGTCAGATATCACTTTCATGTCCTGCATTCAGTCACAGTCCATGACCTGTTAGAGCCTAGCTTAGCATAAAGATTGGAAGCAAACTGCTAACCTAGCTCATGCCAGCAGAAATCCCATCAAAGCTTTCAGCATTTGTTCACTTAGTTTTGGTTCTTCATTTCATTTCATTTTCACCTTGAAAGTGAAATATCAGTAACTGACTTGTGTGAGGCAAACTTTTTTATATCAAATTACCACTTATACTTCTGTGTGAAATGGGTCAGTGTGGGCCCAGCTGCATGTTTTTTGCCCCAGGGGCCCAGTGTACTACACATATATTTGGGGTAACAGTCTGCCTTTAGTCATTTGTTTGTGTGTGTGTGTGTGTGTGTGTGTGTGTGTGTGTGTCAGTCAGTGTGTGGTTGGACAGATTGGTTGTCCTACAGTCAGACCCTCTACATGGTCGGTATGCTGCTGGGATCTCTGATTGGAGGAGCCCTCTCTGACAGGTAACACAAACACGTTCACGGTGCGCGACCCTCTGCAGCTGCTGTGATGTGCTGCCTGGCCGCTGACCTCTGTGTGTTTGTGCAGGTACGGGAAGCGTCCGGTGCTGCTGGCGTGCGTGTTTGTGCACGCTGCGTGCGGCCTCGTGCCTGCCGTCCTTCCTCAGCCGCTCCTTTTCCTTGCTGTCCGCTGCCTGACGGGGGTCTGCTGCTGCTGCATCAACATCTGCTCCTTCAGCCTGGGTAACCTCCCTCTTCTTCCTCCCTTCTTTCCCCGACTGGCCTCAGTGAGTTGTGGTTGACTGGCTGCCCGGTGAGTCTTATTGGACCACTGTGGGACACACTCACACACATGGCTGATGAAGAGCACGTGTCCCAGATACAGCCATGCTGACCGGGTTGAGTGCTAATGAGGCGGACGGCTTCCAGCAGCTTCCAGACCACTGCTGAGATCTGCTGAAAAGACTGAAGGCCGGTTGGGGGCAGTGGGTTCGTTACAGCCTGCAGGGTTTAAGGAGGAAACATCCTGATGGATTCAGAACTGTAGTGAAGCTAAAAATATCAAGTCTCCTGAATGGGGGGGGGGTCATTAAAGTCTGAAGGGTTCCTGCTCCTAGGAACAGGACAGTTCATCATTACTTGACCAGTAGTTGCTGTTGGCTATAATTTAGTTCAATGACCAGACTTCTGATCTTCATCAATGTTTATCTCAAACAAAATGAATATCAGCTGATGATTTAAGAAAGGTTTTTTAGAACTGTGAGTGTTTGTGTTGTAGCGGTGGAGTGGACCCCCCCCACTGCACGCCTCTGGCCGCCGGCCTTCCTGCCCTTCTGCTTCAGCCTGGGGACGATGGGTGGAGCGCCGCTGGCCTGGCTCAGCCCCACCTGGAGACAGCTGCATCTATCGCTGGCTCTGCCTCAGCTCATCTGTCTGCCGCTCTACCTGTAGGTGCACACACCTGTCTGTCTGTCTGTCTGTCTGCCCGTCTGACTGTCTTGTTTAAATACGTTTTCTCTTTTGAGTTCGATCCCAGAGTCTCCTCGCTGGTTGTTATTAACGAGGAGGACGGATGTTCTGGACCGTTACCGTAACAACAGCCCTGCAGATAAACAGTGTCTGGACCTGGTAAACTCTCAGACACTCAGTTGCACTTGAAGTTTAAGTTTGTGTATCACAGCCTGATATGTCTTCTTCCCGGGTGACGTGTTCCTTCATCACACTGTCCTTTATATCACTGTTAGTCAATGAGTGAACTGTGTGTGTGTGTGTGTGTGTGTGTGTGTGTGTGTGTGTGTGTGTGTAGCTGTTGGACTCTGCCTGGTGTGACTTGCAGAAAGCCACCGAGGCTCAGAAGGAGCAGCCTCCTGGAAGCCAAGCCCCCAGTGACATCATCCACCTGAGACACCCGACCGTCCTGCTACGGCTGTTCATCATGAGCTACCTGAGGTACCACACACACCTCACAATCTTTTAACAGTTATTATCAATAAATTAAATGTTACAAGAAGTATTAGGAAAAAAATAAAGTATTTTAAGAATAATACTGTAATATTTAGAAAATAAAGTTTAAATATTTAGTGAATCAATATCTTAGACTACATTTGTAATATTTAAAGAATGAACTCATAGTATTGCAAAAATAAAATTGAAATTTTCTGAGACGGAACCCGTAATATCTCAAAAAAAACTTTTAATATATTACAAGTATATTATTATATTTTATATTATTGTAATACGTCAATAAATATTGTACATTGTGAGTCATAATATTACAAACTAATACTATGACTATATTCTGATAATATTACAACTTCTGTCTTGGAATTGGCAAAACATTTTTTTTCAAAATATTTAGTCTTATGTAAAGAAGTAATGAATGAATTAAAACCAGAAGGCAGCACAAAATAAGAGAAATAATTGACAAAGGGAGAAAAGGCTTGTAGATTTAGAGTAAGTTAGTGTTTAGATCCGAGGGTCGAAGGTGACAGTCTTATATAACAGACACACACACACACACCTATAGTAGATAATTACTGGTGTATCAACAGGGGATCTTTGACCTTTTTCAGGCTGTGTTGTAACAATCAAAACACACCCCACTGTTCACTGATTGGTCCGGCTTCTTATGACATGCTATCATAACAGCATAGACTGTATAAAAGAAGCATAACAGCCATAAAAACAGAAGCGTGTGACGTCAGATTCTTTATTTAACTCAAAAGTATTTATAAAACTCAGGTCTCAGACACACAAAATGATCATCATCCACAACATCATGTGGTACTTTTAATAAAACAAAGTAATAGTATAGTAAAGTAAATAAGATATAATTTCCTGATCACTTGTAATAAATATCCTGGAAATAACTATGTAATTTGGAACTAATTATCGGGAAAATACAGGCCAAATAGAGACAACATCCATTTAAACAGGTAAATATTAATTGATTATTGGAATGTGATAAGATGTTTAACGTGTTTGTCCTGCAGTGCAGCGTCAGCGCTGACATACTTCGGCATCTGTATGAACATTGGCTCGTTCGGTGTCGGCGTTTACTCTGCCCAGTTCTTCTCCGGTCTGTCAGAGGCTCCCTGCCTGCTCGTCCCATTAGTTCGCCTGGGACGCCGGCCAATCAGCATGCTGGCTTTGTTCCTTAGTGGAGTGGCCTGCTTCCTGTCGTTACTGCTGTCCAGATACAACGGTAATAATATTGGATATTACATAGTGTTGTTGTACTTAAGCTTGTTCACCAGTAGTAGTTATTAGTAAATTGCCCTGAATAGACTGATAGCAATCCAAAACTATGAGCTACAAGCTAACATTTTAAAACTTTAGCTTGCTGAAAACTAAAACTTTAGGGACATACAGGAGTGCATCGTCAGCATAGACTCAGATGCTTTAGCCTTTGTGTTTTTCTCCCTTTGAACGTGATTAGTTCATTTTCCTCCTTATGTTGAGTTTGCTCTGGACTGAACCGTCTCTGAGAACCAAAGAAGGATCTAACTGAGACAGTATTGATTAGTGATCAGGTACTTATTGTGTGTGCAGGTGAGCCGGTGCTGGTGATGAGTCTGGCTCTGCTGGGAAAACTCTGCATCCTGGCTGCAATCTTTATCTCCATACTGTACAGCATAGAGCTGTTCCCCACTGTGGTCAGGTACATGCTAAAAAAAACACACACAGAGGTTTACCTGGTTATATAAATAATGTAAAGATAATATATAAATACTGTTTATCTGTAATGTTAACCCTTTTATTCTAATCCAGGCAGCGGTGTGTGTCCATGGTCAACTTGTCTTTCCGGATTGGCTGTCTGGTCAACTCCCTCGTCCCCTCCAACCCAAATGGAGCGATCTCATTGGCTGCCATGGTTGTGTACAGCAGTGGACCAATCATAGGCTGTGGCCTGTGCCTGCTGCTGCCAGAGACCAGCGGTGTCCCACTTCCTGATTCAGTGGAGGACTGTATCAGGCAGCCTCAGCCACACGCACCCAGCATGGGTGCCCTCTGTAGGAGGCGGTGAGCTTACCCAATTTCAGTCAAATTTCTACCCGTCGTGGTTTTCCATTTTATAGTACATGTTAATGGAACCATGGAAGTGATCGTCAGTCGAAGAGAGGGATCGTATGCAGTACGTACTCTACTGGGTGATTAATGGACCTTTCTGCCTTCTGAGGAAGATGCTACTCTGATGGTCAAGAATCTCACAGATGGAAGGATGAAAGAAAGGAAGGGAAGGAAGATAGGAAAGAAGAAAAGGAACGAATGAATGAAAAGAAGAAAAGGAAGATAGGAAGGAGGAAAGGGAAACTCAAAAGGAAGAAAAGGAAGATAGGAAGGAGGAAAAGAAGGAAGGAAAAGAGAACAGGTTGGAGTTTCTGAAGTAGTGTGTTCAATCCTTATGAGGTTTAGTATTTTTTCAACACCAACACCCAAAGGAAAACTCAAAAGCTCTAAGAAAGAAAGGTCACCTGTCAGACCCAGTAGCTCAGGGTGAAAGAGGACAAGTTGCAGTTTGTGAAGTTGTTGGTTCAATCCTTACAAGTTTTAGTGGTTTTTGAACACCAACACTCAAAGTATTGAGTGTGAAATTAGCCTACTAAACTAAAAGCTGTTAATATATGCTTCTGTACAATACTGTTTTTGTAAGTTTTCTGGTAAGAATCTGGATTTCTACAAAGGAACTGAAGAAGTCTTTTGGATGAGTTCAGCTGTCCTGGACCTAACACTTCTAGAAATACCATGAACCCACAGAGAAGCTTCCAGTGCTTATGTGTGGTAACACCACTGTCTGCACACACACACACACACACACACACACACACACACACACACACACACACAGATATAAGCTGAGTGCCAATTAGTGTTTGACAAGGTTAGACCCAAAATAATTAACACACACAAAACAAAGCAAAGAATGTAACTGGTCTTGTGCACATACTATGTCAAATGTTTTATTACCAAAGATTACAGTCAATGGCCACAAGGAGGTCACAGTATACAGACACAGGTTTTCATCTCATCACTGCCAAACATCCGCCAGCAGATTCTTGCAGATAGCGTCTGTTGTCTTGGTGATATCTGGAATGAGCCGGAGGTCGCCGATAAAGTTGTCAGACTTGCATGATCCGATGTCCAGCTGCACAGACTTGAAATGTAGGCAGATATTTTGAAGGCTGATGTGCAAGGGGAAAGACCAAAATCTCCAAGAAAGCAAGCTACAAGCGTTTGCTGAGGGTCCCACTGTTAGATGACTGCTTTGGGTTTTTGAGGTTTCGCGTTCGGTTCTCAGTCGTTCTGTGAGTTTTGAAGGCCGGTGTCCAAAGCAAAGAGTGAAAAGGTCCATGGAGGAGGTCTTGAACTTCTGATTCCCGTTAGGTCAGCACAGTGGAGCGCTGCTTGGAAGCTTAGAGTATCTGGGTTCAATCCTCAGTTGAATCAGTGGGATTTGAAGACTCAAAACCTATAAGAAACCGACATAGAGGACCGCTTGAACGTTCTGAAATCGTGATTTCGACGTTTGACCCGGATGCGACTCCATGACTTTTTTTAAGGCCAACACCTAGATGAAAATTCAAAACCTCTAACAAACAGAGTTTATCTGTCTGACCCAGTATCTCAGAGAGATAGAGGGCTGGTTAGTGTTTTTGAGATCGTGGGTTCAATTCTTAGATGCTCAGTGCTTTTTTCTTTTCTTTTTTTTTAAGTCCAACGCCCAAAGGAAATAGTAAAAACCTCTAAAAAAGGGATTCACTCTGTCTGACACAATAGTTCAGATGGATAGTGGGCTGTTTAGTAGTTCTGAGGTCATGAGTTCAATTCTTATGAGGCTCTGTGTTTTTTTTTTAAGTCCAACGCCCAAAGGAAGGAGTGAAAAGCTTTAAGAAACGCCACCTAAGGGTCCGCCTCAGTAGCTCAGAGCGATAGAGGGCTGCTTAGTGTTTTTTGAGATCATGGGTTCGAGTCCCAGATGCTCAGTGATTTATTTTTAAGTCCAAAGCCCAAAGGAAAGAGTAAAAAGCTCTAAGAAGCATCATGCACCTGTCTGACACAGTAGCTCAGAGAGATAGAGTGCTGCGTAGTGGTTCTGAGGTTGTGGGTTCAAATCATGCGATGCTCAATGATTTTTTTTAAGTCCATCGCCTAAAGGAAAGCTTGAAAGGCTCTAAGAAACCAAACCTACATGTCTCACCCAGTAGCTCAGTGAGATAGCGGACAGCTTAGCGGTTCTGAGGTTGAGAGTTCCATCCTTGTTGGGATCACTGTTTTTGAATGCCAATACCCAAAGGAAAGACATAAAAGCGCCCGGAGAAACGACCCTAGTGTGTTGAGCGCTTGGTTGCGCGGTCGTTTGGTTCGTGGTTGTTGAGGCATTGGTTGTTGTGTCTGTGGTTCGAATCCAGCCCGTTGCTGGGTCTCTGGTGTGTGGACTTGGGGTGCAAGGGTCTCTGGGATGCATGTGAAACTGAAAGGAGGACCAATCTGGAAAGTGGGAGCAAGGACAGGAGCGAAGAGGAAGTGGACAGAAAGAATTTCTTTTTTTCAAATATTTTCGAAAAAAAGGTTGAAGTCATTTATTTCACTTCTGGTCACTGTTCCACATCATCCTCACGGGGGAGGGTTGTCCACTTTTCCCTTCATGCCCACCTACCGCATCCGAGCTGACACTCCTAGGATCCAGCAACGCGCTCGAACCACAGACTCAACCACCAGTCAATGGCCACAAGGAGGTCACAGTATACAGACACAGGTTTTCATCTCATCACTGCCAAACATCCGCCAGCAGATTCTTGCAGATAGCGTCTGTTGTCTTGGTGATCTCTGGAATGAGCCGGAGGTGGCCGATAAAGTTGTCAGACTTGCATGATCCGATGTCCAGCTGCACAGACTTGAAATGTAGGCAGATATTTTGAAGACTGATGTGCAAGGGGAAAGACCAAAATCTCCAAGAAAGCAAGCTACAAGCGTTTGCTGAGGGTCCCACTGTTAGATGACTGCTTTGGGTTTTTGAGGTTTCGTGTTCGGTCCTCGGTGGTTCTGTGAGTTTTGAAGGCCGGTGTCCAAAGCAAAGAGTGAAAAGGTCCATGGAGGAGGTCTTGAACTTCTGATTCCCGTTAGGTCAGCACAGTGGAGCGCTGCTTAGAAGCTTAGAGTATCTGGGTTCAATCCTCAGTTGAATCAGTGGGATTTGAAGACTCAAAACCTATAAGAAACCGGCATTCGAAAGCTCAGGGTGACTGATGACTGTTTGAAGGTTCTGAAATTCTGAGTTTCCTGTTAACCCTTATGTGAATAAATGTTTTTTTAAAGGCCAACACCTAAATGAAAAGTCAAAATATCTAAGAACCAGAGTTTGCCTGTTAGACCCAATAGCTCAAAGAGATAGAGAGCAGGTTAGTGTTCTTGAGATCGTGGGTTCAATTCCCAGTTACTCAGTGACTTTTTTAAGTCCAACGCCCAAAGGAAAGAGTGAAAAGCTTTAAGAAACACTGCTCCTGTGTCTGGCCTGTTAGCTCAGAGAGATAGAAGCCTGTTTAGTGATTCTCAGATGGTTGGTTTGATTCCCAGATCTTCAGTGATTTTGTTTTTTTTTTTTTTAAGTCCAACGCCCAAAGGAAAGAGTGAAACTCTCTAAGAAACACAGTACATGTGTCTGACCCAGTAGCTCAGAGAGATAGAGGACTGGTTAGTGTCTTTGAGATTGTGTGTTCAATTCCCAGATGCTCAGTGACCTTTCTTTAAATCCAACGCCCAAAGGAAAGAGTGAAAGTTTCAAAGAATCAAATCCCATTTATCTGCCACAGTAGCTCAGTTAGATAGAGAGCTGCTTATCGGTTCTGAGGTTGTGGGTTCAATCCTCATCAGGATCACTGTTTTTGAATGCCAATACCAAAATGAAAGAGATAAAAGCGCCCGGAGAAAAGGTCCTAGTGTGTTGAGCGTTTGGTGGCGCGGTGGTTTGGTTCATGGTTGTTGAGGCATTGGTTGTTGTGTCTGTGGTTCGAATCCAGCCCGGTGCTGGGTCACTGGAGTGTGGACTTGGGTTGTGATGATCTCTGGAATGCATGTGCAGGACTGAAAGGTGGAGCCAATCTGGAGAGTGGTGAGAAGCCTGGAGCTGGAGGGAGCAGAAGAAGATGGGGGGGACAGCTGCAAAGGAAAATAGTTCTTCAATTTTTTTTTTAGATTTTTAGAAAAATTTTGAATTTCTTTTTTCTGTCTCCTTCCCTTCCTTTCCTTTCCTTTCCCTTCCCTTCCCTTCCCACCTCCCCGGGGGTCCTGCACTCCTCCCTTCACACCTCCTGCTCTCTCACATTCCAACTTATGTTTGTAGGACTCAGCAATGGACAGTATTCGAACCAAGGTCTCAACCACTAGCTTTGGTCAACAATCACAGACCAAACCACTGCGCCACCAACGCCCAACACTCTAGAAGCTTTTCTCTGGGCGCTTTTATCTCTTTCATTTAGGCACTGGCCTTCAAAAACAACTGGGTGTCATAAGGATCGAACCCACAACCACAGAACCTCCAACTAGTCCTCTATCACTCTGAGCTACTGGGTCAGACAGATGGATCCTGTTTCTTAGAGATTTTGACTCTTTCCTTCAAGGCGTTGGACCTCAAAAATCACCACATGTCATAAGGATTGAACCTACAATCTCAGAACTTCCAACCAGTACTCTATCACTCCGAGCTACTGGGTCAGACAGATGGACACTGTTTCTTAGAACTTTTACTTTTTCCATTGGGTGCTGCACTTCAAAAACCACAGGACCTCATAAGGATTGAACCCACGGCATCAAACACACCAAGCTGTGCACTAACACACTGAGCTACTGAACCAGATGGAGAGAATCTGTTTCTTAGAGGTTTTGATGCTTTGCTTTATACGATGGCCTTAAAAACTGACTGCATCACAAACTTTTGACACCAGCTGTCAAAAGTCACAGAACATTGAGGATTGAACACACGTCCACAAAAGCTCCGAACGGTGGTCTAACAGTGGGAACCACTTTATAAAAGAGTTATGCTAAGAGCTTAGAGGTTTTCACTCTGTCACTTAGATATAAGCTTTCAAAAATGCCCTGTCACACCATGAACTTCATAAGGATCAAACTCACAACCTCAGAACGTCATCTCAGTCCTTGATCACGGTGAGCTACTGGATCACACAGCTCAACGCTCCTCCATGGAGTTTTTGACTCCGGCCTTCAAAACTCAGAACATCAAGGATCGAGCACACAACTTCACGCACCAGTGAGTCATCTGACAGCGTGAGCCATTTCATTAAACTTTTGGGTTTTCTTTCTGAGAACTTTTGGTCTTTCACTTGAACGTCAGCCTTCAAAATGTGCTTAAACACCATGGGGTCCTTTCTCAAAATCTACTGACCCTCATAACAACAGTCTTTGGTCTGTCAAACCCACAACCTCAAGATGGTTTTGACTCTCTCATCTCGACACTGTAACATCTAGAGGATCGATCCCAGATCTACAAAGCTTCCAAGTAGTTGTCTAACACCCTAAGCTACTACCTCAGCTGAGGAAAAATCACACAAACCTCATTCGTGCCTCTTGGAAATAAACGTTTGAAGTTAGCATCTATAGAAAATCATTCAGTCTCTTCACTCAAAACTCGGCTGTTGTTATCGACAACTTTTAACCACACTACTCCTTGTTTCTTTACAATATCAAAGTCAAGTTCAGAACTCTTTTCTGCAGCACATGGAACTTCCGATCCGGATGTTAGAGGTTCTTTTTGTCACATTGTAACAACACTTGGAACCAGAAAGTTACATATATACTAGAAGTTTGTTTGTTCCCACCAAAGATTAACAACGTTTGAAATCTGTAGAAAGAAAAATACGACCTGGTACACATTAACAGCTGCAGTGAATCATTGTGTGTGTCTGTGTGTTTTCAGGAAACAGGTGAGCAGCCATTCAAGGAACACGGAGATCCTCCCTGCAGAGAAAGATGACCCGCACACACCAAACTCACAAACAGGACTGATATGAACTCAGAGGACTTGTTTTAACTAATGAAAAGCTTTAACTAGTGTTTGGTTCTGATTTTAAATGAAAGACCAAAAACCTGAGGCAGCACAAAGTGATTACAGGGGAAGAAGAAGAGCGAACATGTTACAGGATGATGATGATGATGATGAGGATGGTGGTGTGTTTTATTCTCATTTTGTTTTATAGTCACTTTGATCTGTTTTCATCACTGTGAAAATAAACTGAACTGTAGTATTCGTATACTTTACTTTTACTCCATTCACAGTCTTACTGAAGGGAAAGTACTGAAGTATTAATGATTTAATGACTTTAAATACTGCTGGTTTTATCCTTATTCATCATAATACATACATTTTCAATCATTAATTAGTTGATTAGACTTTGTTTTAATCATCTGAATCTGTGAAGCAACTAAAGTTGTCAGATAAATGTAGTGGAGTAGGAATATAAAGTTGCACTCAAGTACCTCAACATTGGAAAAGTACTTCCCACCACTCCTGTGTACTGCAAGTATTTGCTACAGCTGCAGTGCCCTCTGCAGGACAAACAACTAACTGCAGCTTTTAAAATCAAGTGAAGCCAAATCTAAAACTGAACTGGATCAGAAACAGAAGAGGCAAGATTGCATCCTGAATTATTTTTCTGCAGTTATCTGATATGTGTTGATATCTTTGCAGACAAATGATCTATGTACACTTTCTTTAGAGCCTCAGGAAGTATAAAAACACAAAAACTGATATTTGACTCCATATTTTACATAAAACACTGATCCAGTTTAGCTTTGGTCTGTTTATTGTCCAAATTTGGACTTCTTTGACAAAAATAATCAGAAATACAAGCAAAGTCTTTATAATTTAGATTAATGTATGATCATTTAATGTAAAAACAATCCCCAAAACACCAATCATTTTAATCAAACTGATTGAATATGGCTGCTGTCACCTCAAAAAAAAAAAACATTATGGAAAAAGAATTAAAACCACCTACGTCCCACTGACTGCTGAGGAGACAAAAGGTGGCGCAGTAACAGATCCCAAGCTTTAAATACTGTTGGATATCAACACAGTGAAGCAACTAAATCTTAAAGTTTAATATTGCTTCTAAAATTCAATTTTAGTTTTGAGTAAAATATTGTAGTTACCTGACCACCACCCCACCCCCACCCCCCCCCCCATAACCAGTTCAACAAACACAAACAAAAGTCACCATCTAAACAAAGTGCCGAGGCGTCAGTTGGTGTTGAGGTTTCCGACGCTCCAAATTTTCCTGAACTCAACACTATATAGTATTTTGTTGTTTTTGTACAAGATAAAGCTAAAAAAATTAACTTAATTTGTCGGAAAAATCTGAATCTGAATCATTTTCATTATGGACTAATCTAAAGACTACACAATACATTTTTTGCTCTTTATAACCACAGAAAACAGCAAGAGATGTCCATCAAATGTCCCAGAGCACAAGAAAAAGCTGATATTATGTAAATGTGTCAAACATTCAATTTATTATAAAGTAAGACCCAAAAAAGTGCTCAATTCTCACATTAGAGATCCTAAAACCATCAAATGTTTGGTGTATTCACCTGAAAAAAACTGATTCGACTAATCAATGCAGCTCTGAAGTGTCACCCAGACCCTCCTGCTTCCGGGAGAAACGGTCAGCACTGCAGTTCCTCTGTCACACCACCAGGGGGCAGCGGTCAGTATGTGACGAAGTTGGCGGGGAAGATCCCGATTCGCCCGTCATCCAGTTGTCCCTCCCACCAGTCGTACTGGGACTCGGTCTTGGTGGTGACGGTGATGCGGTCGCCGGGGACGAAGCTCAGGTCGCCGGGCTGCTGCCCCGTGAACGGGTGGGTTGCCGTGACGACCAGCTGCCCGCTAGCCCCACCCACTGACGATCCTCCTCCTGTTTTAATGAAACAACCATGAAATAACACTTTATTTAAAGGAATAGTTCAATATTTTAGGCTTGATCGCTTTCTTGTGGAGAGCAAACTGAGACGACATTTGATCATCAGGCACTTTTACTGGAAAAGTAAATTAATTGATAATCAAAGTAGTTGCAGATTAGTAAAGACAAACGGGGAAACCAGCCTGGCCTGTTCATCTTGTTTAATTCATCTGTACAAATATTAAAACAACAATTCGCTGTTTTACGAGTGTTATCAATGTTCTCTTCATTTGCTCTCATTTTCTTAAGGTGCAGTAAGTCATGTGATGTGATTGGTGAGGTTGTCGTACCATAGTTTGGAGGGTTCCTGGAGGCGAACTGACCTGAAACAGAAAGAAAAGAAAAAGTAAAAACACTTCAGAGCAACAAAGATGTGACTATAGACCTGAATTAACTACAGGAAACTAATCTGCTGCTGTTTTGATCCTTTTTGTCTTTCACATCATCGGAAACTGAATATTTCTTTGAGTTTTATACCAATTGATGATGTAACAGATTTATTGTGATGATTATCCTATAAATGTTTCCTTCTTACAATCAGTCTGTTAATGAAGTCTGCATGTGTGTGACTGTGTGTGACCACTAGAGGGAGCTGCAGCCCCAAAACTGTGTTTAAGACCCACAGTGAAAGGAAAGGAGGCAGAGTGAAAGAAAATACAAAGATAGGTAGTGAAGGAAAGATGAAAGGAAAGGAGGATAGTGAAAAAATGGAGGTTACAGATAAGGAAAGGAGCTGATGGCGAAGGCACGGAGGAGAAGGCAGTGAAGGAAACTAAGGGGTAGGAAAGGAAAAGAGGGGGACTAAAAAAGGACTGAAGGAGGTATAGAAGGACTCGAGGAGGTGACAGCTGCAGGAAGGTAAAACTCACCTGAGGTCTCAGACTTATAGATGGAGATGCTCGGGTAGAGGCTGTTTTTACTTCCTGCACTCGCCCCTGCACACACACACACACACACACACACACACACACACACACATCAGTACACTCTGTTTACGCCGTACATCGACTGGACAGACACTGGTCAGTGTGGCGTTACCGCTGCTGGCTGCCGGTTGCTGGTAGCTGGCTGCTGGTCTCTGCTGAGGCGGAGCTGGAGGTCTGGAGGGAGGAAGAGACGACTGCAGAGAAAAACACAGAAATCTTGTTCTCAACTAAGCGTGCGTGCACAAATATTCTCAAACTTAGAAGAAACCTTCATCCAAAATGCATTCAAATCAGTCAAAGTCCTGCATCCTGTCTCCAACCCCTCGTGAGCTGGCAGAGCCCCGCCGGTCGAAGCTGTGAACGGCGTCTGTTACCTTTTGACGCATGTTCTTGCTGGTCCAGTCGGCGGTGTAGGCCTCGGTGTAGGCCTCCAGGATGTTGTAGAGGTCGTAGCACTCGGACGGCGGCTCCACGTCACCGTTCAAAATGGCCGACGCTCGGATGTCTTGGGAGTAGAACCTGCAGATAAACTCTCATATTTAACAGCTGCATCATGTTCACATAAACATCACTGGGAACAGAGAGGCGGGGGATGGCGGTTGGACGTACTTGCGGTTGGTTTCCTTGCGTTCGATTAGATAAGATCCCTCCAGAGAAATACCAGCGAACAAGCCTCTGGATCTGCAGTAAGTGAAGACGGCCGCGGTGCTGCGGAGAGCCACGTCGGCCTCCACGTTCCTGAAACACAGGAGGAGAAAGGAGACCGTGAAGTCTGCAGCGCCTGTCAAAGTCTGATACAGAACATATATATATATATATATATATATATATATATATATATATATATATATATATATATATATACATACATATATAAAAAGAGTCAGAAAAGGCCAATTTACTTTGTTTAAGTAATGGAACCTTAAAGTTCACCCCCACAGTGTGTCTCCAGGTGTTAGGGAGTAGATTCATCGAAATATTGATTTGAAATCGCAACATGGGTGTGTGATGTCCAAATTGCAGGAGCTGCAATTTTTTGATAAAAAGGTCAAATGTGTCCCAACATACTGTTATAAATGGCCGACAAACCAATTCTCCAGACATAAGGGAACATGCTTGTTTGGTACAGACCCCGGCAGAAAACACATCATTCTTATTTTGACAAAAAAAAAAGACAAATGATGAGAAAAATCTGGATTCATATGGCAATATCTGTCAAAATAAAGGTTTAAAATAGTCCCTCGTGAGTCCACAGGGCAGGATCTCCTCTCCTCTCTTACTCTGTTCGTAAAGCTAAAGCTTCCTTTGATATTTCAGGTTTATTTTTCTGAGAAGCAGAAACATGAACTGATATGTTCTGTCTGTATATCTTCAGATAAACGTGTCGATGATTCATTCAGGTCAGATTCACAGCTCACGTAGTTAACATCTTCTCTGATGTCAGCATAAGTCAAAGCCCCGGCCACGCCCACACACACCTGACAGCGCACGCACACGTGCACACGCCCAAACCTGTTGGACTGCCCTGAAACAACTCTGACCTCCTTATTCTAAAATTAACCCAACACATAAATCACATGTGGTGCTGTGATTGTGTTTCTGCTTCAGCTGTCCCCAAACGTGTTAAATCCTGAGGAAGAATTAAACAATAAACTGCGATTTACATCAGGAGTTCAGATTAGAGGCAGTTAAGAGGCAGACAGAGTGCAGGCGCTCACCTGCCCATGGGTCCCACGGCCACGGTGCAGTTCCCGCCAAGCGTCAGGTTCCCGCCCTTCGTGAACGCCTCAATGGCCCTCCGCTGGTTCAGGATGATCACCAGGTCCGACACCTGGGGGGGGGGTTGCAAGGAGCAAACATCTATTCAAAGTCATGTTGTTGCCACGGGGTCGTTTTCTGCAATGGTGCATTCAAGGACAGTCAGGCTTCTCCAGCATGGCAGCCTGGTCAGGTTCCCCGTAAAGATGTTGTTCATGCTGCGAGTGCTGCTGCAGGATGTGATGTAATGCTTCCTGTCTCCAGCTCCTCCACAGTGAGCTGTGATGCCAACTGGACCACCTGCTCGCTAGATTTAGAGACTTTTCAGACCCTCTTAGCAACTTTAAAAGCGACCGGCCAGACATGCACAAACTCTGCGGCAGCTGCAGGTGAGTAGGTCCAAGTAAAAAACTGTCCAACTTATTAAGTTTATGTATTTTATAACTGAACCCTAAAAAATATCAAACCTGTTTTGTTAAAAAAGGAACACAAAAACTTGTGACTGACCTCCACCCCGATCTCGAAGCCTCCTCCCAGACCAGCGATGCCGATGGCCGACGGCGCTGACCAGCCTGAAAGCACAGAGAGTAAAGATGACTAAAGGTTTACAGAGGCCAGAGTTGTTTATTACAAATAATATAAAAAGATGTTAAAGTTGTACAAGACAGGGGAGTTTACCCTCATCTGAAATAAATCTCAAGAATTCATTGCTCTTAATTTGATCGGTGCCAGTGGTTCGATTTGGTTGATTTTGAATTTGAATTAAATTGAATTCCATGAAGTGGAATCGATTTTGTTGAATGGCTCCTTTAATCTGAGAAAAACAGAAAACCCCCAGAATGCCCTGCAGAGGAGGTGAGGCGTCCGTGTGATCCGTGGCGGGTTTCTGGCACCGCGACAGACTTCCAACATCCGCCACCGGAATAAGTAACATCCATACCACATCAGATGACTGCACGCCGCTGCTGCCGCCGCAGGGAGAGCTGAGGGAGTTTGTCTCTCTGTCACCACGGCAACGCAAAACTTCCCAAAATAATAAGGTCACTGTGGACCTCGAGAGGATGCAGAGAAACACGAAGGAAAACCCTGAAGAAGACACTGAACACCGAGCTCTGACCTCCCTGAGGAGGCAGTCGGAGACAGGAAGTGGGCGGTTCTGTTCGTTTGCGGGTCTTACGTCTGTCGGCCAGTCGGGCGATGACGATGCCGCTGCCTCCTCTGGCTGTGATCATGAAGCCGGCCTTGATGACGGAGATGATGGCCAGACCCTCCGCCTTTGCGATCACATGAGCTGCAGCACACACAAAAACACAAGAAATACACCTTTAATAACACTTTTTATTTGGCAGTTTCTCCTCATTTCCCCGTTTTGTGAATGAATGACAGAAACTAAAAGTGAATTACAGTAAATTCTTTTCCTAAAATTTTGCATACAATCAACAGAAAACATGTATTGAGCTGCTAACACCAGACGGTGTAATGTTCACCGCGCTGGTCTCAGGACACTCTGTTGTTTTGTTACCGGGGATGAGTTTGTCCGGTCCGCCCCTGTTGGAGATTTCGGTGAAGTCTCTCAGGATCTTGGCAGCTTTCTTGGCCTCCGACTTCAGATTGGACGGGATGGGGTTACTCACTGCAAACACACAAATGATACGGCTTATTAAACGTTGCTCCCAAAAACTCTGGAAGTTGACCTTTCCTGTCGTTTTTAGCCACAAAACTAAAACCTTTGTCGAGGAGTCAATGAGCTCCTTGTTGACTTGAGTTTATCTTATCTCCATCTGTGCCTAAAGAAGCTGAGCAAACCTCCCTGAAAGCTCCAATTGTGAGGCTTTTTATTGACTGTGAGCTTATTGTTTTTAACCCGATTGATCGTTCAGTCTTTAAAATGTCCACAGTGACGTTTGTCCAACCAACAGGCCAAAACCCAACGAGATTCAGATCACTCTCATAAATTACAAAAAAAGCAGCACATTCTTCCATCTAATTTGGCCTTTTTGATTGAAAAATGACTTAAACGATTTGCCGAAATAGTTCCCAAGAAATTTTCTTTCAATGTATTGACATAGCATCCATGTAGTTGATCTCAGCTCCACCGTCCTTCTAAAATAAATACATGCTGATGCTCTGGCCTTTGTGCTGCAGCTGGAGGGCGAGGCGGCTGAAGGAGGGCTTTGTTAGTGTGTTGCAGCTCAGCTGAGGATGGGACGTTCAGCCTGCCGACTGGCGTTGTGTCATGTGTTAGGAATGTGCTGGCTGCAGCAGGCGGCCTGTCGGCAGGCTGGTCTCTGCTGTCCGACCGCTGCCACCGTCTGAAGCTGTGACACCAAGTACAGCGGAGGCTGATGGGAACGTGCTTAGCTCTGCAGGTCGTTTGATGTTCTATTTGTCTATGAGGATTTTCTGTTGTTCTTTGAGGAGGTTCTCGTGGTCACTGAGGACTTTTAGTTGTCTAAGAGGTTCCAGTGGTGATCAGCTTGTGATTCAGTCATTAAGAAGGTCACAGGTCATTAAAAACATCTTAATTACATTTCAGAGATGAATTCAGCAGCTGACTCTCAGCAGCGACCTGCACTGTGTGACATCATCTCCGTCGCCATGGCGATGCTAAATGACTATCAGCCAATCAGGGAAGAGCTCGTTAGTGTTAACGAGCTGTCGCCACATAGCAGGAGCGTTGCCATGCCGACAGCCGTGCGCAATCAATCACATAGTTCAGTATTTACTTTACAGAAACAGACACATTCACTTTAATGAGGATCCACCACACCAACAGAACCTTTCAGACGAGTAGAACCTGAAAGAACCTCATCATGATGAACAAAACCCCCTCAAAGACCATTACTACGCCCTCATTCAGGAACCCAAAACACCACTAGAACCAGTTCAGCCACTCAAACCTTCAGGACCCCTTTACACCACAAGATCCTCTTCAAATACCAGAAAACCTCCTCTTCCAGGACTAGAACCCAAGAGACCAGCAGAAACACCTTTAAGACCACTAGAACCTTCACCTAGACAACCAGAACCTCAATGAGGACCGCAGCCTCCCGAGAGGCCAGCAGGACCTCCTCCTCCAGGACTAGAACCGAAGACACAGGGGACGAGACCGAGACAGACAGACAGGTAGACAGGTAGACAGACAGACAGACAGACAGACAGACAGGTAGACAGGTAGACAGACAGGTAGACAGGTAGACAGACAGGTAGACAGGTAGACAGACAGACAGACAGGTAGACAGACAGACAGGTAGACAGACAGACAGACAGGTAGACAGGTAGACAGACAGACAGACAGACAGACAGGTAGACAGGTAGACAGGTAGACAGACAGGTAGACAGACAGACAGACAGACAGACAGGTAGACAGGTAGACAGACAGACAGACAGACAGACAGGTAGACAGGTAGACAGGTAGATAGACAGACAGACAGACAGGTAGACAGACAGACAGACAGGTAGACAGGTAGACAGACAGACAGACAGGTAGACAGGTAGACAGACAGACAGACAGGTAGACAGACAGACAGACAGACAGACAGGTAGACAGGTAGACAGACAGACAGACAGGTAGACAGGTAGACAGACAGACAGACAGACAGACAGGTAGACAGGTAGACAGACAGACAGACAGGTAGACAGGTAGACAGACAGACAGACAGGTAGACAGGTAGACAGACAGACAGACAGGTAGACAGACAGGTAGACAGACAGACAGACAGGTAGACAGACAGACAGACAGACAGACAGACAGGTAGACCGCCATTTTCCCTCTGTAACAGACTTACTCTTCTTCCTCTCCCGTCTTGTCCTGCGTCTCTTCTGGTTGTTACCTGCCGACAGGTGAGCTGCGCGAGGCTCTCTCCTCTCTTCACTTCCGCCTCACCTGATTCACCTGACAGCCCCGCGTGCTGCCGGGAAACCACTGACACGTCACGTAAAAAAAAAAAGAAGAAGGTAACTAAGAGCCCACCTGGACAGGTGAAGGCGGGGGGGGGGGGCAGGTAACAGGGAGTGAGTGTTGTTGTCAGGGAGACGGCGCCGCGCGGACAGCCCGCGGGTGTTGAACAGCTGGGCGCGTGTCCGGCTCGGCTGAGCGCGTGCCTGAGTGCTGAGCTGCTCTGCCCCGAGTTCAGTCTTTCAGGCACACAGGTACTTTCCACTGAAGCTATACATGAATACACGTACAATCCTACACCTGACAGTTCCTCATTTTACTCCTTTCTCGTTTATGTTATTTGACCTACTGTTGTAATCGTTTGGGTCCCTGTTGTTAGTCTTGTACAGTAAAGGCCTCCCAGCCTCAGACAAACTGCCTCTGCCGGGGCAGTTATCAGGCTGAACCTGCGAGTCTGCGCTCAGGGCGACGCGTTCACGGACCGTTTAAAGTGACAGTTTGATCAAAAGTGATGAATGTTTGTCACCTGAATGATATGTCTTTTTATATAGTTCCTTTTCTTATTTGTACTTTTCTTCTTGAATATTATCATTTTCTTATATATTTAAAATCTGAATTGAAGATATTTGTTATTATTAATTGTGTGGAAATGCAATAAAACAATAAAGGAATAATATTTGAGTTGAGCTGAAAGAACACTAAAGGAAGCGTCGGGTGAATCCTTCCTTGTAGAGAAATCCCCACAAAGTCCTTATTATTGGATCAGTGTGTCAGTTCACTGAATATTATTGCAGTGATTTTCTCTGGGATCACGATGCTCTTTAACTGGTAAATCTTCGATTTTTACACAACCATAAGTTTGTCTTTTGAAAGATAAATAAACAAAGGATGTAGAAAGGATTTATTTGAATGATTACATGAAAAAGAGCATTGTTCAGCTGGATGTCACATTATCAGATGCAGTTTTTCCCTTTAAGCGTTTTCACCTCAGTTAAAATATGAAAAAATCACAAATACAAACAATTTATCACTTGTGAAATGTATGAAAACGACATGTGGATCAATATGAAACTCACAGATGTGTTTTTTAATGAACAGGGATGAATGTGGTTGTCAGACAGCAGGTCTCAGATCTGTTGAGGACGGTTCATCCAGACTCAGAGAGACTGGAAACCTTCCCATGTTAGTCAGTGAACGTGGAGGTGAACATTCACACTTAGAGTCCATCATTCAAAAAAGTGGAAAAAAAGGAGGGATGATACGAAACAAGTCCAAAAAACCTCTAAAACAAAATAATCATCAGCTGCAGTCCGATACAAAACAGTTCAAAATGAGCTCCAACAGTAAAATCCTGCTTTTCCATGAATGATGAGGAATAATAATCTAATGATAGAATATATAATAGTACAACAGGCACAGGGACATATTACTGTGGAAATACTTTAACTACATGTTACTGATTATACTCACAGACTTTTACTGTAACACAGTATTTACAGTGTGTATTAGTACTTTTACTGTAACACAGTATTCAAAGATCGATCAAACAGCCAACACAGTCCTGAGAGGCTTCATCAGGTAAAAAGAGTGAAAACACCTGTGTGACTTCTGTAATCGATTAATGAACTGATGGTTTCACTTTGGATCAAAACCTCAGACTTGATAAACTCTTCATGTGTAGAGCGACTAAAGCTGTCAGATGAATGTGGCGGAGCAGCAGCAGAAGTGACATTGATATCTTTAGTGGACGGAGTCTGGGGACTGAAATGGTTCCGCATTAACACGTCATTACATTTATTACATTCGTCTGATTCGTCCATCAGTCACAGCTGACATTCAGCTGGTGACGCCGGGAACAGCAGCTGACAAAATCTGATTTGGCTGAAAAGAAGAAGTGTGGAAGTTTTCACCTCAGGATATATCAGCCTTTATCTTCCATCTCTCTGTGGCACGACCTTCACTAGTATTTCAGCTTTTTTTAAACAATAATCACATGTTTTCACTCTACTACAGTTTGATTCCCGCTAAAAATTAGCTAAATGTGCATAAAATTGGGCTTTTGAAGCTGGGATGTCAGAAGCAAGTGACCTGTGATGTGGATCTCTGAGGATGATGATGTTCTCCAGGACGAAGGAGGGTCTCTGCTGTCAGTCTGGTATTTATGACTCTCCAGACCTGCTCTCATCTCATCTGCAGCAGCATGTTCACTTACTGCACAGTTTCAGGTTTAAAAACCTCCAAATGACTAAATTAAAGTATATTCTCAGCTTCATGGAGTTAAAGTATCAGCTGTAAAGTACAGAAGTATTATTATTAAATGGAAATACTCAAGTAAAGTAGAAGTACTTCAAAATTGTACTTATAGTTAACAGTGTGTATTTTAATGCTCTTTGACGTCCTTTCCCTTTCACTCTTCTTGATCTTTATCTTTGTTTTTCACCTCCTCCTCCTCCTCCTCCTCCTCCTCCTCCTCTTCTCATGTCTTTATCTTTTCCTCCAATCGCTCCTCACATTAATCCCTCCTCTCTCTCTCTCTCTCTCTCTCTCTCTCTCTCTCTCTCTCTTTAAATAGCCTGCTGGATAAACATCAGTCTCACTGCAGCCATTTGTCTTCTTAATGTGTTTCCACTGAGTGTGTGTGTGTATCAGGCCTCCCTGTCCTCCACAGACCAGTGCAGGCCTCCCTGTCCTCCACAGACCAGTGCAGACCTGTCCTCCACAGACCAGTTCAGGCCTCCCTGTCCTCCACAGACCAGTGCAGACCTGTCCTCCACAGACCAGTGCAGGCCTCCCTGTCCTCCACAGACCAGTGCAGACCTGTCCTCCACAGACCAGTTCAGGCCTCCCTGTCCTCCACAGACCAGTGCAGACCTGTCCTCCACAGACCAGTGCAGGCCTCCCTGTCCTCCACAGACCAGTGCAGACCTGTCCTCCACAGACCAGTTCAGGCCTCCCTGTCCTCCACAGACCAGTGCAGGCCTCCCTGTCCTCCACAGACCAGTGCAGACCTGTCCTCCACAGACCAGTGCAGACCTGTCCTCCACAGACCAGTGCAGGCCTCCCTGTCCTCCACAGACCAGTTCAGGCCTCCCTGTCCTCCACAGACCAGTGCAGACCTGTCCTCCACAGACCAGTGCAGACCTGTCCTCCACAGACCAGTGCAGGCCTCCCTGTCCTCCACAGACCAGTGCAGACCTGTCCTCCACAGACCAGTGCAGGCCTCCCTGTCCTCCACAGACCAGTGCAGACCTGTCCTCCACAGACCAGTGCAGGCCTCCCTGTCCTCCACAGACCAGTGCAGGCCTCCCTGTCCTCCACAGACCAGTGCAGGCCTCCCTGTCCTCCACAGACCAGTGCAGGCCTCCCTGTCCTCCACAGACCAGTTCAGGCCTCCCTGTCCTCCACAGACCAGTGCAGGCCTCCCTGTCCTCCACAGACCAGTTCAGGCCTCCCTGTCCTCCACAGACCAGTTCAGGCCTCCCTGTCCTCCAGTCCCTTAAGTCTTCTCTGGAGTCCCTTCAGTCCTTTGGTTCTTTTTTAAGTCCTCCTCTAATTGTCCTCCTCCCAGTCCCATAGTCGTCATGACTTGTCCTCCAAGTCCTCTACTCCCCTCCGAGTCTTCCTCCGAGTCTTCCTCCGAGTCCTCTAGTATCGACCAGCTGTCAGTGATGAAACTTCACATGAGCGTCAGGTATGAATGGCGACAGACGTTGACGAACCTGTCTCACACCTGTCTCACACCTGTCTCACACCTGGTGACAGACGTTAACAAACCTGTCTCACACCTGTCGGGGACACGCTGGCGACGCCCCCGAGCTTTCAATCAAACTTCCCCTCCCAGGTATGTGCTTGTTCCTGTGTATAAAGTGTAAGAGTGTGTTTATTTAAAGGCAGTGTGTGTGTGTGTGTGTGTGTGTGGGGGGGGGGGGGGGGGGGTGTAGACAGTAGCAGTGCAGACCTGGCAGACGTTCAGGTGTAATTCATCACAGATTAGTCATTACCTGCCACAGGTGTTAGTCACCTCGCTGCACCGCTCCTCCTTCACTGCTTCCATTGTTTCTTCTGTCTTTTTATATAACTGTACTATCAATAACTTAAAGAGCCCAGGGTTGTTACCTGTTATTATCCAACTCTTTCATCTTTTTTTAATTGAATGCTGACAACTTCAACTCATATTCAGTTATAAGAAGAAGAAGAATGATAATTTGCTGCCAGCCTCATTCTTTAATTTGTTTACAGGAAATGTTTTACTGACATTTTTTATTCCTTCATTTTCCATCAGATGCTCTGCTTTTTATAAAGAAAATCAGACATTGTGTGAATCTTCATTGATTAGTTACAATAATCCACATCCCCACGTTTTCTCACTCAAAAAAGCTTATGCAAATGCAAATGAATCAAACTTCTACACGTCTTTAATATGATGCTTTTACATTGTTTATTTCTCTAATTTCTTCCAAAAGCAAAGTTAATGAAAACTAGACACTGAAGACAAGAGTGCAACTGATGAGGAAGAGGAGATAAAAATAGGAAACACACTGAAAAGAAAATAGGTTAAAGGAAACCGGAATGTGTCCTCAGTGCAGTCATGAGGGCTGTGGGAAGTCAGGATTTATTCCTCTGATATCATGTGAAAACAGATCGGTTTGATTCCCAAACCTCTGCTGAACTCTGTCGCACGGAAACACATTCATCAAGCAAATCAGCTGTTTCTGTCTTAGGAGATCCGAGCTGCGAGCGGGACAGGCCCGACGCCATCTCCAGTTCTGAGGGTCCTGAGATAGGCAAAGTAATGTGGGTAAAAACGCCACAGGGCACCTTTAAGTATCAGCTCATCTCAGGATGACAAGTTAACCGACCTGTTGAAGCCAGAAAACATGAGACAAATAACTCATGTTTTAAGGACTTTCTGTTGTTTTTGGTTGCTTCTTAACGCTCTGGAAGAGCTCAGAGTTCAGATAAACCCGTCAGAGACCAGCTGGTGAACACAAGGAGGACGTCAGGAGGAGGTGGAGACCAAAGACTGAGCTAAAAGAGAGAGAATATCGGACGTCCATCCATCAGCTGACGCATCGTGTTGCTCCCTAACAACTGAAACATATTAAGTGAACAGCTGATGATTTGTCAGTGTTTCTCCTGCAGGTTGAGGACCCGATGTGTCGTGAGTCATTCTGGGTGGATGGCGCTGGTCATGTGATGTCTTAATTGAAGGCGGAGCTGTCAAGTTTATGTCTGTTTGGCTGACGAATACGTGGAAACGTTTGTCTGCGAAGGAACCAGAGGTGATTCGGTTCACCTTGACAGACGATACAGGTGTGTGTGTGTGTGTGTGTTTGCAGTCCGACCAGCTCTGCTGCAGTTTTGGCAACAACTTACATTCATCTAATCACACACACACACACACACACACACACACACACACACACACACACACACACACTTTTGACAGTTTACCTAATTACTATAAAATGACTGTAAGCGATATTTTAACAACATCGAGCCAAGAGAGGCAGACAGATCATTACCTCGTTAAAAGGAATTCTGGGTAATTATGTCGTGGCTATTATTACTACAGCTGTGTGTCATTTCTTTTTTCTTTTTTTCTTTAAAAATTGTAACTAAATCATAAATAAAAGACTCAATAATTGTATTTTTGTTCCTTAAATGTCCCTTTAAACAGCTTCTCTCTGCTGAATGTGACGTGTATATATATATATATATATATATATATATATATATATATATATATTTGTCACATCTGCTCACTTCAGTGATGAAGATGAAGGTTGTAATGGCGGCACCATTCGATCAAATGGAAATATTTTAGACAATGAAGTTCTGCTGGTCTGAAGCTGTTTTGTCTTCATGTCAGAGAGGAAACGTGTGAAACTGCAGCAGCAGCCAAAGTCAACAGTGCTGCTATGTGGTTCACCCTGTCAGGGACAGACTCGGGATCAGCTTCCATCCCTGATCACAAACATCTCAGAAACCAGCAGAGAGATTTCTTCTTCTTTCTTTGCTGTAAATTCAGGGTTAATTCAAACTAAGAAACCTTTTTGTGAATATTTCTCAGATGTGAGACTCAGCTCAGTGTTAACCTCTCTCCACATTTCCCAATTTCCAGGACTTTATAGAATTCAAGGCTTTCCAGGTAGTTTGAGAGGGATGAATTTAGCAGCTACACAGTGAAGAAACAGCTAAATTAAAAAGTCTTCATTTGGGAAAAATATATATCAAACGTGTGTCTTTATTCCTCTTTCAGTATGTACATATTGCACACGGGCGGCAGCTTAAACAATATAAATATACTGGAATATCATCATCATCATCATCACTGTTATTAAGCATCATGTAACATAAAACACATTCAGCATCTCGGATCTTTCTGTCGCTCAGGACGACAGAACAAAACACAATAAAATCTTGTTATTTTGCTGACGTCCACTCTGAGGATTTGTCCATTTATTTCCTCCATGTTCAGGAAACACTGTTGTCCTGCGAGAACAAGAACGAGACACGGGGAAGTTCCTGTCCACGTTTAAATTTCCTGCAGTTCTGTCAGAAAACCATCATCACAGGAACGTTCGCGCTTCAGGAAACTACAAATCCAAGATGGTGTTCCTGTCGGTGTGGAGTCCAGCAGAGTCCAGCTGAGGTGAGGCTGGTTGTGGGTGAAGAAGAGGAGAAACTAGTGCAAAAGGTCAACAAGAGTTTAGAAGAGTTGCAGAAGAGATTAGAGGAGAAGTTAAGCAGAACTGAGTGAAGTCAGGTTGTTTAGTAAGGATGAGTCGTGCAAAACAGCTTTGAGTAGAAAGAAGAAGTCAGATAAAACCAGACGAGTCCAGTTGAAAACATGATTTAACTTGTTTCCATCCAATCACTGGCTGATGGAAGCAGGCGGCGCCATTAAACCACCACAGAAGAAGAGACACGACGAGGTGACGTCATTAAAAAGAGCTCCAGTCAAACGACGGAGAACACGTGGGAAACATGGCGGTGTTCATGTGAGGAAGGTCACAGCCTCCTCATCGCTCCACAGATCGTGTGTTTCCAGCTCTTCATCTCGGTGAGGAAAGTCAGCAGCAAGATGTTAAAAGATCTCTGTTGGCAGAAAAAAGAACGGAACAGAAAACCTCCTGGTCGCTGAAGAGGATCGAAGCCATCTGGCTGCACTTCTTCCTCGTTAAGGTGCCCCACCTTCCTCGTTGTCACGGCAACACTTCCTGTCCAGAGGCTGCTATAACGAGAAAGAAGAGGCAATAAAGTAAAGATAAAAAAACCTTTCCCTAAATCAAACATAACCGACCCGGCCCTTTAAGAGGAGGTGAACCAAGAGGAGGAGAAATAATGTGTGGGAACATGATCTATCTGTTCTCTTGGTCCTCAGCAGGGAGGTCAGAGGTCAAAGAGAGAAAACCCTTAAAACTGTACTCCAGTGGTTCAGTGTTGTACTCTGTTAGGTGACTAATGAGAGACAGAATAAAAAAAGAATCGTCAAAATCGCAGCAGCAGAGGTCAAGATATCCATACTAGTCCCCGTCTGGGTCGAGCTCCAGAAGCACCGGATACTACATTTCCCATGATGCAACTCTGAAGGCTTTATGGGCTCTACAGGTTTTGCTGGTTCCAATATCAACAGGTTCTACAGACCACTATTTACAGGTTCTGTGGGTTCTGTTGACTACAGATTTTAAGAAATTTCAGGTTGTACAGGTTCCAGA
>CM062215.1:710000-722500 GCA_031216445.1 Lateolabrax maculatus | reverse complement strand
CCCTGCAGTCTACTCAAGAATCTCTAAAACCTCTGTCAGCCCCTCTGGATCCGCTTCAATATGAAACTATCCCAACAACCTTTTCTCAACCTCTGGAACCATAAATTAGACCAAATTAACAAGCTTCAATTCCAATAAGCCTGAAATACTTGAAAATCTGTGGAACGTCCTCAAACCTCTTCAGACCTCTTGTCTCTAGAACCTCTGGATAATCTCCTAGCATATGAATGGGACCTCCTGTAGAACCCTGGGACCTCCTGAGGAGTCTCTGAAATCACCTTCAATGCCCCTTGAACCTGGAGAACCATTAAAATCTATTTGTTTCTCCCTGGAGCTTTCTCAAAGGGCCATGGAAAACCCCATCACAACTTCTGCCAGGCAGTAATTCAAGAACCTCTAAAACCCTTTTCACAAATCTTCTCAAAGAAGATAGAAACTCTAATCAGAACTTCTCAGGAAATATAAGGATTACTAAATCTCCCTTAGCATCACCTTGGAACCTGGAGAACCACCTAAGTGTTGTTTAAGTCCTCAGGCACATACTCAAGACCCAGGGAACAATCTTCAAGAACCTTGTTAACACCCCAGAAACCAGTAAAAAGTACATTGACTCAAGTAAGTACCTCAAATGTGTACTTCAGTACAGTACTTGAGTAAACGTGCTTAGTTCTCCACCTCTGTTCGTTTGATTGTCGGTTTCGGAAAGTTACACAATTTGTTGGATGGAGCCTCCCGATCCTGTCTTGTCAAAGGGGGTTTCGGACGCTGTTACATAAACTTATAAGCACTGTGTCTTTAGTGTACTGAGGCCTGAACAGAATAAACCCGATAAAAACATGTTAGCAGTGCTGCAGATTCACTGCGATGAGAGATGTAAGAAAAACTAAACACACTCAGTGAAAGCGTTCCGTTCTGCCAGGTTCACTTACTGTTATCATTCCTCCAACACACACATCTGCTGTCAGCAAACTGTTGCCACGACGACAGAAAAGCACACACACACACACACACACACACACACACTCACCCGAATTCTTAACCACACATGTGATAACTGAAAAGCCAAAAACAACACCAGGTGTGTGCAGGTGTGTGCAGGTGTGAAATGCGTGATCTCTCTCTGGTTTATCAGTGTCCCATCGGCTTCGTTTCATTGTTCGGACCTTTATCCCTAAAATAACATCCTGTTTTGAGACTGTTGACCATCACTGTAACAAACCAACACCGAACACTGACGAGGAGAAAAGAAACTGAATCAGAACAAGCTGCCACAGAAAAACTAAATACGAAAGAAAAAGAACAAACGTCTGATGTTTTTGGCTCAACAATCTAAGAATTGAACCCCCTGAGCCTTCATAATGACACAGATTAAACCCACACACACAGACTGGGGTCAAAGGTCAGAGGGGTCGTGGTAAACTATGTGTTCATGAAGTCTTGGAGACTCTGGAGACGTCTGAACACACCGAACCGAAGCCGTTACAGCTCTTTAATCCGTCTAATACGTCTTCAGTCTGTCTGTGTTTTCTGTCTCGTACCCAGATCGTTCTGTTCTGTTTTATTCTCAGATCTGAACCCTCAGCACCAAACTAACCAACATGCAGCTGCTTGGTGTCTTCGCCCGGCAGCCACACGTGTCCTGGTTTCAGACCTCCACCAGGCTGACATAAATAAAATGCTTTAAAAAAAAAAAACGTCTTGTGTCTTGCTTCTGAGAGTTTGGAGGCAAAAACATAATATCAACAAAAACCATTTCAGATTCTGTTATTCCTCCAGGACAGAAACGCTGCTGCATCACCCTGACAATACAGACATTTGTCTGACTGCTTCATCTGACCTTTTCCACCCAAAAACACACTTAAACACACACATAGAAACACACACAAACACAAGTACACAGCTCCTGGCAGTCTGAGGAACAAACTGTTCATTTGTTCTCTCAGATATCTCAGAACAGTGTGACATGGCCTTTTAATGGGAGTTCATTAATGACAAAACTAATCTGAGCAGTGATCAATCTTGTTCATAAAAAACAAGAACGTAAAGTAAGATAGGAACCCTTAAAACCCACTCACTGTCTCTTAGAACCTCATCTAGAACCCTAAAATGTTATCTGAACCTCCTCAAACGCCTCTGGAGCCGATCCATGAGCGCCTGAAATCCCCTCAAACCCTCTCAAGAACCTTTGTAACCCCTCGAGTCTCATCAAGAACCTGTCAGATTTCTTCAAGGACCTCTAAAAACAAAATTCCTCAAAAGATTCCAAAACCTCCTCAAAGGCCACAGGAACATCATCTGGAAGCTGAACTTTAAAAACTCCAGGGTTACGCCCAGAAAACTTCTGAAACTTTGTTGAGGAGGCCTGAAATCTCCCCAAGAACTCTTTAAACCTTTGAATCTCAAACTCATGCATGAAAAACAAAACACACTGAAACTGGACAGCCTGAGGGGAGGTAGCACCTGACAGACTGAATTCAGGGAGAAGAAGTAAAACATTCAGCTACCAGAGTTGATCCACAGCACAGCTCAGTGGTCCGAGACACAAACTGCACCCTGATGGGTGGAGATGTCCATCAGACGCTCTCACCTTTATAAGAACAGCTCAGCTCTGGATCACAGGAAGTGAACTGAGGCTGATTTGCTCCAAACATTCAAGCATGTTTCCTCTTCTGGCTTCTCCAATCACTGCAGCCGTTTTACCCTCGAGAGCTGATGGAAAACACCTGCTTTGACTTCAGTCATTGGGACAGAGGGTCATCAGCCCTGCTGGAAGAAGTATCTGGATACTTTACTTAAGTCAAAGCATCAATATATTCACGTAAAAATACTCCATTACAAGCAAAAGTAGTAAAAATCGTATTTAAGTGTATTCTCATCTTTATCTGTAGTAAAATAATGATACTTTAACTACATGAAGCTGGTAATATATTTTTTATGCTTCTTAAAATAAAAAAGACGAGGAATCAAATGAATAAATCACCGTTTCAGAAATTGTTTGTCCTTTATTGCTTCCATTTCTCCATCTGCTCGTATGCATACAGTTTCCTTTATATACATTTAAATGTTTCCAGTTTGTCCTGCTTCTTGACTTCCATCTTTCTCCTTTTCCTCCACACATGCAATTACACTTTTCAGTCACTTTTTAATTTTCTCCCATTTATCTCTTTTGTTCTCTCTCCATAATTCCAGTTTTCCAGTTAAATTGTATTTTTTTATGGTTAATAGAGAGTAAATTAGAACCTCTTACATTCGCACAGAGAAGATAATTATGTTCCTAAATTCAAAGCACCACCTTAAAAAGTTACATCATCTTTCCGACTGTTATGTCTTCTTACTATCTGCTACTTTGAGAAAAGACTTGAGGCTCCATCACTCGTCCAGATGGAGGCTGAAGCCCAAACAAAAGAAGAGAAGATCCAACAGCAGCAACAGAAACAGATGAACATGAAACAAGAATATTTACAGAACAGGACAGGCTACATCCCTTATTTATCTAGTGCCAGCTTATAGCTGGTAATAACATAGAAAATGTGACCTTTAAATTATGTTGACTAAAAAGTCAAAGTAAAACTGCTGTTAAAATATTTCCAGTGCTGCCTCACATCGGAGAGGAAGTTAACAGCTCTGCACGACTTTACAAATGTTTGAAATAATAAGAATAAAAACATACATCCAGTTGGTTTCACTTTGTTTCGACGTTTGGAAACTGGGGAGGTTTCCATCCCAGTATGATGCCAGAATTAACTGATCTAACATTAATTCAAGAATTGCTAAATTAATGCCAACAGATTAATATCATGAGAATCTGTTGAAATGATTGAGCGATTTAATCTCAGTCAAAGTTTGGATTCATGAACGTTTCTTGTTTCTTTGTCATTTCGATGTGGTCATGTAAAACATTGGGAAAGGCTTTAAAATATAACTGCATAAACATTATTATCTTTATCATACTATAAGATAATTATTGTCACATTTACTCTTTTATCTCAAGAAAGCACGCTTTTTATGTCCAAATGAAAATAATTCCACGTCCTCTTTGGTCAAAAGTTGTGTTTGCTACAGTCAGCCAGAGAGAAGATGGACATTTATGTTCTGGATTTAGATTTCTCTTACTAATGCGAGACAATATATCATACATGACGTAATAAAAACATGTGAATGTCTGTTCAGTATCCGTGCAAGTAGTAAAAAAACGACAAAAATGCAAGATCATTACCGTAGTTTAAATGAAGTACATTAACTGGAGGTGTCGGGGTAAAGATGGTCATTGTGTCGTTGCAACAAGTTTGTTTTCTTGAGATCGTGATTCCACAATCATGAGAAAGAACACGAGGAATAATCACACACATGTCCTTTCCAGGCTTCTGTAGCTCAAGACACATCAGTGTAGCCACATGTGCTTCGGTACATTCAGTTAAACTCCTCAGTCCAGCCCAGCCCAGCCCAGTCCAGTCAGTCCAGCCCAGCCCAGTCCAGTCCAGTCAGTCCAGCCCAGCCCAGTCCAGTTAGTCCAGTTCAGTCCAGTCCAGCTCAGCTCAGCTCAACATAGGCGTGAACAGTTTAAACGTGAGGATCTGTAGAAGACCCAGGCTTCGTCAGATTCAGGAGAGATTTTCTGACAACTGGATTTGAGGAAAAGCTTTGTTGCATCTACTTCCTGCTGAATCCAAGCTGCAGCGATAAACTTGTCGTCCCGTCCATCAAGAAATCTCGACCAGCCTCCGGCTCGATCCTCCTTCGGTTCCTGAAGACTCAATAAAAACCTCGTCGTCTTCGTCTTCCTCCTCCTCGCTGTCTTCTTCAAAGATGGCAGTCATGGGGGCGGCGTAGAGGCGGCAGCGGGCGGCAAAGCGCCGGCTGGAAGAGCAAGGAGGAGTCAGAGAGCGAGGCCGCATGGAGGATGAGGAGGAGGAGGAGGAGGAGGAGGAGGGGGAGGAGGAGGAGGGGAACGAGGAGGACGGGGAGGACAGGAAGAAGAAGGGAGAAGAAGAGGAAGTGAGGAGAAGATGATTATGCACCAGATCCCTTTGAGTCCATCCGAACATCATGGAGAAGTTCTGGCTGCACGGAGACACTGGGACGTCCAGGGTCAGGTGGGCATTAAGGTCACATGCGTCCGAGGTCTGGTACAAGCTTGTGGGTTTGACCTGGGGTCGGTCTGATGACGGTGGCGGCGGCGGCAGCGGCACACTCTGGAGGTCGGTAGTGGCCGCAGGAGGAGCGACGACACGAAGCCGCTCGACAGCTGAGATTCGAGAAGACGAATCAGACCGACTGCCCTTCCTCAGCAGCAGAGCCTTAAAGCTCTCGCTCCTCGTTGATCTTCTCAGGGCTGCGGGTCGCACTGAGCGGGGCAGGGGGTCAGTGGGGGTGACCGGAGGGGAGGAGGAGGAGGAGGAGGAGGAGGAAGAGGAGGAGGTGGAAAGCGAGATACGAAGCCTGACATCTTCTGCATCCTTTCTTCCCAGCATCTTCCTCTTAGACCTGAGACAAACAGAAAAAGAGCAGTCACATTCCTGTTGTGTTACATCTGGTTTGTCAAGCGGTGGGGGGGGGGGGATCTGTAAGGAAGGATTTAGGGCACATGAAAGAAGGAAAGTCCCTGCTGGAAAGCAAACGCGCAAACAGCTTGAAGCTGAAAACTGGAAGTCAGGGAACAACAAGGATGGAAGCAACTTGGTTACAGAGCAGAGAAGACGTTTCTATGTGGGAACAAAGTAAACACACAGGGACAAGAAATAAACAAGCTTCCTATCTGCGGAACAAGGACGGAGGAAGGGACCGTTACTAGATGTGGAAGAAGAAGAGTCAACTAAACTCCACCTACTCATTCAGGGACCAATCAGAGGCTTTACCTGCCGACCAGGTGTCTCACGCTGTGCCTTCCCACACTGCACTGCTCCACAGAGGCAGAGGGAGGAATCAAGCAGACATATGAGGATGTACAGTAACAGTGTGTGTGTGTGTGTGTGTGGGTGTGTGTGAGTGTGTGTGTGTGTGTGTGTGTGTGTGTGTGTGAGAGTGTGTGTGTGTGAGTGTGTGTGTGTGTGAGAGTGTGTGTGTGTGTGTGTGTGTGTGGGTGTGTGTGAGAGGGTGTGTGTGTGTGTGTGTGAGAGTGTGTGTGTGTGAGTGTGTGTGTGTGTGAGAGTGTGTGTGTGTGTGTGTGTGTGTGGGTGTGTGTGAGAGTGTGTGTGTGTGTGTGTGTTACCTGTGGATGACAGCGAACAGATCCTCTGTGGTTCGGGGTCGACCGGAGACGAACATCTGATCTGCTGAAACTCTGACAAACAGATCAGCTGGACAGAGAAACAAAGAGAGAATTCAATCTGAGTATTTCTGTCTTCTAGCCAAGAGTTAGAATAAGAGGGTGCTGGTCTCTAAACCAGTAGCACATGCAGTATTTGGGGGTAATAATCTTACTAGTTTAGAATAGAAAATCTGAATAGTTGTACAAATGATAAAGTGATAATATTAACTAAAACTTACCATCTGGAAGTCCTCCGGCCTCCTTCTCTGTTTGCCTCCTCCTGTCCTCCTTGCTCCCCTCCTCCTCCTCCTCTTCTTCCTCCTGCAGTTCCTGTATGAGGAGGTCTGGAAGCGACAGCTCGGCCCGCAGGCTGTCAGTGGACAGCGCGCTGCTGAGGGAGTACCTGCTCTGACCAATCAGAGCGCAGGAGCTTTCTGAGTCACTGGTATCTTCATCAAATACCTTCGTTATCCTCACCCTCTCACATGTTTGCACCTTCCTCTCCTTCGCCACATCCCGTTCGTCTCCAGATGAGGATGAAGATGAGGACGAGGACGATGAGGATGACGAAGAGGGGGAGGGCTCCATCAATGACATCATCAGCAGTTGCCTGCCTGGCCTCCTCTTCCTCCTCTTCCTTGTTTTGTCTTTTGTCCTTGTGGTGGATGGCATCATCATCGTTGTTGTCTTCATCCCTCTCCCTCCCACCCTCTCCTTCTCGGCCTCTTCTTCGTCCAAGGATGACCTCATCATCCTCTTATGAAATGTTTTCTCATCGTGTTCAGGAAGTCTTGTCCTGATGATCCCAGCACAACAGGGGTCTGTTTGGACGCTCCCTGTCTGGGTGGAAGTAGCTCCGTGGGCCCCTGAGGTGCTACAGGTCTCCGAGGTTCCCCATGTTCCTGAGGCTCCACAGTTCTCTAAAGTACTCATGGTTCCATCGATAGTGTTTGGCGCCCCTTTGATACTCTGGGTCTCTGCGATACCCATGATCCCTGAGGGGCCACAGCTTCCATAGGGGCCCATGGTCCCTAAGGTACTACTGGTCTCCATGGTGTCCCAAGTTTCTGTGGTACCACGGTTCTCCAAGGCACCCATGGTCGCGTCAGCCCTTGTGGTATCCATGATCCCAGAGGTGCCCATGGTCCCTAAACTGCTACTGATCCCTGTGATCTCCAGGGTGCCACAGGTCCCTGAGGCGCCTGTGGATGCCTCCCCTTTATTTTTAGATCCAAAGAGCAGTTTGGTTGTTTTGGGGGAGGTCAATGAGAGATCTGGCTTCTTGTGCAAAGTGGGTGGTTTCTGCCTCTGAGGGGAGCTGGCAGGTGAGTGTGCGGTGATGTCAGCAGCGTTCACTGAGTGTGCAGGTACAGTTGTGCGTGTCACTGATTTGTCAGGAATTGATGTTTTCTCAACAGTGGTGCGTGTCAAGTGCGTTGGTGAAGGTGAACATGGGCTCAGTTGTGTGTGTGAAGGTGAGCAGGAGGAACCAGGAAGCTGTGATGGACTGCTGAGTCCAGGAGAAGGCGCTGTGATTGGTCCACTGCTCTTCCCCCCACCTGGACCTCGTCTGGCCTCAGGGGATCCCATGAGACTCAAAATGCAAAGATCAGGCTTCTTTGGCAGGACCGGCTTCTCCGGGGAGCTGAGCTTCTGCGGGCTACCTGGCTTACAGACCCTGTTACTCTGTTTTAAATCACTAAATGCTGTGAAATCTCCACCAGCTGCACCACGGTTACGCATTTCTGAATTATTCTTGTAATTTCTCTCGACTTCCTCTTTGCTCTCTGATAATATCGTTCTGCTTTCTCTGTGAGACTCTTGTTTTGTTCCAGAAAGGGTCCAGTATGAAGAATCTGTGTGCCAGTCGCCCTCAGAGTTTCCCTGTTTCTCTGCAGGCTTAGTTCGCACTGTATCTGTGGCCTGTTGGTGTTGCAAAGACGGATGTTGGATAATTGTGTCGATGTGGTTTATATCAGTAACACAAGACATTTCGACCCAGGGTCTATCGGGACTGTTTGCCAGTGAAGCATACATGTCTGTCTCTTCCTTCTCTCGGTCGATGAGCTGGATGTCTTCAGCAGCACCGATGCCTCGTGTCATCGCTTCACTTCTTGTTAGATTGTAGTAATCATGATGTGATTTGCACTCGGCTTCAGCAGATGAAGCTTTGGCCAGCATGAAGCCTGTGACTTCCTGGTTGTTGACGGAGCGAAGCTTGACCCCCTGCAGAGCGTGGGCCGTCACCAGGGGGCGGGGGGGCAGGGCCACGTTAACGCAGCGGGGAGGAGACTTGCCAAGGCTGGATGAAGACAGGGAGGTGGCAGGGGATGTGGGGACAGCAGGCAGAGGAGGAAGAGGAGGAGGTGGTGGTGGCGGAGGAGGAAGGTCAACGACTGGAAATTCTGAAGGGAGAAGAAGAGGAGAGGGTGGAGGAGGGAAGTTGGTTGATGATGACATCGTGGACAACAGAGCATGATGGGAGGTCTGCCTGATGGCGTAGGTGTAGGAGGGGGGAGGAGGCCGAGAGGAAGGAGGAAGAGGAGGAGGAATGGGGAGACCCAAAGGTGGGAGAGGAGGAGGAGGAAGAGGTGGGGGAGGGGGAGGAGGAAGATATGAAGGTGGATGAAGAGGAGCAGCAGAGAGTTTAGTGAAAAAAGGAGCAGGCAGGCAGCGTTGAGGAAGGGGAGGAGTGGAAGAAGAAGACTCGTGAATGGGGGAGTAGAAGACTGGAGGCAAAGGAGAGGAACATTCTGGGAGAGGAGAAGGAGGAGGTGGAGCAGGGAGAAGAGGATGCTTGGCAGAGGATTCTGAAGAGGTGCAAGAGGAGAGGGAAGAGGTGGAGGAAAATGAGGAGGAGAGGGAGGAGAACAGTGATGACTTCCTCTCTGGCACTGGTGGCTTTGGCCTCCCTTCGCCCCGAGACCTTGTCCTGGGCAGGGAGGAGATGGCGGGGGACAGAGGGAAGGAAGATGATCGTAAGGAGGAGAAAGGGGAGGTCGGGGGGAGGGAGAAGGCTCCAGGGCTCGCTGCGAGAGGGGAGGAGGGGTTGAGGGGCGAGGACACGGGAGTACCAGGAGTGGGGGTGTTGGACTGGCTGGAGTAGCCGCTGGAGGGCGAAGCGAGGCGCTGCAGTCCAGCCACGGAGGAGGAAGCTGTTTGGGGGTTGAGAGTAAATCTCAGCCCCTCCTCCTCTGAGCCCGGAGACCCCGGGCCAAAGACGTGGGCCCCGGGGCTCGGAGGAAGGAGTTCAGAAGGAGGACAGTCATCGGAGGACACCGCCTGGCAGTCCGGGCTCAAAGGTTCAAAGGTTGTGACTGTCCCGCAGTGAAGCCCACTCTGCCGTCTTTTGGTGTTGCTCCGTGGCACCCAGGGGTCATGGAAGCTCTGGGGAGATGAGGAGGGCGTCCGCTGGGCGGCGTGCTCTGGGCCGGGGCTGGAGGAGGAGCGGGAGGACCTGCTACGCCCCGGCCGGCGCCTCAGAGAGTCAGAGCGCAGTGGCGGAGGAGGCGGGCGCTTGGACTTGCGGAGGGAGATGCTGCGGGTGATGGTGCGAGAGTAGCAGGAGGAGGTGCTGTTCTTCCTTTTCTCCCGATTGAGCGAGGGAGAGGAGGTCATTTTCTCTGACCACACAGAGTTGCTGTCAGCGTTAGAGGGCGAAGAGCGCCCAGAGGAGAGCAGGGCATCACAGCGCCAACCTTCCCCAGAAGCACATCTCATCTCCTGGGTGATGCCGCTGTGGACACTGGAGCTGGGGGAGAGGGGCTGGTAGCTCCATGCCTCCCCATCGGAGGAGCACCGGGTGTCCTGCTGGGTGGAGGTCCGGTCATCAGTAGCCTGGTAGCTAAACTGAGACTCTGATTCTGCGATGGAGGAAGAGGAGAGATAGTGGGACGAGGAAGGGGAACTGCGATGTTGGGCAGCCTCATTCAGGGGCTTATCGCTGGGATAAGACCACTCTGATTGCAGGGCTTGGCTGGGGGTTCGGGGGACGGAGGAGGTGACAGGGGAGGAAGGAAAAGAACAGGATGAGGAGCAAGGGGACTGGGGGATGACTCTTGCAGCGGGGTCAAAGGGCAGCAGAGGCTGGATGTCACTGGGGAAACCCTGTAGATCTTGTGACTAGAGAAGAAAACAGAAAAAAAAGGGAAAGAATCTTATTTTTTTATTTTCAGTTATGAATTATTATTATTATTATTATTATTATTATTAATATACTAAACTGACCTGGCAACAAGATGAGGAGGCACTGAGGGTCCTGTAGGAGGCGCTGCTACAGCTGGCCTCGGAGTTCAGAGAGGAGAAGGTTGCATCACGGGGGAGGCTGAGGACCTCCAAGGAGGACTCGGACTGGTCACGGCGGGAGCTAGCAGGTTGGGAGGAGGTAAGGGAGGCCATGAGGCTGGACATCCCCTCTCCCTTCGGGGCTCGGATCCTCCTTGCTGATGACTGCCCCTCCTCTCTAACTTCTCCTCTCTCCTTCTCTTCCTCCTCCTCCCCTGTATTCTTCTGTTGTTGGGCAGAGGTGCAGGAGGAGGAGGCGGGTCGATCCACAGTGGAGAACTGACCGGGGAGAACTAAAGACACCAAAGGCGAGTCTGGAAAGAGAAGAAAGGTGATTGAGGTGAGTGATGCTTCGAGTCCTGCAAGGACAGACATGAGAGGTAAAGTGATTGATTGATTAATTGATTGATGAAAGGGGGAATGAACAGGTGCAGCTCGTACCCAGCTTCCGTCCGACATCATCAGGTATCCCAGCAACTGTCTTGCGGCGGCTCAGGTTACGGGGTCGCCGGGATAACGAGTCAGTGTTGGAAACCACTCTACGAACACTGGCCTGCCGATCAAAACTCTCTCCTGAAGTGGACACATGTACGAAAACACGAGCATTGAACATAAGAGAAACCCGTCTTAGTTAGTGAGTTTGTAGAACAAGAGATACGGTCAGTTTAACATGTTCCACGTCCGAGTGGAGTCAAATACAAATCTAGAGTTGGAGTCGAGTTTTAAGTCTCGCTACAGTCCAAAGTCTGAGTTAAAGCTCGAGTTCTAATCAAGTTCCAAGAATATTTAGTTTAGTTTATTCTTGGGTTTGAGTCCATATCAAATATCAAGTCCAAGTTTAAGAGTCCTTGATATTAGAATCTAGATCTGAGACCTGTGATATTGATTGGGACGATATCAGCTCCGACGGCCTCCGCCTGCTGCCTCATCCTCTCCTCCGGCGTTGGGAGCCGGGGGGTCGGCTCCATCGCCACGTCAACTGTTGGCTCATAGGCGGGGGCAAAGACATCCCAGCAGGAGGTGCGGTGGACGGGGTTGAGGACCAGTGGGGTCAAAGGTCGCGTGTTGTTCAAGATGAACTGCTCGTCTTCCTCTGAGGAAGCTGAGGACTGAGTACACAAGCACACCGTTCACTTACACATTTGTTTAGCTATCTTAGAGTGCAGCTGAGCCCAAAATAAACAAGTTTAAACCTAGTGGAGTCTAGTTTAACTAAACTGTGGACTGCAGTTTTAGACTGTAGAGTGAAGTCCAGTTTAACGGCAATAGGTTCTAATTTAAACCCAGTATGATCTGGTTTAACATTGGACAGTTAAATTTAACCCGAATGTAACCCAAGGAGTTAAATTCTACTTTCGACTCCTCAGGTCTAACCCTGAGGAGTTTAATTTAGTATCGTAATCTCAGCCTGGTTTAACCTCATAGGCCTTAACCAGGTTTTAGCCAAGTTAAGTCCAGTTTAAAAGTAGGAGAGTCAAATCTAGTCTGGCAGGGTCGGAGTAAACCCTACTACAGCTGAATTTAAGCCCAGTTCAGTCGTTTAATTGGTAGAATTAAACAGTAGAGTGGGACTGAACTAGTTGAACTACTATATTTTAACTTGGTAAAGTCAAGTTTAAACCCAGATGAGTCTAGTGAAGTCTAAAATAGTTTTCTTTAGTCTAGTTCATTCTAGTCTAGTCTACTTTAGTCTAGTTGGATCCATGTTTACCTTTCTCCTCCAAACTGAAAACTTGAAACAAACTGAAAAGCAAGACTGAGAGAGGAAGTCGAGGAGTCTGGACCTCTGAGAGGAGGGAGGAGCAGCAGGGAGGAGAAACAGGAGCAAATGAATGAAAGAGCAGGAGACGATGTGCAGTTTAATGGTGAAATAACTGTCAGTAGTTCAGTTTGACCAGCAGATGGTAGTAAAACAAAGTGATCCTCCACTAACGCAGGAAGATAAAACCAGAAGTGGATCAAACTACAT
>CM062215.1:657500-705000 GCA_031216445.1 Lateolabrax maculatus | reverse complement strand
TCATCACCAGTCACAAACTGGGACAGTTCCAGTCTGTAAGTGTGCCAACTATCTGGGCCAGTGGAGCAGCTAATTACTTCTGTCTTCATGGCTGACAGCCTGTCCGTCCGTCCACCGTCTGTCGTCAAACCGCCTTAATTAGTTTAATTAATTAGACAGTAAGTAGGCCACGCTATCATTATGTCACCGTGTGTATTTATAGTTTCATTATGTTCAACTCTGAACTCTGCTGTCCAATCAGAGGAGGGCAGGGGCGGGGCCAGGATCACCACCTAATGACATCGTGGTCCAACATCAAACCAGGTGCAGCAGACAGGTGGAGCTGACAGGTGGAGCTGACAGGTGGAGCTGACAGGTGGTCGGTGTGTTTTGCATGTTATCTGAGCTGTGATACATTATTGATCCGACAGTAACACTGTGTGAGTGTATCGGAGTTATCAGAAGAGGTCTCCAGGCCAACAGACCTTTATCTCAGCAGATATTTGGACTGGTCCGGGTAGAAAAAGGTGCAGATTATAATACCTTAATGATAAAGTAACCATCGTTAAAGTCCACCTGAGCTCTTCATCAGGGACAATAACAAGGTCTACTGGGACCATTCAGGACCAAACACAGGTGAACTGGCTCTGTTAATTTGAGACCAAACAGAACCAAATCAGATCATCTGGGATTACTTTGAGTAACCCCAGACCAGGCCAGCCAGGAACATTCAGGACCAGCTAGGACTCCATACTACACATGTACTATATTGCGACAGTCCACACAAACATGTAGCCTACTACCCAGAATTCCTAGCAGTACCTCTGTGTATGAGGGGTGTGGTTTGTGTTGCTTCCAGCCCGGAGCTCCTCCCCCGGCGGGGTCTGAAGCAGAAGAAGCCGGTCCTGCTCCTCCTGCTGGGCCGGTAGCGGTACTGCGGCGGCACCTCGGGCTCCATGAGGGGGGGCGCTGTGCTGAAAGGGGAGGGGATGGGCAGGGTGTAGCCGGGGCGGGGCAATGGGTTGGGGGGGCATGAACTAGTCCGGCGGCGCTGGGTGAGGACCGGGTAGGTGGGGCGCGGCAGCTGAAGGGGCGGCGGGTTGGGTTTCCCATAATCTTCTGGAGCGAGGAAAAGTTTCCCGTGAACCTCTGGAGAAAGAGACGGGTGGACGTGGGGTCCAGGTGGGAGGTGCTGGCAGCGGTACCAGGGGCTGTTGCCTGGATACTGAAGGTGAGGCGGGAGGGGCTTTATGTCACCTGACTGTGTCCCCGGCCTGCCGGCACTACGTGCGTTCAGCCCCAAGATGGCGTCGTGGTGCTGGTGGATTTTGGCACTGAGAAGGCGCCGACGCAGGCTGCCCTCCATCTTGGGTTGCAGGGCGGCCATCTTGCGTGGAAGAAGCTCATCTCGCTCGTCATCAGGACCTGGGTTCCAGCAGCGTGACGCCACGCCAGGCCCCGCCGCCTCACCGCCCAGACACTCCACGTATGAAATCATCCTGCCCTGGTGGCCGATTGGCTGTCTGAAGTCCGGCTCCGCCCTCAGGACAGGTCAGAGGCGACAAACAAAAACTAGTCCCTCGATAACCATCTTTTCACAATAAAAGCCGCAGAGAATATCAAACCCTTCATCATAAAAGCCCCTTTTATTTCTTTCTTTCCCCTTCCAAGTTTAACTTTTCACAATAAATGTCCAAGTTTAGTATGTCCTTCACAGTAAAAGCCTAGAGTTCTTGAAAATAAATGAATACATAAAAACAATATTTCTATCCTTCACAGTAAAATTTGTATTTTTTAGCTTAACATATTAAATACTTTTTGCGATCTTACACAGCTTTAAAATAATGAAGTACGAACCACTGAATGTATCCCCACAGTAACACCACTAACTTGTATCCTTCCCAAAAAGCCTCAAATGGTTGACTACAAAATGTTCCAGTTCTCCACACAAAATGTCCAAAATGTGTTCAGTCAAACTTCAAAATGATTGATGTCCATCTTTCACAATAAAAGGTCAAAGGAGCCTTCAGATTTGTTGTAAAAAAAATCCACATAACAGCTTCAAAACTTCTACATCCCCAAAGGTTTTTCAGTTTGCCACATTTAGGTCTTTTCGCAGCTCCATGTAACTTCTTCTCATCCCTTCACAATAAACTTGTCACCAACCAAAAGCCAAAAAAACTTTAAATCCAGAAACGTCTCAACAGTAAACGTGATATTTCCCCGAAGCGTTGACTGTGTGTTGCTGTATTTCCTCTCCTCTCTCCGTCTCTAATCTTCTAACACGGATAATCCAGGTCTGCAGATGGCCTAGGAGAGGCAGGTATTTACCTCAACACACACACACACACACACACACACACCACATGTTGCTTGATACTGTATTACTGTGTCAGACCGGGTAATTCTATATTTGGATCACAGAATCAGACAACAGAAGGTCAACGTTGAACAAAGACTTTCATCACTTTTTGATCCTGAATCTGCTTATATAGTTTCAGACGCAGCTGTTTGAAGAAATTACTGAGCCTTTTTTCAAACATGACTCTATGTGTTTGTGAGCTGTTCAGAAGGAACCAATGAGCTTAAAGACAGGAAGTCAGACAGTATTAAGAGATGGACAGCTTATAACGTTCTGCCACCAGTGTACTTAGTCCATCCACTGACACAGCTTGTGATATAGCTGAAAGCTCAGGAAGAAGCGTCGGCTGTTTCCGAGATCAATAACGAAATTTTAAGTAGTGAAGTCCTTAAGGAGCTCTGAACATTTACAGATCATGACTCTATCTGCTGTTGAAGACCATGTGAAAGCTCCTGAACAAGCAAGTAAGTGGAGTTTGGACTGTTTTTACAAAATAAGAGATAGTTACACACTTGTCCTCTCCAGGCTTCCATAGCTCCCTCTGAGCCAAAGAGACGTGTTGAAAAGCATCAATATTTCTGTTCTGAATGGTCTCATTGATCTGCTGATTGGCTGATTGGTTCAGCGTGCAGAGTCGTGCTGTGGTCACCTGACCAACACTGTCCATCTCCAGTTCCTCCTCCTTCATCGTCAGACACGTCTCCTCTGACGCTTTGATTCATTTAATTATTTGAGAACCTAAAGACCTTTAAAACAAATGAAGCAACTTTTAAAACCAGCAGCAGTGTTTCATTATTACAGCTGATATATTTCTATATTTCTATATTTGTACAAAACACGTGATGGACTAACTTCTGTTGTTTCTGTCCAACATGGAGGAATTTATGACCCAAAAGCTGCCGATCATTCAGTCACCATCAGCCTGCTGCACAGAAACAGCTGTGTTTTGGAGGCTGAATGGGATGTTTCAGCCTGCCCCGACAGGCCAGCAGTGATTACTGACTGACACACACACACACACACACACACACACGTCAAACTCAAGAATGCCTCCTGACCCAAACTTTCACTTCTGCCACGAGCCACAAAGATTCAGTTTCAACACAAAATATGACGGGACCCGTTTGAGCCACTGCAGCAGCAGTAAAGCGGCCGTAACCATAGTAACGGCTGCAGAAAGAAAGCACAAAGGACAGCAGCAGCTGTACTCTGGGTAATACTAAATCTAGTCAACACTTTCCCTCCATTAGTCTCTCTCTCCGCTCAGAATAGAGCTCGCTCGACCATCACACACACACACACACACACACACACACACACAAAAGAAAAGGTTATGGAGATAACTGTGTGTGTGTGTGTGTGTGTGTGTGTGTGTGTGTGTGTGTGTGTGTGTGTGTGTGTGTGTGTTAACAGAGTCCTGACAGATAGCGGACAGAATGACCTACATCTGAGCACACGCACACACACACACACACACACATAAACACACACACAGAGCTGGCTCTGGAAAGTTTTTGGCAACACACACATTTCGTTTAAGTGCACACACACTCTTTTATCTGCAGCATTTCTACTAAACTTCTACATTTTAAACTCCTCCATGCATCTCTCTCTCTCTCTCTCTCTCTCTCTCTCTCTCTCTCTCACCTTTTAAGCAGAGCATGTTGTCCTCGCTCGCCCAGCGTTGCTGGCAGTGTCAAAGTGACTCTCAGCTAACAAAGACTGAAAACACACAAGTTCAAACACAGATTCCTCCCTCTCTCTCCCTCTGTCTCCCTCTCTTGCCCTCCTCCTACCACAATAAAAGCCCCCACCCTTCTTTCTTTCTCTCTGCTCAAACCGATCCTTGCTCAACCCTAACTCTCTCTCTCCCATCATCCCCTCAGACAGCGGTGGAGGAAGTTTTCAGCTCCTTCACTGCAGTAAAAGTATGTAAGTAGAAGGAGAAAGTAGAGTACAAGTATTCAGTATTTGTACTTTGCTGCTAGTAACTATAATAAATGTCTTTTGATGTCTTTGCTGTTTTTTCGACTGTTGCTAGGCAACCAAGCAAGCAAGCATCTCCCCAATTAGCCAATTAGACGGCTGCCTGATGTTTGAGAAGAGTCTCACACACACACACACACACACACACACACATCTGACTGACAGATGATGCTAGACTTGTAATGGGTGACTGGAGATGTAGTCCTCTCCTGCGCTCCCTCTTACCTCCTCAGCAGGTAAATATAGCTTCATTAATCACCTTAGTCTGCCCTGGATACACACACACACACTCAAACACACACACACACACACACACACACACACACGCTCACATACTCTCTCACACACACACACATAAGCACAGGCACACACAGTATAACCCAGTTACCCAGCTGCATATGAATCATCTATAAAAATATTCTGTGTTTTTAAAGTTTGTATAATGTTGTTATATAACAGAATAAAAACTTTAAACCAATCAGCAGCTTTAAAAATCTCTTGATTATTGATCGGTTTGAGTGTGAGTGAAAATAAAATAAACCTGATAGTAGGTGCTGGAGCATATTAGTTATATGTGTTACTTTATTTATAATAATGCAGATGTTCTTTATCAGTTTATCTCTTTAAAAATTCAGTTTATTTGCATCTAAAAAGACTTTAACAAAGAAACCCCAGTGAACTTTAAGGACTGAGATCTCGCGATAGCAGCGGCTGGGGGGGGGGAGCTTGGTTAACGGGATTGTTGTGATTGGTCAGTTGCCAGACGGCTGAAGCGAGCTGATTGGCTGCGCTGAAGGTAAACAAGGAAGTGAGCGTTAGCGCCTCAGCGGACTGAAGCTAGTAGGTGGGTTCGGTATAAACAAAGATTTCATTGTTAAAATGAGTGATTTTCCTGTCGGTTCAGGTCGAGAAACTTTATTACAGATAAACACACCCGGCGGTTCTGGCGGTTCAATGGAAAAGACGATTTAAAAAATGCGCGTTGGCAGCGGGGTTAGCCTGTTAGCTGCGGTTATTACCGTTATTACACTATTACACAGTCCCGGGACAAACCCGGAAATCTGTGTGAAACGGGACTTACTGCAGACACGAGTCTCTGCTGTAAACCAGTCCTGTCGGAGTCTGTTTGGTAAAATAGCGGAAATATAAATGAAGTCTGGTTATAGGTTTTCATGGAAGTCCTTTGGTTTAGATGACAATCATGAAATCCAATGAAGGGCTTTTACCAACGATTATTCATTATTTTTTAATTGATCATTTAATCTATAAATGATCAGTAAGTACTGTTTAATTCCATTATAATGTGCTGGGCTGCAGCCAGGATTTAGAAATAAACGTCACACAGCTGATCATCTGGTGCGTTTATTATAGATACATTTATGTGTTAATTCTTCTTCAGCTCAGTGGACACGGAGGTTTGATTTCCACTTCAGACAAGAGAGAAAACGTTAAAAACAAAAGAATCAGATACTGGAGCCAACAGGAGGACCAGCTGAGGAGGGGAGAGGAGGAGCAGGGTTAATTGGGAGCATCAAGAAGAAGCTTGGAGACGTCCCCTTCAGTGAGGGAGGCCGGCAACATGTTGGCAGCACCGTGGCCGAGACGGACCACATCTACTCTGAGACGCTTCATTCATTCTGATTCTTTCTGTCTTCATCATTAAAACTGCTCACATCCTGTCGTCCATGATTCACAATAAAAACCCTGTGAGGAAGTGACAGGACCCGAGATAAACAGATCAAATAAAAGCCTGGGAACCTCCACAGGTGAGCCAGGTGTACCGAGGTCATGTCCTCCCAATGTCCCCAAGTCAGAAATACCACAAGCAAAGTCTCCGGCCATTATTTTCATCCTACATTGATCTGCAGATCATTTTTTCCATTCATTGCAGGGCTTCAACTAACGATTATTTTCACTATCAGTTAATCTGCACTTTATTCTGGTCAACAAGATGTGAAAAAGTGACGCCTTTAAATTTCGTTTTATGTCCAAAAGCCACAAATATTCAGTTTACTGTCACAGATGACAAAGAAAAACAACAAATATTCACATTTAAAAACTGGAACCAAAGAATGTTTTTGCCAGTTTTGCTTGAAAAAGGATTTAAATAAGTTCAATTAAATTTGTTGCAGATTAATTTTCTGTAAATCGATGAATTCACTAATTGTTTCAGATCAGTTTTCTTTGTCACATGAAAGAAATTGAAATGTTTTCTTTATCAATCAGCCAAAAAATCTGAAAACGTCACTTTTGACTCATCGATAATTAATAGTCTCCAGTGGCGCCGCTAAAGGGGGAGGTTTATTTTGGTTGGCCAACTGTTGTATTGACTGTTTTTGAACGTGTCTAACTTCATTTGTCTCCGTCCTGTAGGAGCAGCGATGTCGGTCATCGTACAAACTCGAGGTGAAGCGGGCGGCGGTGTCGCAGCTCACCTCCAGTGCCCCCACTGCGGCCATTTCTCCAAGAGCCACGCCCACCAGCTGTCCCACATGGCGGCCTCTCACCCCGCCTGCCTGGACGGCGTGGCGGTGGGTCGCCTCGGCAACATCGTAATGTACCAGAGCACCGCCCGGCTGTTCCACTGCTCCGACTGCTTCTACACCAGCAAAGACTTCACCAAACTGTACAAGCACATCATCTCCAAACACTGCGTGGACGAGAGGGACGGGGGAGGAGGGGACGACAGGGAGGAGAAGACGGGGGAGGAGGAGCAGGAGGAGGGAGGGGAGGACGCTCTTAAAAAAAAGAGGAGCAGTGAGGCTGAGGAGGAGGAGGGACATGGTGGAGGTGGCGCCTCACAGAGGCCGGAGTCAGCCAAAGCGGACAGCGAAGGACACGAAAGCGTGCTGATGTTTGACGGCGCCGGGTACCGCTGCCTGATCTGCGGCTGGAAGAACAAGCTGAAAGCTGTGGGGATCAACCACGTGGTGAGGAAACACGACATCCCCAAAGCCTACGCTGCCCAGGCTGTCCGCCGGGACGCCATCGCAGCCGCCGCCACCAAACACATGCAGAGCGGCAACGCGGAGGAGGAGGAGGTGGTGGCCGGGCTGAGCGGAGAGCTGCTGAAGGAGGAGATGGAGGCCACGGCCAGAGTGGTGCGCTTCATCTCCAACCGCTTCGTCTGTCTGATCTGCGGCTGGAAGACCAAACTCAAAGGTAATGCACGGTTCTACGGTTCCATGGTTCCACACTTCTATGGTTCCATAGTTCCATAGTTCTATGGTTTATTGCTTCTGAAGGTATCAAACAGAAACAGAAAAGGAGTCTAACTTTACCTGTTAAATACTTTGTTAAAGGAGTATTCCACACATTCATGCCTACATTACCCACAATGCACCTCAACCCTCTGACAGATGGTTACACTGCTACACTCTTGTATGTGTGAAGACAAAGTTGTCCCACCTGGGTTAACGTCTCCCTGTGTGCGTCCTTGCAGGTTTCGCCATCAGTCACGTGGTGCGCAGCCACGACGTGGATCGTCCGTACGGCTGCAAAGACTGTAAACGCTCCTTCTTCCTGCCCAGCCGGCTGCAGCAGCACGTCAGGGCGGCACACCGGCCCGGGCGCTACGCCTGCCCCTTCTGCTGCTTCAGGTCGCACTTCCTGGGAGGCTTCAGGAGGCACTGCAGCCGCTGCAACGCCCGGGAGGAAGGGGAGGAGGCGGGAGGGGGAGGAGGGGGAGTAGGGGGAGGAGGGAGAGGAGGAGAACGAGAAGGGGAGGGTGAAGAGGAGGAGAACGAGGACGAGGAAGACAGAGAGGAGAAGACGGAGAGGAGAGGGAGGAGGAAGAGAAGGAGAACAGGGAGGGTGATAGAGGAGGAGGAAGAGGAGGAGGATGAATGAAAGAGGGAGGAAGGCCTGTTTCCATGTTACAGTTTAGTGATTTCTGAAGTCAGACTGTGAGAATAAAAGTCTTCTGTTCATAATTTGTCTGTTTAAACACTCTGATAATAAAAATGTTCATTTTATTGCCTTAAAACGCCCCAAAAACTTCAGTCACAACAATTTGGGTCATCTCTGTTTTGTCTGAGCTTTTCTTAATTTACTGAGATTTACTCCCAAAACTTTACCTCAGAAGTGAAACAGAGTGTTCAGGAGCTTTAAACGGTGGAGGAGGCTCACCTGCAGGTCAGACGTGTATATAGAGTCAGTTTTATAGATCTGCGTCTGTCTTTTCTCTCTTCCGTAGCTTCCCTGCTCCTGTAGTCCCTGCTCTCTGCCTGCAGGGGGCAGTGTAGGCTGACATGTTTAACACCACGGCGTGATCGCGTGACAGTAAACGGACTCTGCGGCCATGAATATTTGTTATTTATTTAGCCAAAACATACAAAACAAACCCACCAATCACATCAGAGAGAGACGACACGTCTGCTCCCACCAGAAAAGACAGAAATCTGCTTTATGTGACTAACACAAGTTTAAGAAAACAATGTGAAGCACAAAACATGACCAGGAAACACTTTACCAGCCTCTTCTCAAAAAATGAACTTCTACACATCCTCTGCCGGCCGTGTGGAAGAGAATATGTGATTCCAACATTATTAAACCTTTTCCACTGCAGGAAACAAGCAGCCGTCGTCTCTGGTGCTCACACCACCTCGCGCCGCCGCCCATCATGATTGGTGGAGCAGGTGTGACATCAAATGTTAAATATGAAGCGCAGCAGGAAACAAAATATCAAACTATTCCTTTAATGACGTCATGGCCTGTAAATACGGCAGAAACACAAGTAGAGTCTTGTACCAAAGCCTCGCCCCCGGGGTTACGGATCGTTTGGTTCCTGCAGTGGAAAAGAGCTTTGAGACCATTTAAAGAACGTAGAACATTCTGACGGGGGAACCGCCGCTCTTTGAGAACCACTGCAGACATCAGATCCACTTTTCATGAGGAGCATTTTACAGAAAGCTCTGGTCCGCGAGGCGGAAGTCTCGCAGCAACCGGAGACGACCATTTTGTGTCCCTGCTGTGTCGCTCAATCGGTCGCCACAAATACCGGCGATAATCCTTTAATCCAAGGAGACGACAATGACGTCATTGTCCCGTCCTTGTTGTCTTAGCTTATCCAACAAATCGCACAGAGTTTAAACAGAAGAAGAACCAGGCGTTTTCTATAAAACTGCACATCATTCACATTTTTTGTTTCATTCATTTGATTGACAGGAAGTTGACGCGATTCTGTCCCATGTACGGCTCTGGTTGGTACTACCTTTCCCAGAATCCCCTACTGTCCGTCAATCATTCAGCTCATCAAGGAGGTTTTAGTGTTATCAATCAGACCTGAATAACTGGCAGTCCATCAGGTTTCCATAACAACGCTGCAGCTGGGGGTGTTTGGGGAGCTGTGTGTGTGTGTGTGTGTGTGTGTGTGTGTGTGTGTGTGTGTGTGTGGGGGGGGGGTCAGAGGTCAGATGTGTCGAGGGCACCACGCTCCCTCCAAGGCGGCCATGTTGATTCCTCTAAGGTCGCCGAAGTCGTCGCCGTCTCCGTCGCAGTACTCGCCGTCATCGTCGTGGTCATCAACGCGAGGCGTGTAGCTGGTCGACGCCTTCTGCTGGAGACGCGTCACACACCACCGGGAACATCAGCCGCCAATCATTTCAATCACCTTTCATCATGTAGAACAACAACTTCTAAAACTTTACCGTTCGGACCAGCGGCTCTCTGAAGGGCGGGCAGACCATGTGGAAGCGAGGGATGGCCACGTGGAAAACCTCCTCCTTATTGGCTAGAGAGACAGACAGCAGGACGGGATGTGGTGAGCTTTCAGCTGATTAAAGGGGTAGTTCAAATTGTTTGAAGTGTGGCTGTATGAGGTCCTGAGTAGATGCCGGTTGCCCCCAGTTTGGAGAAGCAGTCAGCTGCACGACACGGACGCTCAGCGATGTCCTGCTGTGGACCTGAAGCTGTTATATCGCTCTCTTCACAGCCACCAGACTCACAGTGATTTTACCTCACAGAACACGGGAGTTGCTGGTCTGCCGCTGCCTCGTTACATGTCGTTAACACGTTATTTACGATCCAAACGAATATGTTAAAACAAAGTCACACAATAACACAAACTAACTAACCGATCGAGGCGGCGGAACAACAGCAGCTCCTGTGTTCTGAGAGGTAAAATCACTGTTTTTCTCAAAGGAGTCTGGCAGCACTTTGCTGATCGTCCGTGTCGGTTCAGCAACTGCAATCTACAGTAGGTAACACACTGTGGGTGAGGACCTCATACAACCACATTTAAAGCAGTCAGAAGTGTCCCTGTAACAGTAACAGATGTTCTTGTTAAGGCCCCACAGCCACCAGGAGCGTTTCAGTGTGAGTTACCCAGCCGGTGGAAGGTGTAGTGACCCTCCATGTACTCTGACGGGGTGGAGAAAGTGGTGCAGCTGGCGTACTCGTGCACTTTCCCGGGCGTCATGACCGGAAACTCTCCTGCGCACAGACACAGACACAAATTCAGCAGGTCGCCTCGGCTAATCTCTGCGGAGCTGCAGGGGCGGTCGTGTGATGCGAGCGGCGTACCGACCACGCCGGGACCCTGGACTTCCTCCACGTTGCCGTCGGAGGTGGTGATCTTCCAGTAACGGCTGTCGAGCTGACAGGCAGCTTCAGGAGACGCACTGCTGGACATCTCTATCCTGAAGACACATCAGGACGAACATGAGACAGGCAGACAGACAGACATACAGAGAGAGAGAGAGAGAAAGAGAGAGAGAGAGAGAGAGAGAGAGACAGACATACAGAGAGAGAGAGACAGACAGACAGAGAGAGAGAGAGAGAGAGAGAGACAGACATACAGAGAGAGAGAGACAGACAGACAGAGAGAGAGAGAGAGAGACAGGTACCTGATGCGGTAGGTGAAGAAGAAGTGCGGTGGATGGACAGAGGAAAGCTCTGGCAGGAAGGAGGTAGAAACTGAGACGGTGATGTCCCCGGTGGTGGCCACGCAGCCTTTATCGTGGACGTACCTGCAGACACGAGGACACGTCATGAAACCTTCGGCTCGCACGCTCAACAGGTTCATTTATCCCCAGAATCTCCCCAACACCAACCTGAAGATCTGGTCTCTGATGATCGGATATTCTCCTGCGACCACGTTCTGCACGTAAGCCGTGAACCACTCCAAGAAACAGGAACCTGAGCACACACACGCACGCACGCACACACACACACACAGTTTGCAGAACTCCACGCATGTTTCAAAGAGTAACCAGTGTGAGATAAGGTTTGTACCTGTGATGAACATGTCGATGGCCGAAGGATCCTGAGCCGTCTGATCCTGAAACACACGCCACACGTTCAGTAATGTTTGGAGTAAACTAACAACTAACAAGCAGCTTCACTTTGTGGCCCCAACGTCATCCATTCTGGTGTGAAATGATGCGATACACCGCCATCTTCAGTCTAACTTCAGGTTAAAGTGTGATGGACGTACATCTCTTTTTAATACCTTTTCTACGTCCAGTTAAACAGGTCTGAGGGGCCTGTTTTCCCTCCCTGTAAAGCACTTATACACAGACATTTATTTTGAAAGGCAGACAGGAAGGTTACGGACGGGGCAGGGGTAGAAGCTCTCGAACATCCTGCGTCCCTCCGCCGGCTCCAGGGCCATGTACTGGCTGAGTCCGGTGTGGAAGCAGAAGGTCAGCGGGAGGCAGCGTCTCATGCCCTTCCTCTGCTGGAAACCTCCGGCCGCCGTCTCCACGTCCAGCAGGACCTCCGAGCGGTAGTGGTTGGACAGGGACATGCTGCCCATCAGCCTGAGGACACGCAGACAGACAGACGGGCGGCAGTTAGACACACAGACCGCCAGGATCGAGGACACTCTGTGGGACAGGTACCGACCCTGGGATCACCAGTTTCTGTCCGTTGTGGATCCGGTACGAGCAGCGGTAGTCGTCTGGAAGTCTGCAGCCGATCTGAGCCTCGATGTCGTTGAGCTCCACCTCTGTGGCGCCCTCTGGTGAGGAAAACAAACATCTCTTGTAAAAACCGCGAGAGGAGCCGTCAGAGTGAGCAGCAGGGGTCAGAACGCCCGTCGTGGTCGCGCTCACCTTTGAGTGATGCGATCATACGGGGACACCTCTGCTGCAGGAAGCTCTTCAGCTGCTCCCAGGCTCGCCTCAGGACCGGGTAGTACTGGATGTAGCGGCCCAGGTCCCTGTAGTGCTGTCTGAACAGACAGTACCAGGACACACCGCTCTGCAGCCGGTCCGCACTGAACACACACACACACACACACACACACACACACACACACACACACACACGTGAACACGTGACTTGTGATGGGACAAACGGTTGTAATTGTCCTTTAAAAACTCAGCTCTCACTCTGTCAGCAGCCAGTGTTTGGAGCTCAGGGTTTTCCACAGAGGGTTGTGTTTGGACAAGTCGTTCAACCTCCTGCTCACATAACTGCAACTACGGGGGGAGAGACAGGAGTCTTATTATTAGGGAAGATTAACGACAACAGACAGAATCAATCAATCATCTTCTGCTTTTCTGTTTTATGTCACAATAAACTGACTTTTTAAACTGCTGGTTAAAATGAGACATCTGAAGAGTCCTACACTTAATACTATCACCTCCTCATTCCCTGAACGCACCACTGATACTTTAACTACATGAAGCTGATGGTTCTCTTCTTCTTCTTCTGTAATAATCTTACAGAAACAGGTGAGAACAAGCTAACAAAGGTAAACAAACAGTTAGCAGATCAGCTGTGGTTGTAATCGACAGATCGCTTGTGTGTGTGTGTGTGTGTGTGTGTGTGTGTGTGTGTGTGTATTTGTCCCTGTAGTTGTTGTTGTTGTTGTTGTTGTTGTTGTTGCTGCTGTTGTTGTTGTTGCTGTTGTTGATGTTGTTAGCCTGTTAGCCTGTTAGCTCCGCTGCTGGCTGTAAACACTGTTTCCCTCCCGGCCTCATGGGGGTCCGGGGGGGGGGGGTGTTGCGGTCTCGGTACTTACTGGATCAGGTCTCTGAAGCCCAGGAAGGACAAGATGTGCAGCAGCGGGTCCGCAGGGAGCTGGTCCATCCGCAGCTCCGGGGAGGCGGCCATAGCTGCAGCGCTTCTTCTTCGCTCTTCCTTTTAACGGCAGCTGGAGCTCTAATGGAGGCGGGTTAGCGCCCCTGCTGGGCGGGAGGGGGACTACAGATGCCCCCACCATCCCACCCACTATTAAATCACCAAATAAACTGTTCCTACCCCCCGACTGATGATGAAATACCTTTAATCAGACTAATCCCCAGACTCCCCCTGTGACCTCCTCTCTGTGGGGGCCCCCAGGGGCCTATTCTGGGGCCCCTCTTCTTTACTATAAACATGTGGGTCCAGGGCAAATAATATCAATTATTTTCACTCGGCAGATGACACGCCGCTGTGGATCCTGTATTATGTCCTGCCTCTGGTGCATTAATCCGGTCAATCAATAATCAATGATGTGTTATTACAGGTGAAGCTACAGCAGCATATAAAGTCATTAAAGTGAGCTCCATCTTTACTGCTGCAACATTAAAGTGATCAACAATTAGAATCTGATAATATTCTGCTTCATGAGTGCGTTTGACTGCAGGGTATTTCCACTCTGTGGTGTGACTGAAGTTAAAGATCTGAGTTCTTCCTCCACCTGTGTAGAAGTCAAACTGCTCAGAGACTTTCACCTCAGTATCTGTGAGTAAATATTTGCTCTGAGTTGTGCTGAGTCAGACTGAGGCTTTGAGTCAGTGGAGGTTCAGCGAGTGTTTAACTTTATATTTCTTTATAATTGCTGTATTTTCCCTCCCTTTATGGCGTTGGTTGGGTTTGTCTGAGCTGCACGGCGTCAGCTGTGAGTTTTGAAGGTGTGACGGAGGGAAGGTGACAGGATCTGAACCCTGACGTCCACCTGAACTCTGACCTGAGCAGCTGTTCATTCACACAGGTGACCAAACAGCTCAGGAACAGAAGTTCGAGAGGTCACTGCCTCGGTCACATGAATGACTGGAATATTTCTCCAGTGTTACTGCCAGGCTGCAAACAGGACTGAACAAGTTCATGATTTCACTGACATTTCCTCTGGCGCCACCATCAGGCAACAAACAGCAACATGTAAAGACCCCCCCCCCCCCATCCTCTGACCACCTCATCACAGCATCAGTCCAACTTCCTGTTGTTATTACTGTGTATCTGTACAATAGTATGTTCTCTTAAGGACTCTTAAATGTGGCATTTCTTTGTCACTTCAGTTGGTTTTGTTGTGTGAGTATATTATTTGAAGGGCACCCTGTGGGGCACTGCATCACATTTTCTCCATTTTAAAGGAACCCATTAATACACTGCACTAGTTTTCTCCACTAGAAAGGACATAGAGGCACTTTGTCATGTTTTTTCTACCACTTTTGCTGCCTTTTCTTTGGAACATGGTGGGCAGCACGTATGCATGTTGTATACATGGACTCTGTGAATACAACATGTGCTCTCCACAGTGTCCTACACCAGAGAGCTGCAGTCTGTCGGTTGTCCTGAACGCAGCTGGGTTGAGTCAAAGTAAACATGTTGGGGATTCACATTAAACATGTCCGACTCATCAGTCCCACTCATACTTTGACCCTTTGGTCAATAATCCCCCTCCCCCCCACGCAGAGAAAGAGACAGGCTGAGACAGGGACACAGACTGAAGACAGAGTCTGCTGGATCTGGTTCTACGGTTCTGCTTGGAGGTCTGGATCATGGTGGAACCAACATCGAAACCAGCTGCTGCTCTACTGCTGTTTCTACTGCACAGCTGTCTGGCAGATAATGGTACCTCCATCTTACTTCATGCTTCTCTGTTGGTAGAAGTAGTGACTGTGTTAATGGTCGTAGTTGTAGAAGTAGAATAGTGGCAGTAATACTGGTAGTAAAGCTTCTAGTAGTAGGACAGTAGTGACAGTGGTAGCATAAAGTAGTAATAATCATTATAATCTATATTAAAATTGTACTTTGATTACAAATAAGTGCAGCTTGAAGTACTTTACAGCCACAGCAGCGAATAAAGAAACAGGATGAGTCAAAAGAAGTTCAGGATGTATAAACACATGAATGTATTTGTAACTAAATGTGAAGTTCTTTTGCACAGATGTTACTGCAGGTTCTTTTCTCTTTTAATTGATAGAAATAACACATTTAAAATGTCCATCTTTTTTATTCTCAAATTTGACTTAAATGTTAAACGACGTGAACCAGAAGCAGAGGTAGAGAGGAATCAAGTACATTTACTCAAGTACTGCACTTAAGTAGAATTCTGTACTTTGAGTATTTCCATTTTATGCTTCTTCCTCCTCTTCCTCATCACCTCAGAGTAAAGCTGGTCCTTCCGCCGCTACATCTGTCTAATAGCTTTAGCTCCTTTAGAGATGACAGTTTGTCCAGTGAAAACCTTGTATCTCCACGTGTTGATGGTGAATATTTGTGATGAAGTGAAGGATGAAGAGTTCCTTTATGTGCTGAGAAAATTCTCCTCCTGAAGCTCAATAAACTGTCTCAAACCCTCTGGGATCAGCAGGAAAAAGCATCGTCACCGAGCTGAAAACAGGCTGTTTTTCTGTTGACTTTTAGAAATACGAGGTTCTCTCAGGACGGCGACGCTACAAACACGTGATGATCTTATAGACCATGATGCTTTGCTGCAGATTAACACCTGAATGCAGCAGGAATATTAATCCAGAAACTGTGTGTAGTTTTCCTCAACAGCCAGGTGGCCTCGCAGGTGCTGGTCAGGAGCCGTCGGGCCAATCAGCTGTTTGAGGAGGTGAAACCAGGTAACTGACGTGCATCTTTCTTCACACGTCTGTGCTTCCTTCTCCAGGAACTGGAAGCTAAAAGAACCTCTTTGATTTATTGTGAGACCCTGATGGCGCTGGAAAGGAGTTCATTTACTCAAGTTCAGTACTTCAGTACAGTGTTGAGGTACTTGTACTGTACTTGAGTATTTCCATTTTCAGCCACTTTCTCTTTTGGTACTTTAAGTATATTTTGATGTTGATAGTTACAACAATTTGAAAGCAGGACTTTGACTTAACATAACAGAGTACTTCTACACTTAAAGGGTCCCGACCCCCAGACTGCGAACCACTGGGTATTATTCTGAATGTGTATTTGTATTCTGAATGTATATTTGTATTCTGAATGTGTATTTGTATTCTGAATGTATATTTGTATTCTGAATGTGTATTTGTATTCTGAATGTATATTTGTATTCTGAATGTATATTTGTATTCTGAATGTGTATTTGTATTCTGAATGTATATTTGTATTCTGAATGTGTATTTGTATTCTGAATGTATATTTGTATTCTGAATGTATATTTGTATTCTGAATGTGTGTTATTTAGGTAACCTGGAGAGAGAGTGTGTTGAGGAAATCTGTGACCATGAAGAAGCCCGAGAGGTGTTTGAACAGACGGATAAAACAGTACGACTCCACTTCATTCACTCTGCTGTCGGCTAATCAGAGAACTATTTATACCAGTACTACTACTACTAACAGTAATAATACTAACAATACTACCGCCAACAGAACTATTGCCAACAGTACTCATGGTTTATCTCAGTTTTTAATCTAACCAGAAACTCTCTCCTCTTCAGGAAAAATTCTGGGTGAAATATCTGGGTGAGTATTACTACAAGTGCTACAAGTACTACTGCTTCACCACACACACACACACACACACACACACACACACACAGTGATTCAATAAAGAGAAAGAAAAAATAACTCCAGAAATGGAAATAATTATTGTGAAACTCACTTTTCATATTAAATATGATCCATTGTTACTGTTCAACATTACAGTACTGCTTACGTATTAATACTTTAATAACAACAATCCAATAATGGAAGACTGTCACACTGACAGTACAGTATTTTTGTACTGTGGTATTTAAGTGCAGCCTGAAATAAAAGCAGTGAAGAAGAGCTTTGTTTTTCATGTCGATGGTGAAGTTTAATCAGACGAGTTTCTGCTCTGCAAACACGAACAAAGTCCAGAACAGATCACACATACACGACCAGAGTACACAAACATCTAACTACCTGTCTGTCTGCCTCTCTGCCTGCCTCTCTGCCTGCCTGTCTGTCTGTCTGTCTGTCTGTCTGCCTGTCTCTCCTCCAGACTGTGGAGGAACTCAGAAAGTAAGAAGCAGTCCGAACATCAACATTATCAGAGAATGTATAGAAGGTAAATATAAATAATCTCAACGTAAAAAATAGAATCTTATAAAATATACATACACACCATGTGTGTGTGTGTGTGTGTGTGTGTGTGTGTGTGTGTGTGTGTGTGTGTGTGTTTTCAGGTCAGTGTATCTCTGGTTCGGGACTGAACTATAAAGGAAACATCAACATCACAGCATCAGGAAGACCGTGTCAACACTGGAGGCACAGCTTCCCACACCCCATTATAAGGTAACTAACCAACTAACCAACCACCAAACTAACTAACCAACCAACCACCAAACTAACTAACCAACCAACCAACCAACCACCAAACTAACTAACCAACCAACCACCAAACTAACTAACCAACCAACCAACCAACCACCAAACTAACTAACCAACCAACCAACCAACCAACCAGCGCAGTTAGTATGAAACTGACTGATTACTCACAAACCATCAACTAAATCATCAATTAATTAATTAGGCTGAATTATCTGTCTGCCTGCTCATCTGTCTGCCCTTTCTGATCACCTGCCTGCTCCCCTGCCTGCCTGCCTGTCTGTCTGTCTGTCTGTCTGTCTGCTCCCCTGCCTGCCTGCCTGTCTGTCTGTCTGTCTGTCTGCTCCCCTGCCTGCCTGCCTGCCTGTCTGTCTGTCTGTCTGTCTGCTCCCCTGCCTGCCTGCCTGCCTGCCTGCCTGTCTGTCTGTCTGTCTGTCTGCTCCCCTGCCTGCCTGCCTGCCTGCCTGTCTGTCTGTCTGTCTGTCTGCTCCCCTGCCTGCCTGCCTGCCTGCCTGTCTGTCTGTCTGTCTGTCTGCTCCCCTGCCTGCCTGCCTGCCTGCCTGTCTGTCTGTCTGTCTGCTCCCCTGCCTGCCTGTCTGTCTGCCTGTCTGTCTGTCTGTCTGCTCCCCTGCCTGCCTGTCTGTCTGTCTGTCTGCTCCCCTGCCTGTCTGTCTGTCTGCCTGCTCCCCTGTCTGCCTGCCTGTCTGTCTGCTCCCCTGCCTGCCTGCCTGCCTGTCTGTCTGTCTGTCTGCTCCCCTGCCTGCCTGTCTGTCTGTCTGTCTGCTCCCCTGCCTGTCTGCCTGCTCCCCTGCCTGCCTGCCTGTCTGTCTGTCTGTCTGCTCCCCTGCCTGCCTGTCTGTCTGTCTGCCTGCTCCCCTGTCTGCCTGCCTGCCTGCCTGCCTGCCTGTCTGCCTGCTCCCCTGCCTGCCTGCCTGTCTGCCTGCTCCCCTGCTCCCCTGCTCCCCTGCCTGTCTGCCTGCTCCCCTGCCTGCCTGTCTGCCTGTCTGTCTGTCTGCCTGCCTGCCTGTCTGCCTGCTCCCCTGCCTGCCTGTCTGTCTGTCTGCCTGCTCCCCTGCCTGTCTGTCTGTCTGTCTGCCTGCTCCCCTGCCTGCCTGCCTGTCTGTCTGCTCCCCTGCCTGCCTGTCTGCCTGTCTGTCTGTCTGCCTGCCTGCCTGTCTGCCTGCTCCCCTGCCTGCCTGTCTGTCTGTCTGCCTGCTCCCCTGCCTGTCTGTCTGTCTGTCTGCCTGCTCCCCTGCCTGCCTGCCTGTCTGCCTGCTCCCCTGCTCCCCTGCTCCCCTGCCTGTCTGCCTGCTCCCCTGCCTGTCTGCCTGCTCCCCTGCCTGCCTGTCTGCCTGTCTGTCTGTCTGCCTGCCTGCCTGTCTGCCTGCTCCCCTGCCTGCCTGCCTGTCTGCCTGTCTGTCTGTCTGCCTGTCTGCCTGTCTGTCTGTCTGCCTGCTCCCCTGCTCCCCTGCCTGCCTGCCTGTCTGTCTGTCTGTCTGTCTGCCTGCCTGCCTGTCTGCCTGTCTGCCTGCCTGCCTGTCTGCCTGCTCCCCTGCCTGTCTGTCTGCCTGCAGGGAGTTTAATGCCTCGGAGCCGAACAGCGTCCTGCAGGAGAACTTCTGTCGGAACCCCGACAGCCGTGCGGAGGGACCCTGGTGCTTCACCCAGGACCCGACGGTGCAGAAGGAGACCTGCAGGGTCCCCACCTGTGGCAAGTAGCTGCCCGCACTGACCTCGTTACCTGGACACTACAGCGATAAACAGCACGACCGCCACGTCGTCCTAGATGTGGCGTCTGCTTCAACACCACGAGTACAAGATGAACAACTCGACTCTCTGTGCCTTCTAGGTCAGCCCTTTGTCCCGCCCACCGTGGCCTCTAAACCAGTCAGAACTGGCGAGTGTTTACCCAGTTACGGCATCGACTACGTTGGCGACCTGGCTGTCAGCATGGGAGGCCACACCTGTCTGCAGTGGTCCTCGCCGCGGGCCGTCGCCCTCAGCCGGGAAAAGGAGTTCATCCCCGAGGTCAGTCTGCAGGCCAACAAGTGCCGTAACCCCGACAACGACCCCGAGGGCCCCTGGTGCTACGTGGAGGTTTCTGGGAACGTGACGGTCGACTACTGCGACCTCGAGCTGTGTGGTAAATACTACAAGTACTGATCCACCACGAGTACCTGGACGCCCACAGAATATTACACTGCCTCTTACCTGTCCCCCTGTCTACCTGTCCCCCTGTCCGTCTGTCTCCCTGTCCGTCTGTCCCCGTCTGTCCCCGTCTGTCCCCCTGTCCGTCTGTCTCCCTGTCCCCCTGTCCGTCTGTCCATCTGTCTCCCTGTCCCCCTGTCCGTCCCCCTGTCCGTCTGTCCCCCTGTCTGTCTCCCTGTCCGTCTGTCTCCCTGTCCGTCTGTCCCCCTGTCCGTCTGTCTCCCTGTCCGTCTGTCCCCCTGTCCGTCTGTCTCCCTGTCTGTCCCCCTGTCTCCCTGTCCGTCTGTCTCCCTGTCTCCCTGTCCGTCTGTCCCCCTGTCTCCCTGTCCCCCTGTCCGTCTGTCTCCCTGTCCGTCTGTCCATCTGTCTCCCTGTCCGTCTGTCCATCTGTCTACCTGTCCGTCTGTCCCCCTGTCTACCTGTCCGTCTGTCCCCCTGTCTACCTGTCTGTCCCCCTGTCTACCTGTCTGTCTCTCCGTCTGTCCATCTGTTTCCCTGTCCCCCTGTCTACCTGTCCCCGTCTGTCCCCGTCTACCTGTCTCCCTGTCCGTCTGTCCCCGTCTGTCCCCCTGTCCGTCTGTCTCCCTGTCCCCCTGTCCGTCTGTCCATCTGTCTCCCTGTCCCCCTGTCCGTCCCCCTGTCCGTCTGTCCCCCTGTCTGTCTCCCTGTCCGTCTGTCTCCCTGTCCGTCTGTCCCCCTGTCCGTCCCCCTGCCCGTCTGTCCCCCTGTCCGTCTGTCCATCTGTCTCCCTGTCCCCCTGTCTGTCTGTCCATCTGTCCGTCCCCCTGTCTGTCCGTCTGTCCCCCTGTCTGTCTGTCTCCCTGTCCCCCCGTCTGTCCCCCTGTCTGTCTGTCTCCCTGTCCCCCCGTCTGTCTGTCTCCCTGTCCCCCTGTCTGTCTGTCTCCCTGTCCCCCTGTCTGTCTCCCTGTCCCCCTGTCTGTCTGTCTCCCTGTCCGTCCCCCTGTCTGTCCGTCCCCCAGAGGATCCGCTGGTTGGGGACGAGGAGACGTCAGAGACTGAAGGCAGGGAGCGCTCTGTGGCAAAGGACACCAGGAAGATGTTTTTCCAGCCTCGAACCTTCGGTCAAGGAGAGAGTGGTGAGTGTCTCCCGACGGCTGACAGATAACTAGTCATTAAGCAGGTAATCCAACTAACCGGTCAACAGCCTGGATGACTGACTCACTGCAAGAAGCAGACTCATTGTGAACTGTCTGGTTACCTGGTTCAATGACTGATTTACTGACTGGTTAAATGGTGAATGAACAGACAGATTAACCAGCTGGCTGACTCCTTAACTGACCAGTTACCAGGTTTATTGACTGACTAGTTAACTGATTTAACTGGCATACTGCCAAGTGCTTTACTGCTTAACTAACTGGTTAACTGACTATTTACCTGGTATTGGTACTGACTGATTAACTGGTTTACAAACTGGTTGGTTGAAAGTGAGTACCAGAAACTGGTTAACTAACTGGTTAAATCTGACACATTAACTGGCTGACTCACTAACTGACCAATTGATGACTTACTTACATGTTTATTAATTAGCTGAAAGATTCACTAATTGGTTATCTGATTAACTGGTTGGTTTAACTGGTGTAATGTATGGTTTACTGTGTTATTATCTGGTTTACTGACTTTTTAAGTGGTACTGACTGGTTGCTTAAGTTTTGAGTGCTTACCAGGCTTATTGACTAACTGGTTAACTGGTTTTCTGGCTGGTTAACTGACTGGTTGACTAAAAGTTTTTAGATGCAGTATTTCATTGAGAAATATGGCAAACTGGTTTAGTGACTGGTTAACTTATTCACTGACTGGTTGGTTAGCTGGTGTGATAGGTTAACTGGTTGGTTAGCTGGTGTGATAGGTTAACTGGTTGGTTAGCTGGTGTGATAGGTTAACTGGTTAACTGACAGTTTGACTTAAGCAGACAGACTTAAAGGCATATTAAAGGCCTGGTTGACTGACTCGATGACTAAATAACTGACGTATTGACTGGTTAGTTAACTGGCTGACTGGTTAACCGGGTTGTGTTCACAGTGTGTGGAGAGCGCCCCCTGTTTGAAATGCAGAACAAAAAGGACGTGAAGGAGGAGGAGCTGTTGGAGTCGTACAGAGACAAACGCATCGTTGGGGGCGACAACGCCGAGGTGGCCTCAGCACCATGGTAACCGCACTAAAACTATACGCTGTCACCATGGTGACGCCAATAAAACAAAAGTAACCTTAACAGATTCTTCAAAGTTTAATAAAGGTGCTGCTGAAGAACACCAAAATGCTTCTATGAGAACGTCTTCTGGACAAAGGTCTGGTCTTGCTGGTCTGTACTGGATCTGTTCTTGTCTGCAGGCAGGTGATGCTGTATAAACGCAGCCCACAGGAGCTGCTGTGTGGTGCCAGTCTGATCAGTGATCAATGGATCCTCACTGCAGCTCACTGCATCCTCTACCCGCCCTGGAACAAGAACTTCACCACCACCGACATACTGGTCCGCCTGGGGAAACACAACAGGGCCAAGTAAGACTTCCTGTCTGCACGTATTAACGGCCTCAGTCTTTCTTAGGGTCGAACGAGACTGACGAGAATATTTATAACAACTCTCCAGGTTTGAGCGCTCCACTGAGAAGATCGTGGCGATCGATGAAATCATCGTCCACCCGAAGTACAACTGGAGGGAAAATCTGAACCGAGACATCGCTCTGCTGCACATGAGACGGCCGGTCACGTTCACCGATGAGATCCACCCCATCTGCCTGCCCAGCAAGAAGGTCGCCAAGACGTAAGACGAACACACAAACACCCTCTGTCAGCTGTTAAATCTATCATAAACCACATGGGCTTTTGAATGGGCTTCCACAGGCTGATGACTGAAGGCTATAAGGGTCGAGTGACCGGTTGGGGGAACCTGAAGGAAACCTGGAACCCATCGGCAAGAAATCTACCCGAAGTCCTCCAGCAAATCCATCTACCAATCGTGGACCAGGACATCTGCCGCAGCTCCACATCAGTCAAGATCACAGACAACATGTTCTGTGCTGGTAACCTTTCTATTTCTACATCTGTTCTAAAAACAACACGGAAACAAGATCTGTTTGAAGCTTTTACACTTTCATGGCACGGTACTTAAGTACAATTTTGAGGTACTTTTACTTCACTTAATACTATATTTCATGGGGAAATACTGTACTTGTTACTCCACTACATGAATCTGACAGCTTTAGTTACATTTAGATTATTAAAACTACCTACAATCAATAAGAAATGATGACAGATTAAACTAGCAGCCATATATAAAGTGATTAAAATGAGCTCCACCTTCACCAGCTGCAACATTAAAGTGATGAACACATAATTATAATCCAATAATATGTGTATTATTCTGGAATAAGGAGTCACAGTTTCCCGTTAAATACGGACTGTTTGTGTTGCAGGTTTTAAACCAGAGGACGACAAACGTGGAGACGCCTGTGAGGGAGACAGTGGTGGACCGTTTGTGATGAAGGTGAGAAACACCTGACTGACTAACTGGCAACACCTCAAGTCTCCTACTTCACATTTAGAATGAATGCTAAATGCTAAATAAGGGATTAAAGCGTAAGAGAATAACTTGTTTACGACTACTGTTGGAAGTGATGTTGAAAAGTGACTTGTTTTCCGGCGCAGTACCCGGCAGAGAACCGCTGGTACCAGATGGGCATCGTGTCGTGGGGTGAAGGCTGCGACCGGGACGGGAAGTTCGGCTTCTACACTCACCTGTTCAGGATGAGCAGGTGGATGAGGAAAGTCATCGACAGGACGGGAAAAGACGACGACGACTAGAAGCACTTCCTGTTTTCCTTGTCGAGCAAAATGATGCCAATAAAGTTCTTCCACATCCTAACAGGCTTAAATCTGCTCTGACTTACTGAATAAAACCTGTTAAATAACATTAAGAGGCAGAGTGTTAAACACAACAGCTTTTATACAAGAAACAAAGCACAGATACAAAATCTCCATGGCAACAAACACTGAGGTTAATAATCAACTCACCAGCTGGTTAAATGAATTGATCTTCAGCGACAAACACAAGAAAAGAACTGTCAGTTTTACTTCTGTAGTGTTTGTCAGGACACGTCAGTGATCCTGATTAGAACCAGCGTTCAGGTCGACGACTGGAAACCGATTCTTCTGAACGATCAGACGCCAAATGTTACAGACGGTGTGGAGGCCGATCCATACAGGATGGTAAACGTAAACTCTATATGATTTTACCTGTTGCCCATTAGGCTCCAACTGAAGATCATTGTTATTATTCTTCTGTTGATCTTCTCCATCAATCATTTGGTGTAAGGAACCAACGCCTCAAAACACGTCGTCAAACAGTCCACAAGTCAAACATATTCAGTTTACAGCAGCAAACCTTCAGATTTCAACTAGTTTGAAATCACATTTAATTAGTCAATTCATTGACTGCTGCTGATTATACTTCTGTCCGTCGTCTGACTGAATGGACCCGTTCATATCTGGCATCAACATGTGTTCTGTCTGCAGAGGAGGCAAAGAAAACAAAACTAACATGAACAAGCTCACAACAAAATAATCCAAGATACGAGAATCGTCTGTATTATCGTCACCTCAGAGTCAGTGCAGCGCTCACTAACGTCAGGTCATAATCACGCTAACAGCCCATTAAACTATTTATGTCACTATCAAAAATAAGTAAGTCCCGATAACGATTCCAATACCTGAACTTGCCTATCGGCCGATACCGAGTGTCGCTCTGATACCACTGCGTAAACATATATGTATATAGTTATTGTTTTTTTAACAGCTGTACACCTGAATGTGGTCGAGCGATCGGATGATCGATGCGTCCTCAAAGCGTCTCGGGTGCGTTCACACCTGAACTCAGAGCTGTGCTCCGATCACCCAGGACGCAGGTCAACAACAGGTACGAACATGGCCGCTGCGTCACCACAAGGCCATAACGAAGCAATAAAGGCGACCAAATGTCACTGATTATTTATATAAAAACTGACGGATGTTTGTAGATCGATCGGCAGGATCAGAACATAAAACATGCAAAACTGTTTTAATCATCAAGCTGCTCCGGAGGATAAAGTGGACTCTCAGGCGTCGGCCGTCTCCACCACCCCACTGTCAGCTGACACGTCGGTCGTCCCGTCAGCTGACACGTCGGTCGTCCTGTCAGCTGACACGTCGGTCGTCCCGTCAGCTGACACGTCGGTCGTCCCGTCAGCCGTCCTGTGAGTCAGCAGGTGTCTGTTCAGGTGAGTCTTCCTGGTGTAGCTCTTCGGACAGTAAACGCAGGCGTACGGACGAACGCTGCTGTGAGACAACATGTGTTTCTTCAGGTCAAACTTCCTCCTTAAACATTTACCACATTCTGGACACGAGAAGGGCTTCTCTCCTACAGACAGACAGGCAGGCAGACAGACAGGGAGAGAGAGAGACAGACAGGTTTCATGAGATAAAAAGTTCCTTGAAATTAATGAATGAACGAATTATTCCAGAAAAGGACCAGTTTGAGTAAAACATCATTCAGTCATCTGAATCCTTCAGTGACTTACGTCATAAAATATGTTTAAAAACATGGAGGCAGAGTTTAGTCATTTAACAGCCTCAGCACGTACGTCGTAACGGGAAGGTGCCCCCCCCGTGGCGGCTCTTACCGGTGTGAATCCTCCGGTGTTCGGTCAGGTGACAGGAGATGGAGAAGGCCTTTCCGCAGTCCTGGCAGACGTACGGCCGTTCACCCGTGTGAGTCCTCATGTGTTTCTGCAGGTCTCCCCCGGACGGCCAGCCCTTACCGCACACCGTACACACGTACGGGCGCTCCCCGGTGTGCCGCCGCACATGCACATTGAGGCCGGCGAGCGCGGTGAAGTCTTTGGGGCAGTAGGGGCAGCGGTAGGGCCGCTCCCCGGTGTGCGTCCTCAGGTGGCCCTCCAGCCCGTCGCGGGTCTTGAAGCGCTTCCCGCACTGCGGACACAGGAAGCGGCTCTCGGTGGTGTGGCTCGCCCGGTGGGAGTGGAGGCCGGTCAGGGAGCCGTACGTCTTGCTGCACTGGTCGCACTGGTACGAGCGGAAGGTGTGCGTGCGCTGGTGGATACGAAGCTGCGTCACACCTGGAGGGCGGGGGGCAAATATTTATCAATAACCACAAGAATGACCTGTGGCGCCCGCTGATGACACCCACCTGAGGGAGTTACCTGAGAAGCTCTGGTCACAGAAGCGGCAGCTGTAGCAGGGCTCCGCCCCCTCCACTGAGTGAGTCTGCAGGTGTCGCAGCAGCTGCGTCTGCGAGCTGAACGTCTGCGAGCACACCGTGCAGGCGAGGTCCGGCAGCCGATGCTGCAGCCGGTGGGCGTCTCTCTCTTTGGCCGACTCGAACGCCTTGTCACACCTGCTGCAGGTGAAGCCTCCTCGGTCCAGGTGGGTCTGCTTGTGATTGGTCAGACTGGACAGATGGTGGAACTCCTTGTCACACTGGCCGCACTGGTAGATCGGGCGCGCCCGGTGGCTGCGCTGGTGCGACAGGAGCTCGGCTTTAGTTCTGAAGATGGCGTTGCACTGAAAACAGGAGTGGGTCCTGGAGGGGCGAGGCTCCGGGCGGCAGGGCTCCGGGGGCCGGGGCTCCTCCTCCTCACCGCCAGGTGGACTCTCTAGGTTCACAGCTCCGGTCGTCATCAAGGCGGACCCGCAGGACTTGTTGGTACGCAGGTGACGGATCACCTGTCGACAGCGGATCTTTGATTTACACATTTACTGAAACTGGTGTATTAAATATTCTGCGGCAGACAAACTGACCTGAGAACGGTAGATGAAACATTTGCCACACTGAGGACACTTGTGAGCCACCCGCTGAGAATTATGGGAAATGCTGTACAAAGCATTAGCTGTGACCTCAGAGCAGGACTGTTCTGATTGGTTGATTGTGAAGAAAGGCGGGAGTTAGAAAACACATTCAGAGAGTGTGTGTGTGTGTGTGTGTGTGTGTGTGTCTCTCACCTGTGTCTTCGTCGGCGGCGGCGAAGTTCCCAGGTGAGTCCTTCAGCCTGACAGGAAACAAAGATTATCTCAGGACGTCTGTGGAAGTTTGCTGGGTCACGGTTGAAACAAGAGGACAGAGCGTCTCACCTGTCCACCTCCAGAATCACAGGTGTGATGGTACATTCGTCACCGCCCGTCGCCGAACTCTCACTGGACGCCTCGTGGTCCGCCGACGACATGGTGGGACCAATCACAGTCTCTTCCACCTCCTCCTGTTCGTCCTCTGTCATCACCACCACCTCCACCTTCACCAGCTCCACGTCAGGGAGAGGATCTGACTGGACCTCTGTGTCGGGGGGAGGAGGCTCAGGATTGGTCAGCTGGGTGAAGAGGGGGTGGGACCAGGCTGAGAGGAGGATCTTCTCCGTGTCGTGACCCACTGAGGATAAAAATGTGTTAGATAATCGCTTAATAACAACAATGAAACGATGTTAACTGAACCAGATGTAGTACCTGTCGTGGTCGCTCGCCCCAGCAGACAGCTCTGATTGGTCAGTAGCTCCCTCAGATCCTCCCGGTCGGCCTCCTGCAGACAGTCCTCCAGACCACCAGGGGCAGCGAGGAGCCAGGCAGCAGCCTGAGAGACACGGACTACATGTTACATCCACGTTCCCCTCAGGATCAGTTTTAATAACACTGCTGACGTTTCATCTGGCTAAATCTGAGGTTTTCAGACTGTGATGCGGCCCGGCTCCTTCTTGGAGTCACTACTTAGACAAAGTTGAGAACCTGTTTGAAGTCGGGCACGGGGAACAGCTGCTCGATCCTGGACAGGAAGTCAGATATGAGGGACTGGAGTGCCGAGTCGAAGCTCTGGTCAAACACCTCCTGAAACAAACAGAGGACCCACAGTGTGTCAGAAGGACAACCTCGCCCGTTTCGCCTTGGCAATAACGGCTTCGCCGCAGCACCGACCTGCAGGAGGCGCCGTCTGTCCGCCGGACCCTGGCTCAGTCTATCGGTCAGAGTCGACAGAGCAGAACACCATTCAGCCTCCGCCTCTTCCTCCTCCTCCTCCTCCTCCTCCTCCTCCTGAGAGACGGTGGAAATAAATGCTTTTAAAATCCATCTGTCAGAAGATGTCATTACTGATCCTGATATAAATAAATTAATAAATCCTGTCCCACCGTTGCCTCGGAGACGGAGTGGGTTCTGTCCAGGAGGGCGCGGCCGGCCTGTGGGTCCGTGTCACAGAGGGTCACCTGAAGCAAGAACAGAGTAAAGGTGACGGAAAGTCACTGACGTCTTTTACACCTCGATTTGTATTTTTACAAAGTTAGAATATTTAAGAGGATTTTAACGCAGTTAAAAGCCATCGTTATGATGCAGTGAACTGAACATTTGATTTTTAGCCAAATTGACGATGAATATTAAAATGAAGAGCTGCAAAAATGAATCTACGTTTCTGAGTATTAACGCAAAGTAAAAGGTCTGTTCTCTGGTCTCTGGTCAAACAGTAAATAAGAATAAAGGCATAGCTTCTTTTAACACAGACGCTGGTGGACCTAGTTCCCCAAAATAAAATGCTTCACTCAGCTCAGAACACCTTTCATACAGATGAGTCCTCATGGCAACTGAACCACAAGTGTTTCTGTTATAATAACAACAATAACGATGATTTCTGTCCCATTTCGGAGTGCCAGTATGTTTTTATACTTCCACACTTTCTACTGTAACTATTTCCCTCTGGATAAATAAGCTCTGTCTTATCTGATGTTTAGGTGAGTGAAAGTGCTCAGATCAGGATCCAGACCAGGACCAGGCACCGTGATGACAATAAATAAAAACACGGTAAACTCACTTTGGCCCTCAGCGCCAGCAGCAGCAGACTCCTCTGCCTGTCCGTCAGCAGATGCGGGATGGCCTCTGTCGCCAGGGAAACAAAGTCCTCCAGCATCCCATAATGCTTCACGCTTTGCTGGCGCGCGACCTGCCACATCGCTGCTGTCAGCAGGCGGAGAGGAGGCGCGAGGAGGCGCAGGGAGGAGAGTGGGGGATGCGAGGCTGGGGGGTGGGAGGGAGAGGAACACATTTTAACATGTAGAAGAAGAACAGGGGGAACCGATTACAAACGATTGGCTGAGTTCCATTTAGCTGCTTCCTGGTGCTGTTGACGCCGTCATGGTTCACAGAGACATCGTTAATGTTATTAACTACAGCTGTTCTTCTTCTACTGTCCACATGTCTGCTGGGGAAAATGCCTTTAATCATCATCATCAACACGAGCTGTGCTGGTCTACAAACCCATGACTTTATTCCTAAATGAGACAAATATCCAAAAACACGTCAGGTTTATTTCTCAATGGACATTTCCACTTGTCATAGCAGGTAAAACAGACGTGTAATGATATATAATATAGGCTCATATTATATTATCACATTATTAATCTTTAGATACACAAACTTTGTAGTAGTTACTTGGACTAACTACTGTCGCCATGAATAAGGTGGTGCTGGTGTTCTATTCACAGCCAAACTCCAAGGTTTTATTGCTTATTAGCGACATAGAAATACGAAATAAAACTGGATTTAAAATGTTTTCTAATCAAGTACAAACCAGTGTTGAATTCGGCATAATGCCCAACACAGCACGTGGATCGTTAATTCGTAAAACTGTCTTTCTTTATTTACAATCCCGTGTTTCTTCAAGCGTTATAAGCGACTCCATGTAGCGCATGTCACGTTAGTTAATTATGTCTGTCAGAGTTGGGTATCGATGAGTGGATGCAGTATTCTGAAGACGACGTGTGGCTAACTCAGTCAGGTAATGCAGCTAAAACGACCGTTATTAACCACAATAATCCACACCTGGCAGGTTGCACATACGCCGAATTAAACTGTAACTACAACCGACTCATAGCAGCTAATAAGATATTTTCTATTTAGTATTTACCTTTTCCATAAGGCAAAGTATATTAGAAATGACAGTTTTTTGCATGGAGTTCGGATCGTATCGGTCCAGCGAACAACCACACTAGCGGGCTAACGGTGGCTAATCAGTTAGTCCGACAAATGAGATAAAAGTCGGGATGAAAACTCGGTAAAAGAGAGAAAAAACACCGCGAGCACGAACCCATTGTGCGTCCGCAGCCGCTGCCTCGGCCGCTGCAGTCCGCTCCGCTCGGTGGGCGAGCCGCTGTTTACCGTCCGGCTAACGGAGGACCCGGAAGTGAACGAACTGCGCACGGACACTTCCGGTTGGCGGGGGCGGGGCTTAAAGGTCACGTGTTCTCAGTCTTCTCCCATCAGCTGTTTCTGTCATGGCATTGTATGGAAGACATTTCCTGCCATGTTTTATCAACCAACGAGATTATCATCATCATCATCATCATGTTATTATTATTATTATTATTCTCTTAGAAATTAGGTGATTCAGAAAAATATATGTTTTCAAGTGAATGCATTTAAATAAGACAACTAAAGGAACCAAAAACATCCAGATCAGGTCTGTTGAGAACAGCTGACATATATGAGGTGAAGAAAATAGACTCATTAATTAAAAAATAGGTTTAGGTCATTAATGAAATGTATTCAATTACACCAAACTAGAAGTTTCAAACCATTTAGTATTAAATCTAAAAAATGATGTGATGTAGTTTCAGGCTGCAACAAACAAATACTTTAATTATTGATTAATCTGATTATTATTTTCTCAATATAATTTAATTGAGGGTGGAAGGTTTATACTTCTTTTTAAAATAAAACTAAAACAGATACCTTAAAAAAACACAATACAATAGAATACGTTATATAAAATGAGCAACATTACCACCACTAATGTCCAGATTTACAAGGTCACTTATGCAGTTAATCGATGAACTCAACTGTTACCTAAACAGTTAAAGCGACGCCCTCTGGCCTCTCACGTGGTTTGACACAGATGCAGTCAGACAGGTATAATCTCCCTCCCTCCTCCTGTGCTGCAGTAAACGGATTAACAGAGTCCGGCTGAGGGCAGCACAGAAAGAACGAGACACAGCAAGAAAGGAACGAGAAACATCCACAACGAGGAGGAAGGGAGAGGCAGAGGAGGCCATTTTATTTTTTTCACCTGTATGGATCCGAGGCGGGAGGTCGACGGTCAAGGCTGGATCTGTGTATCTGTTGCTCAGATAATCCATCCATCCATTGCTCCTTCGTCTATCGCTCCTGCTGTTTTTACCAGGGAGCCTGGTTTAATTTATCCAGGTTGTATCTTATATATAAATCAGCATAAAGTTTGATTAGTTGTACCTGTTAGTTCCACAAACACAAACACACATATCATCACAATGGATCCGGACAGAGAAGAAGCTGAGGTGTTTGTGGACACAGAAGAGTTGATCTCTGGGAGAGCAGTGGAGAAAGAGGAGGAGGTGGACGGGGAGGAGGAAGAGGGGGATGACGGTGAGGAGGAAGATGCTAAGATCTTCAACGCCTGGATGCAGCGGTACAGAGGAGGGGAGCGGCAGGAGAAAATTGGAGAAGGGATGGAGGAGGAAGGGGAGGCAGAGGGAGGGGGAACTGAAAGCAGAAGCAGTGTGGAGTCGCCGGTCCAAAGGAGGACCGACCGCCGGGCGTCGTTGCCGTGTCCGGTAAGAGAAACCAGCCACTCTACCACACATCTCAAAGCCAGTTGTATGGTTGCACAGTTTGTCTTGAGAGGCCTTAAAAATACTGTGCATTGACAATAGAGCACTTTGTCTATTAAAGTTGGGTTCAATAATCTTGAACAACAGACTTTAGCGAACATGAAGCATCGGTATTTATTTGCCTTCTCAGACATGTTACAGCTTTCAGAAAAGTCTGTGTTGTAACTACGACTCGGATGTTGACATAAACGGTAAATGTATGAGTCAGAAACTGGTAGTTGGTGAAACAATCGCAGCATGAGGTCCGTTAGTAGCTCTTAGATTAATTCATCTTAAGGAGATTTGGATGAAAGGTCCTTAAAATCTTCAGAAGTTTGAACATCTGCAAATTCATGACAACTGGGCTTAACTCTTGAGGAAGATCGTGAAATAGAATCAAAAGCTCCAGAACAGCTACTTATTGACCTTGTTGTAAGATTGTTTTGCTCACTGCTGTTTCCAAGTTAAGAATGGAAACTCCTGTATGACACAAACATGGAATTAGAGCAGTTGGGAAATGGTTTCAACTCACAAGTTGTGACACCAACAGACATCTCACCATTGCAACTAATAGTTCAAGAATCTGGTGAATTTGTTCACAAGTGAGCGTAAGATGGAGCTTGAGATCAACAGGTGGATTGGTGTGAAGAGGCAGTCGTGGTGAAGAGGGAGCTGAGCCCAAAAGGTAAAGCAAAAATAGGTTAAAGGAGCTCAGACATCCAGAAGGAGTTTGGAGTAGAACCACTGTTCCTTCATCTGAAAAGGAGACAGTTGAGGTCGTTCCGGGATCTGATTCAGACGCTTCTTGGGCCTCCCTGAGAAAGTATTTGGGGTATGTCCAACTGAGAGAAGACCCAACGCAGATCCAGAGCATGTTGCAGGGATAACATTTCCCAACTGGCCCTGGAACACTTGGAGCTGGAGGATGTGGCAGAGTAGAATACTTTTAGGCTACTTTTCTTAGTCTGCTGCCATTGCAACCGGGAGCTGGATAAGTGGTGGGTACTGGATAGAGGAATGATGTTGAACAGAGGAACATATGAAGAGTACTGCTGCCTCACAGGACTCCTGTTTGAAGACAGACCAAAGCAAAGTTTAACTTACAAAGTGGGGGCTGCACAAACAAATAGTTTGTTAAAACACTTCAGGAGGATCTCTAAAATAGCATTATGATGCATTACCGTAAATAGTTTCTCACTTGTAGGTACTGTTCAAATTTTGAGAAACCATGTAGAATTCATAATCTGTCAGCAAACAGGTCCAACGCCTACAAGAGGACAGTTATTGTCATTACCTGTTCTGACCTGTAAACACTGTTGAAGTCAACATCCAAGTTGTAAATATGATTTTCTGAAATCTTCAATATATCCAACTGGGCACTTTAATACAGAAGAGCCTGAAAAAACAAACAAATATGGATGCTTCCCATCAGCTGAAGTAAGTGGTTCAAGGTAATTCAACCCTCAGAAGACCATGAGAATCTTCCTCCTCACTACCATCCACCCCACATGACCTGGACGCTGCCATGTTTGTGTGCTTCTCTGCACCAGCTCACTCACATGGCTCAAACTTGGACAGTGCTGATCTTGCAGCACAGTTAAAGCAAACTACTTATTTTCAGGAGTAACAGGAGAGCAGCCGGACCAGTCTGATCAGTTCTCTCCAGTTTATTTAATCAGCTGTCTATGTCTCCAGGGGTTCAGAGCTCCTGATCAGAGACACCCAGAGGTTGGAGAACAACAGTGAGGTTCAACTTCTCCAGGAGGAAAATGTATTCTTAGCTGTTGCCTCTTTCAGAGCCTCTCAGGATCCATTTTTAGCTGCATTAGCAACATGCGTCCTGCTCTAAGGCGGGCAGCTCAGTTGGCTCAAAGCACTTTGGTCCAGTTTGGTGTTAGACTGAAGCATGGCAGCTCAAGGCCACTAATGAGGCTTTTGGACTTGTAGTCTTGTTTATTTTTGCCAGAGTTGATGGGATTTTTGGATCAGTGAGTCATTCTGTTATTTTTTATCAAACCTTCTGCTGATTAGTTACAAGAACCAGAACATAGAAATACACGCAAACATTAAACTGAATTAAACATTGTATTTATTGTTTACTGCTAGTACTGTGGTTGGATCTACTAGACTTCACAACCAGGATGTTGACCAGTTAAACCAGTTAACGATCTCTTTGTCCGTCCAGGCGACTCTGTCGGCCATGCAGCTGTCTCGCCTCCACTCGTCCACCCAGGCTCCGGTGACGGCGAAGGTCCTGCTGCGTTGCTCCTCTGCCCGCCGCCTCTTGCCATCACCGCTGGAGGCAGCTGCTCCTGCCGTCCCCGAGCGAAGACCCTCCCTCATCACCACGATCCCTGAGGCCACAGCGCCGGAGAGGCGGGGCACCTTCAGGAGACGCAACGTCATGTCGCTGGTGGGTAAAAATCTGATGTGAGGGTTTATCAGAGAACATTATCTCATGTTCTGAGGGACCTTTGTGAGCAAAGTGTGTTTGTGTTGCAGAGCGATGCAGACAGTGTGTGTCTGATCTGTCACAACGACTTGAATCGAGGAGCCGGCGGCACCAGAGAGCTGCATTGCACACACACCTTTCATAAAGAGGTAACACACACACTCGGACCGTTCTGAAGCCTCGAGTTTGGCATTTTTGCCGTTGCATCTTGGTGTTTTGGAGCCTGTTTTTTAGGCAGCAGAGTGGCTCCTGTCGCTGCACATATTGTGCTATTTAATCCTTTTTTACACCTTACTATTTGATATCTTTAGGTTACTTTGCAGATTCATAATAATAATTCAAAATATAATCAACAAATAAATTATGATATATTATTATGGGTTAAGATAAAGCTTTATGCAGGACTTTTACTTGTAACAGAGTATTTCTACACTGTAGTATTACTGCTGTGAGTACTCCTTCCACCAGTCTTTTACCATTAGCTTCCATCACATTTTGCTTTCATTCATGTCACAACATTTACACCTCAGCCGAGAGGAAACAGGTTACATTTGGAAGTTTCCATTTGGGTTTTATAAATTCAAAATTCCCATAAAAAAGGCAAATGGTAACTGACTTTCCTTCTGTCTCTCTGCAGTGTATAGAGGAGTGGTTGTGGAGGAAACAGTCCTGTCCTACTTGTCATGTTCAGGTGTCCATGCCTCAGCCTGTTTACTGGAACTCCACCAGGGTCAAAGTGCCCTAAAACTACCAGGACTGGACGGTAACATCATCAAATCTCCCTAAAACCTAAAGAATCGGACTGTGACATCACTTAGGTCCTTTTGAAATGGACATAAAACTAAAGTCCTCGTAAACATCCAGCAGTGGACTGTGACATCATAGAAGTACCCTAAAACACCGCCAGAAAGAAGAAAGTGACATCAAGGTGAACAGTGACGCCATCAGACTCGTCCAGCAGTTTACTATGACGTCATCAAAGACAGTGACGTCACGAAACTCCCACAAAACATCAAGCCGTGGACCGTGTGTGTGTGTGTGTGTGTGGCCGCAGTTACAAGAAAAGTAGAAATATTTTACTAAAGTGACTTTGTTTTTACAAGTTTAGCCGTGTTGTTAAGATTTTTGAATAAAGTTTGACTGAACAAGTGGAGGAAAAGGTGTTCTGATTCTTGAGAAAACTGCAGATAAAAAGTACTTGCAGTAACATCAATAAAATAAACATCAAAATCAACAAAATAACTTCAATATTTCATTCCCTTTAGAGATGTGGTGGAAAGTGAGCAGTAAACTGCAGCAGCACAAAAACATATTTTTTATACTGTTACAACACTGAGAAGGAGCTGCAGACACATTAAAAACACGTTTAAATGATGGAAATAAAGTCAAGAAGCAAATAAAATACGGGGGAAGTGTTTTATAAGCATCTCAGCTACACAAAAGACACATTTCTTAAAATACATCACAATATTTAGTTTTTTACATCTGTGAATGTATATAAGTGGAGAGGCACAGTGTGGGAAACAGCGCCCCCTCTGCTCTCACTGTGGCCAGAGGCGGTACTGCAGGCGGAAGTGCCGCACCTGTTGCGTCCTCCACAGCTGCTACCTGCCGCCGCACCTGCACCTGGAAACACCTGGAAGCTCCCGGACCGTCAGCGAGTGTTTCATCCGAGGTCAGGCCCAAGTAACAGAGAGGTGATGGATAAATTAAAGAAGGTGCTGAGCGGTCAGGACGAAGGAAACACAGACGGGACCGGAATCATGGAGGTGACGTCACGGTGGCTGGTTAGCTGGTTAGCTGGTTAGCTCGTGTGTCTGCTCTGGGGAAGTTAACCAGTTAAACACTCAGACCTCTCTGTGACTTTTAATGTAACGTTAAAGTGTTGGAGGAGGGATTCAGAGACTAATACTGCACTTAACAAACCTCTTCAGGATGTGTTCAAGGACCTGATCACTACATCATGTATCTGTTTATGTCAAAGTGGAGACACACAAAACCTTCAGCATCATATCATACACTATATTGTATCTGATAGTCAGTGTGGTAAACCATGAGAAACCAGCGGGGTTGTGTTTTCAATGTTAACATTGAAACGATGAAGACAATGATGATGATGATGATGTTGATGACACCTCTGCAGAGAGCCAATCAGGCGTCCACGCTGGCCTGGGGGACGAGGATGAGGGGCTTCGCGATCTGCTTCGTTCTGGGCGTTCTCTGCTCCATCCTGGTGAGTCGGTGTGACGCCGCTGTCTGTTTCTGTGCCAACAACAACTGGTCTGCCTGTCCGTGTTTGTTTCTGTGGTAACAGCCTATACTGTCTTGTTTCCTTGCATGTATCCATGGTAACTGTCTTTTCTGTGTTTCTATGGTTACAGCCTGTCTTCCTGTCGGTATCTATAACGGCCTGTCTGATTTTCCTTTATGTATCCATGGTGACAGCCTACCTTTCTGTCTGTTTCTGTGGTAACAGTCAGTCTTGTTTTCTCATCAGTGACCATGGTGACTTCTGTCTGTCTTGTCTTCCTGTCTGTATCCATGGTAACCGCTGTTATTCCAGTTTGCATCCATGGTAACAGCCTTATTCCTGTCCGTATCCATGGTAACAGCCTGTGTCTCTGTATTCAGGGTACCTGTATGCTGTGGATCCCACATGTTGGTCTTGCTGTGTTCGCTGTCCTCTACAGTGTAGGAAACCTCTGCGCTCTGGCCAGGTAACCACGACCCAAACAGAGCCAACCTGGTCTGACCAGTTCCAGACCACACAGAAGCAGATTCACCTGGTCCACATTAATCCTGTTGATATAAAACCTCCTAAACTCCGTTGCCCTCGTATTAACTGAGGAACTACATTACCCATCATGCCGAGGGGCCTGTGTTCAGCTCAGTGTGTTTCTCTTGATTTTTAGAAAAGGAAACGTCGCTCTCTAGTGGTGGAAATCACTCATCTTAATGTGTTAATGTGATTTCAGCACCATGTTCCTGATTGGTCCGTGGCGGCAGCTGAAGACGATGTGTGCTAAAGTGAGAGCGCTCGCCACCGCCATCATGCTGGTCAGCGCAAACACACACATGGAAATACTGTCATAAAACTGATGACAAATGCACCTAAGTGTAGAAGTTTGTGTCTGAGGTTGAACACATTAAATACCTGACGCGTCTCTCTGCAGGTGTGTCTGGTGTTGACGCTTTGCGCTGCTTTCTGGGTGAGAAACAAACAGACTCCATTTATATTCTGGACGTCACTTAGTCCGATTCTGGATTAAATGTCTTTAAATCTCTGTGTGCAGTGGAAGAACAACGGCCTCGCTCTGCTGTTCTGTGTGCTTCAGTTTCTGGCTTTCACCTGGTATAACACACACACACACACACACACACACACACACACACACACACACACACACACTGATATATCTGCCTGTCTGTGTGTCCGACCTGTCTGATCGCTGCTGTTGTTCATCACAGGTACGGCCTTTCATACATCCCCTTCGCCAGGTAACACACTCTCACACACACTCAATATTTAAAATTTAAATGTGCATATATTTATTTTGTATTATTATTTTTATTGTTGTTACATCTACGTGTTATCAGACGTCAAAAATGTTTGTGTTAATTTTCGAGGATTATTATCCAGAAATTTGTTTAAAACCTTTGAAAGCTTCAACCCACAATGTTTGATAGTTAATCAATACACTGATTGATTCATTGTTTGATGTGTTTTAATCTCTCCTCTCCATCTTTCAGGGACGCCGTCATCAAATTATTTACGATCTGTGTGTAGACGTCTCGTCCCTCTGAGTGATCACCTGTCCGACCAGTCAGGACGCAGGATACTGTGAGGTGTGTATCCAATCAGCGGCGAGCAGCTGATCGAGGCCTTAAATATTTCAACCTCCAAACCTGTGAAAGTTAAAAATCAGGTGTCAGAGCTGGTTTCCATGGAGACCCGTTAACTCTACATGTACAGTTTGTGTTAGCTGTTTCCTGTCTTTCTCACCTGGACTGTTACCTGTCTCACCTACCAAGACTGATCCGCAATATTTATACTTTTTATATTTTCATACTCAGGGTGAATAAAGAACTAAGCAGCCGACAGCATTTCTTTAATGATTTTAATAATTTGTTTTACTAATTATTAAATTCAGTAACAAATAAATCACAAGTTTTTTTGTATTGGGCAGATTTCAAAGTAAAGCTCTGAACGTTATCTGAAGGTGTAACGGTTGTGGCTCTGCTGTCGGTCCTGCAGGTTCAGGCTGCCGCTCATATGGAGTTTACAGGTTTAGAGATAAGTAAATATATTATATTATATTATATTATTATATATAATATATATATATTATATATAACGAGGGACCAAGTACTTCCTCCGTCACCTCCACTTTACCTTCTGGTTACACGGTCCAAATTATTTCAGCAGAGACATTTCACTAAACCAAGCTGTAATTCTTCTAATATAATATTCTTCTAATCTTTTATTTCTACTTAAAGTATATTTGATCATGTTTTAGTATGAACTCTTTGTTTTCTGATCTGCTTCCTGTATGCGTTTCAAATTAAAGCCCTCAAGCATTTCTGTGGACAGAATCCCTTAATTTCCTAACAAGGCTTTTATTGTGAAACATTTGCTGGACGTGCTGTACTTCAGATGTTTTCTGTGCGCACTTTATTGTTACTACAAAACACCGTTTTCCACCCAGGCTTTTATTTGAGACAGTACGGTGACCTCGCAGTCACACTGAAAATGTCTGTTTGTCTGTATTCACTGTGTTATACTGTCTGTGTTTTCAGCTGTTTGTATGAAGTCATTAAATATAAAACTTCCCCCTGAAGGTAAATTTTAAGCAGCGATGCGACCTGATTTATGTCTCCTCTCCGTGTTTTGGTGTTTATTCCGGATCTGAATGTTTTACCCAAAAAAAAGATAGAAGGAAAAAAAAAATTGTGATCTGGAACAAATCGGCATTTTTTAAAAAGATGGAAGTTGTTGTCTGAGTGTGTGTGTGTGTGTGTGTGTGTGTGTGTGTGTGTGTGTGTGTGTCTGAGTCTGAGTGTGTGTGTGTGTGTGTGTGTCTGTGTCTGTGTCTGTGTGTGTGTGTGTCTGTGTGTGTGTGTGTGTGTGTGTGTGTGTGTCTGTCTGTCTGTCTGTCTGTCTGTCTGTCTGTCTGTCTGTCTGTCTGTCTGTCTGTCTGTGTGTGTCTGTGTGTCTGTCTGTCTGTCTGTCTGTCTGTGTGTGTGTGTGTGTGTGTGTGTGTCTGTGTGTCTGTGTGTGTGTGTGTGTGTGTGTCTGTCTGTCTGTCTGTCTGTCTGTGTGTGTGTGTGTGTGTGTGTGTGTGTGTGTGTCTGTGTGTCTGTCTGTCTGTCTGTCTGTCTGTGTGTGTGTGTGTCTGTGTGTCTGTGTGTGTGTGGGGGGGTGTGTTACCTGGCTGTCTGACGTTTACCTGCCACCTTTATGCCTGTTAAGACTGTAAAGCCTGTAATCTCCAGCCGTCACTGCCCGCTGATTAAAACACACACACACCCTGAAACACGCTCAGACTCCAGGTATCGGATGTCGGCGCGGACTGACGGACGAAGCTTTCTGTGTTTCCAGATGTTCTCCCTTTTGGATTTGACCTATTCTCCATTACATGCTGATCTGAGCAGCTTATGCTGTTTTTCTTCTGCATGTCATGTGACATTTAAAGGAAGCTGCACTCTGGTTTCTTTTAGTCGGGCCAGAAAAACATCACCAGGTATTTGGTTCTGCTGAAACCACCTGAACAGCTGTTCTTCTGTCACGGTGTATCGTGGTCGTAGCCTCCAGACATTTATCCACTCGGGAGGCCGCTCCGCAGAAAACTAAAACTAAAACTAAACATGTTCAGATTTATCAACTTTGGAGCCGTCGTTTTTTTAAATGTTCCTTTTTTTCTTGTCAACACTAAACTGACTTTTCAGTTGATGAAAAACGTTTGTGGTGGACGAGTTTATATTGATTTATCTTTTTAATGAAGTTGTTTCCTAATATTTGCTTTGGCTGCTCGTTTTTTGGTCATAATTACAGATCAATAAAGTAAAACTAAAACTTAGGGCTAGAGCGAGGTATAGTGTGTGTGTGAGAGAGAGAGAGAGAGGTAGAGCGAGGTATAGTGTGTGTGTGTGAGAGAGAGGTAGAGCGAGGTATAGTGTGTGTGAGAGAGAGAGAGGTAGAGCGAGGTATAGTGTGTGTGAGAGAGAGAGAGGTAGAGCGAGGTATAGTGTGTGTGAGAGAGAGAGAGGTAGAGCGAGGTATAGTGTGTGTGTGAGAGAGAGGTAGAGCGAGGTATAGTGTGAGAGAGAGAGAGGTAGAGCGAGGTATAGTGTGTGTGTGTGAGAGAGAGGTAGAGCGAGGTATAGTGTGTGTGAGAGAGAGAGAGAGAGGTAGAGCGAGGTATAGTGTGTGAGAGAGAGAGAGAGAGGTAGAGCGAGGTATAGTGTGTGTGAGAGAGAGAGAGAGGTAGAGCGAGCTATAGTGTGTGAGAGAGAGAGAGAGAGGTAGAGCGAGGTATAGTGTGAGAGAGAGAGAGAGGTAGAGCGAGGTATAGTGTGTGAGAGAGAGAGAGAGGTAGAGCGAGGTATAGTGTGAGAGAGAGAGAGAGGTAGAGCGAGCTATAGTGTGTGTGAGAGAGAGAGAGAGGTAGAGCGAGGTATAGTGTGTGAGAGAGAGAGAGAGAGGTAGAGCGAGGTATAGTGTGTGTGAGAGAGAGAGAGAGGTAGAGCGAGGTATAGTGTGTGTGAGAGAGAGAGAGAGGTAGAGCGAGGTATAGTGTGTGTGAGAGAGAGAGAGAGAGGTAGAGCGAGGTATAGTGTGTGTGAGAGAGAGAGAGAGGTAGAGCGAGGTATAGTGTGTGAGAGAGAGAGAGAGAGGTAGAGCGAGGTATAGTGTGTGAGAGAGAGAGAGAGAGAGGTAGAGCGAGGTATAGTGTGTGTGAGAGAGAGAGGTAGAGCGAGGTATAGTGTGTGAGAGAGAGAGAGAGGTAGAGCGAGGTATAGTGTGTGAGAGAGAGAGAGAGGTAGAGCGAGGTATAGTGTGTGTGAGAGAGAGAGAGGTAGAGCGAGGTATAGTGTGTGTGTGAGAGAGAGAGAGGTAGAGCGAGGTATAGTGTGTGTGTGAGAGAGAGAGAGAGGTAGAGCGAGGTATAGTGTGTGTGTGTGAGAGAGAGAGAGAGGTAGAGCGAGGTATAGTGTGTGTGTGAGAGAGAGAGAGAGGTAGAGCGAGGTTCAGTCAGACTGGTTTCCTCTGATTGTGTCTCATGTTCAGTTGGAGGCTGAGCAGCTTCACATTACAAACCAAAACACAGTCAACTCTTAATTAATTGATGAATGAATTAATAACAGTTATTTTAATTAACACTTAATTCTCTGTTGGTCCCGTTAGTTGTTTGGATTATTTCAGTGTGTTTCAGGTAAGTCCTCTTCACGTCTTATCAGCTGTTATTTATTTATCACATGTGTATCAATATATATTATTTATTAATGAAATGCACGTGATGAAATATTGAAGTGTTAATATGATGATTGAAAGATGAGATTCTTTTGTTTTTGGCACATTGTTGATGTGTGAATGTGTGTTAATGTGTTTTAATTAAATACTTCAATATCTTGATTTACATTTGAATAATTACTTGATTTCCGCTTCATGTCGTTAACCATAAATTCAACCTTTCCTTTGAATTCACCCACAGAAATAAACTCCTCCGCCTGCAGATCCTAATTAAGTAATTAGTTTAATATTTATTAATGCATCTCCACATTTACATCTAATAATATAATAAGTAGAAGTGGAGAAATGTGAACGTATCCTGATGTTTGAAGTTTAGTTTGAATTATTATAAAAAGACAAAAATGATGACATGATATAAAAAATACATTTTAAAGTCCTTTTATTTCAGATTTTAATACTTTAAAGTAAAGTGCTTTTTAAATGCACTCGAACACGTTCTGCACTTCTCTATTGTTTATTATTAATAATATTAGAAGAAGTTTATTATTAATATTAATATTTCCTCAGAAATTCTTCTTATGAATGAATTGAAATAAATGTTTTAACTAAATGGTGTAACTGGCTGCAGTTAAAACAAAGATAAAAGTCAACATGATGAATATAATTTATGTTATTATTGTTTTTATTATTTTGAATTGCTTTCTAATAAAGGTCCTCTTTATTAACGTTAACTGCAGGACTCACAGGGTGAAAATATGCTGGAAAATATGAACTTTGATTGAATTTTGTTTGTATTCCAATCATTTCAAAATCTGTGGAAAGAAAAAATACAGAAAACACAAAACCGAGATCCCAATAAAAGAATTGGTGCGTTTAATTAAGTTTTTATATAAACGAAACAGGATATCTGAGCTGTAATGAATCTACAGGCAGCACAAGTAAAGAGAACAATACAAAAAGACAAAATCAATAGTTTCATCACCACATTAAAAAGATTCTTTTCTTAATAGAAATTCAACAGCAGGCGTTAAACTGACTGATACTATAGAAGTTAATATGAAGGACGATTCTGAAGCTTCACACGTGATTTAAATAAAATAAAAAAATTAAAGTTTTTAAAGGTTGAAAGAAGAATGTGTAAAGAACGACACACAAGAGCAAAAACACAGAAAAACGTCTCCAGAACTGAAGAATAACGTTTAAAACACTTAAATTAACTGGAAACTGAAGGCAAAAAATATTATGAACACAGAGAATCAACAACACTTCAGACGTTTACATGCACACAATATTCCTGCTTGTGCTTTTATTCTGAAAAATATTCCCACTAAGCTGTCTACATGTCTAATGAAAAAGAATATTCCACTAATATTCCCGTTTCCATGCAGCCGTTCAGACTCCGACTAACGTAAAACGCCCCCCATGAGGCCGTCACAACCTGCTGATATCAAAGTGTCTCTCAGTGTTTAACGGCAGGTGTGTTTCTCCTTCCCACCAGGAATGTGGGTTTTTTCTTTTGGGCAGCATCTCTCCTGCAGCCTGGAAAACTGTCGGCTGGTTGGTTTGTTTCCGACGCACAGAGCTGAGCGTAAACAGGCGAGAGGCCGTGTGTCGTAGAGTCTGAATGTGCTGTATACATGTCCACAGAACGCTGCTGAAACCTGGAGAATATCAGTACATCACACACGACTCAATGGGAAAAAAAATACATTCAGAATCCAGATTAATACGTAGAAATTTAAGTTTATTGAGACTTCGACATGTAGCGGATCAGTCGTCTTGATTATGACATTTAAAACTAAAGTTTTGTCTTCATTGACAGAATATTCTCCAGATGACCAAGAATGACCTTTAACCTGACCTCGTGTTTCTTCATCAGTTCTTCACCAGTGAACGCGTCTCTGTTTGTGTCTCCAGATGAAGGTGGAGGGGTTACAGGAGGACGGGGAGTCCGGTTCTGGTTCCTCAGCAGATCGAACCGCTGCCGTTCGCAGCAGCGGCACGGCGGTGGCGTGCAGCCCCGGCTCGGCCGAGCGCTGCATGTCGCGGCTGCTGAGCGCGGTGGAGAGTGAGCTGCAGGCCGGCCGCGAGAAGGGCGACCCGACGGAGAGGGAGCTGAGGGTGACACTGGAGGACGCCGAGCTGTGGAGGAAGTTCCAGCACATCACCAACGAGATGATCGTCACCAAGAACGGACGGTAACCGGGACGACGGTCGCAGACCTCTCGTGTAGCGTAATCATTGTTGCGACAAATCGTACATGACGAAACAGGTCACAAATCCACCTACCAGCACCTCTAAAGCTCACTGAGCAATACCGCACTATTGACAAGCCAACCCCAGGGGATGGCGAGCAACTGCTACAACCGTTGCCGGGTCAAAGGGTCGGTTAAAGGAATAGTTGTGGTATTCGGAGAAAACACTCAGAATTTTGTAAATTTATGAGAAAAGAAACGTGGATATTCTCAGATTACAGCAAAGTCTCTTCAGAGTCCAGGGTGTTTATAATCGGTAGTACGAGTATTTCCTTACTGATAAAACCGATCGCAAAGTGTAATTTGAGGTTTTTTTTCTCGTAAATTTACGACTTTAAATCGTAGTTTTTTCTCTGACGCTGTGTCTACGCTCAGGATCGATCAGTTTAAAGGTGGACATTAATCAGTAATCTGGATTCGTCCCGACGACGGAGCCGTAAGTCAATGGTTTTGGTGTGAGTCAGTCCTGCAGTGCGGCTGTTTGTTAAGTGAAATGAGGAAGATGAAGAGGAGGAGAATCTGTGTTCACGTTGTTCCGCCTTTTTAAAAATGAGACGTCTGCGTCTGAAGTCGAGCTCTTGTAGATGAACCAGGATCTGGATGTGAAAGAAAAGGGATTTAAAGTTTTCTCTGCATGAATCAACATTTAGACACTGTGAAGATGTAACAGTGAAGTTTGTTTTCACTGATGCAGTTTTTCCTTTGTAGTAGACGGTTAGTGTTTGGAATATTTTCAGTTTGCAGCTGACTCCAGACCAGTGATCCTGTTAACCGGGGTTATTCATTAGTCTCGATAGCAGCCGTTAGCGGCGCCCATGTGTGTTATTTCTCTGCCGAGCCGAGGCGTGTTGACGGGTCGCGCCCTGCGGTGGGAAAACACTCCATTTACACCTGCAGAACGCCACTTCAGCTGCTATTACTGATGGAGAGCCGCCTGTTTGTCTGAATGTAGCTTTAGACGCACGGAAACTTCTCCTCCGACACATCGCAGAGGGAAATGTTGCACTTTTTACTGCACTACATTTACATGAACACACAAAACATGTGAAGAACTTTTCCAATATGCTGCATTATAAAAGATTTAAAGCAGCTCAGAAATCAGAAATGTTTCTGTGTTGGAGTCATTTTTCCTGTAAAATCATTTCCTGGCTGCAGCTTCTCAGATGTGAAGATTTGCTGCTTTTCCTTTGAATGATTTGAATCATGTGAATGTGTTTTAATAATGTTGAGCTTTGGACTGTTGGTTGGACACAACAAGCATTGTGAAGGTGTCACTTTGGGCTCTGGCTCATCGTGACGCCATTTCTCACTATTTTCACTATTGTTACAAAGCAAACGATCAATGGATTAATGGAGAAAATAATCAGCAGATGATCCAGAATGAAAATAATCATCAGCTGCAGTCCGATACAAAACTGTTCAAAATGAGCTCCAACAGTAAAATCCTGCTTTTCCATGAATGATGAGGAATAATAATCTAATGATAGAATATATAATAGTACAACAGGCACAGGTTGGTGTTCTGAATACAAATTAATTATTAAATATAGATTGTCTGAATGAATTTGCTCTTAAAGGTATTTTTGTATATTTAAATCGAATTATGAATGTATCTTATCTGTTTGTGATGTTATTTTCCATCTTAGGTGTTTGTTGAGTGGAGAGCTGCTGCGTTCAGGATAAACAGATATAATAACTCTGGGGGAGATAAAATAAAGTCGCGTAATTCATCTTCTGGACATCCAGTTGTTTTATAGATGTTTAGTGGATAAAATAACCAGATAACAATGTCATGATCAGGTGAATTTACTCAAATATAAACATAAATCAGTCCTGATTATTGATTTGCAACATTAGCCACATTTTACCGTTCATCACATCATCGTATCGATCGGTCCTAAATGTGTAGAGAAAAGTGTGAGAATATTTCTTGTGTTAAATGAAAAATTAAATGTAATAAAATAAAACATGTAAATAATAAAATGTATCTGTGAAACTGTGTGCAGCCGGATGTTCCCGGTCCTGAAGGTCGGCGTCTCCGGTCTCGACCCCAGCTCCATGTACTCCTTCCTGCTGGACTTCGTGCCGGCCGACGGCTGCCGCTGGAAGTTCGTGAATGGCGAGTGGGTGGCGGCCGGGCGGGCGGAGGGCCGCGGCGAGGGGCGGGGCCACGGCGGCATCTACATCCACCCCGACTCGCCCAACTTTGGCGCCCACTGGATGAAGGCGGCCGTGACCTTCAACAAGGTCAAACTCACCAACAAGGTGAACGGAGGAGGACAGGTGAGGTTGTTTCTTCTTCGTTCTTTTTCTTTTCATTTGTTTTTTTCTTCTTTGTTCTTTTTCTTTTCATTTGTTTTTTTATTCTTCGTTCTTTTTCTTTTTCATTTGTTTTTTTCTTCTTTGTTCTTTTTCTTCTTCGTTCTTTCTTTTGTTGGTTCATTTCTTAAGTTGTTCCCTTGTTATTTCTTCTTCTTTCCTTCTTCTTTTCATGTTACTTTTCTTCTTGCCCTTCTTCTTTGTTTTTGGGTTCATCTTCTTTCCCCTCTTCTTCCTTCACTACTCTGTCCTTTCTCCTCCTCTTACTCTTCTTCTTCCTCTCCTTCTTCTGTCCATTATCCACCTCTCCATGTCAAGAGTCTCTTCCTCTCTCTCTCTCTCTCTCTCCCCTCCCCGTATTGTATTGGAGTGGGCGAGAGACTACCGCCTGTAATTAGCCACTTCAGTCGCTCTCCTCGCTCACTTCACCTGCTCGCCCCCTCGTAACCACGGGAACGGGATAAACAGCTCTTAATTGGCCGGCAGCAGTTTAATGCACTTCCTGTCGAGAGCCGTTCACCACTCAGAGAGGCCTTCACACACACACACACACACACGTGCGCACGTCCAGCACTACAAAATTGGCAATAATGTTGTTTATATTTACCCCATTATCCTGTCCAAACACACACACACACACACACACACACACTAACGCAGAGTTGGAACAGAGAGCTCGGCCATAATGAAATAATTGCTCAGCTTATTTGTACATTATGGTAATTATGTTTTTTACTGGGAAATTAATTTACCCATCATGCTTCAGATGGACGAGAGAGAGAGAGGTAAACTATATTCAAAAAGAGCGCACACACACACTCCAGCTAATGTGGGCACTGCCAGGGTAAACACACACACAGTGGCGGGGTCAGCCAGCCTCTCAATCTGAATAGAAAACAGTTTGTTTTTGTGTGTCCGCCTGGAGAGCTCGGATTGGTTAATTGGGGCTCGTTAGTGAGGGGGAAGAGGAGGAGGAGGAGGAGGAGGAGGAGGAGGGTTGATGGGGAGATGGACGACAGATGGATAAAAGAGTGTTTTTGGCCAAAAGACAAAGATGGCTCCACTCCATAAACAAAACTACACCTGGATTGGTTTTTTGTTTTTCATTCATTTAAAAGTACAAATGGCTTTTCAGACTTTCAGTTTAAGATGGATATGAGGGTTTATTCTGAAGATCTTCACTCCACTGTTTCCATTTTCTGCTGCTTTCTGCTTCTACTCCGCTGCATAAATATATATATAATAAGATTAAAACTAAATCTTATCAATAATAACTGATGATGTATTATTACAGATTAACAAATCAGTGAGTAAGATTTGCTCAACAAATTCATGATCAATACTTAG